>WBNO01010243.1:0-30092 GCA_013400575.1 Peucedramus taeniatus
ATGTATATATATATAATATATATATGTACATATATCTTTGTACGTATTCTTCACCATTGTCATTTTCAGTGATATCCTTATTGAGATGGTTGAAATTTAATTCACTATGTGAGATGTTCTGCCAGTCATAATGTTAGAAAGGAAATTATTTAAATGTTTCATTTACCTGTCTTTATTTTACATTATTATTTTACATTATTATTTCAAATTTTTTTATACTGCCCTCTCAGCAATTCAATACTATTGAATGTACCTTTTTTGTTTTTCTCTCATACCTACTTTTCTTTTTTTAACATTTTTTAAGAGGCTGGCACTTTAAGGAGCCTTTTCAATCAAGTGCTTCATGACTTCACCCTTTTGGTTACTCAACCAAAATCACATTTCTCCAAATGTTCTATTGAATTTACCACAAAAGCAGAACTTCAGAACATGATATTTTATTCGGAAGACAAGAAAAAAGTAAACAAGCCTGTCAGTGTTTGACTTGTATGTGCATTATCCCTAAGCACTTGGATTTAAGAATAGAGTTTGTTCTCTGTGAGAAGAGTCACTGTGGGTGAGCAAAAGGACAGCCAGCCTGGCTCATTAGGGCTCACACAGAAGTTACAGTTCCACCAGGGATCTCCCTCTCTGCTCCATCTCTGCTCTGCATCAGCTTCAATGTGCAGCTCACCCTCTCCAGAGCTGTCTTGCTTAATAACAGAGCACAGTAACAGAGAGGAGCTGCAAAGCTGCAGGAGCTCTATCAATAGCAGTTCTCCCTGCCAAAGGAGGGCAGATGCAGGCACTGCTGAGAGAGTTTCTCATGCACAATGCAAGTCAGGATGTGGTCGTTGTTATGTTTCATAGCAGAATAATGGTGTTTAAGGGGATTTGTCTTCTGCTCCTCATCCTTAATAAAAAAGATAGATCAATATAAATGCTTTCACTGTAAAAGAAGCATGGGCTTTGTTACAGCCATCTACAGATAAGAATAATTTCCCAGGAAAGTCCTTAGTGGAAAGGCATCATTCTAGAAAAGGGAACAAGGAAAGTGGACAACAAAATAGGTTGATTTTTGATAAATGTATAAATAATAAATGATAGTTGCCTTCATTTGCAGAAGCCCAGGCACCGTATAAGCACAAGATTATACTAAAGCTAGGAAGGTAGCAAGGCCAAGTGGAGGTGAAACAAATTTTTGATGTTGTACAATGTATTTCTCCATAGTTTCCTTGTGTAAGAGTGAAAATAGGACAAGTTTTGGGAAGAGCATAACTTTTGGGCTTCTGAATAGGTCTTGAATTCTCAAATGGTTTTAGAGATTTCAGAAATCCTTTATTTTCAGAAAATATAAAGAAATGCCAGCTTGTTGAGTTTGGATGTCTGGACTACACATGTAATCCACAAAACCCATGCAGAGATGATCAAATAGCAGATCTATATAAAAGTTAGTATGAACTCTGTTCAGTTGTTCAAGGGGAGGGAATAGGAAAATTAAATAGTAACTGAAAATTAAAAGTTATTTCCACCGTTGTGACTTTTTTTAACTAAATTTTAAGATGTATCACTATTAGAGTGATTTTATTTAGGGAGAATGAAAATTAATTACCACATAATGGATAAAAGACTAATACATAAACACTCAGAAAACTTTTTCTTATTAACTAAGCTCTGTATTTTTCTGGAAGTTTTTCTCAGAAAAATTATTAAAATAAAATAATTGGTTGTTTCCATTGTGATTTCAGGCTTTTAGCAGTCCTGACACCAAATGCCCTTGTTTAATGGCACAATGGGTACACTTTGCTTAACTTCTATTGCTGCAAAAACCCTTCTGTTCTCTTCCCTGTATTCTATTATAAAGGCATCCATTACTATAAAAGAAATTATTAAGCTCTATTTAGCCCAAAAGGAATTTTTACACATTCATGAGGTGTTTTCACAAAATGTTTGGGTAAGAAGTGAAAATTTTGCCACATTTTATAAGTGTGAATGTAATACTTTGTAAAAGGCTGTTGTTGTGCTAAAAGTCTGCTCACTTGAGAATGTGCCTTTATTTCCCATAGAACTGGGTTGTGAAATCTGAGAGAAGAATGCATTTCTCTTTTGATATAAGAAAATACTGTCACTTCAAGTTCTGGATGAACCAGGTTTCTCTGTCATATCACAAACAAGACATAAATAAAGATTATGTTCTATATGTGATTAACGATATATCTTGCAGACACTTAGCTAATTGCCCACATCGATCTTTAAGGATACAAACAAGAAATGGCAAAGTTTTTCTTACCTTTATATTTAATTTGCATTTTTTCAGTTAAAAGAGAGCTGCAGCTCTCTTTCTGTAGTTGAAAATCTGGTTTGTAAGAAAGCAGGGGCTATAGGGTTAAGTATTGATCTTTTTATTTCCAGTTCAGTAAAAGTATTTATGTAAGGGGACAAGGAAAATTTCTGTCCAAAGCTTTAAAGCAAGGCTGATCTTTAAAAGATAAAACCAATTGAAAGCTCCACATGCAGTATTTGTCATGTTCAATGAAATCCAAATATATTACCTAGAAATATATTCTTTCTCATCTTTATACATGTAGCCTTGATGCCCCAGCTGTACATTGCCAAGCAGTGATAATTTCACCCTCTTCAATTAATGAGAGGCAAGGTTCTCCAAAACAGTCATTATCTGATTCCTAGTTTATCTATATCTGGTGTAAAACACCCTCCCACCCACCATGACAAAATGGGAGGGTATCTTTAGAAGATCTGCTTACTCGAAGATAGAGTCCATTCTGGTTTTCTTGCTGCTTTTCTTCAGTGCTGGAAAGCATATGGGTGGGACTATTGTTATTTTCAGTAGTTAAACAGTCCTTTCTGAGAGTTAAATCAAACAAGATTTCTCAGGATGTGCATCAATATCATAAAAACAGGCGTCTCTTGTTAAAGCAGCTGATTTTTTTTCAAGCCTCATTTGTAATATTATTTCTTTGGTATTCAACTAGTTAAACAGCTCCAATTTGAAGGCAGAGGTCTCAGGCTAATTTTCTCATTCTTTGAGGAAGCTAAAATGAAAAGATCCTGAGACCCAAGACATGAGCATAAGGAATAGTAGAACAGAATTATAGAGTCATTTACCTTGGAAAAGACCCTTATGATTGATGGGTCCAACTGTATATGAAGTAATAAATGCATGTTCTCCATCAAACTATTCCTTTCTATGAAACTTCTATGAAGAAGAAGAAGAACAAAAAAATGTTCATTGTCTAAGTATTTAAAATAATAAGTTATTTCCACCGTGCCTTATATCTTCAGCCCTAAGTACTAAATAATCCATTTCTATAGATATTTTGATTTTAATTGTCTTTAAGCTATAGTCTTCAATGACTAAATCTGCTCTGAATATAAGAGAATATGCACATATGGTTTCCCTGGAAAAGAGCATGCACAGAACTATCACTCTGAGAAAATATTTGTATGCTGGTTTTCCTTCAATAAATATTTTTCACTATCAATCTAACTGATAATTTCTTACTACTTTGCCCAAACTCTTCTCTTGTTTGCATCAGACATATGTTTTAATGCTTTCGTATACAGCAAAAAAAAAAGAGTATATTTCAGATTACTCTCTCATCACATTTGTAAAGCATTATAAGTATGCAAAGCATAGGGAGACATATCAATATTGACAAAGGGAAGGCTATACTATTAGACTTTTTTTAATAATCAACAATAATTTCTTGCATTTTGAAAACAAAGGCCCTGGAACATAAAAGCAAAAAATCTTGAAAACTCAGTCAAAACCTCTTTTTCTGGAAGAAGGAGAGAAGGGAGACTATTTTAATAAACTTCATAGATGGAAGCTTTGGGTTTATTTTTTGTGGAAACTGAATTTTAAATACACTTTTACAAAAGCTAATCTGCAAGAGCATTGTACCAAATATGTTCAGGAAACAAAAGGGATCTTCTATCAAAAAAAAATCATCAGGAGACAAGTGAACACAGGCAAAAAAAATATCCTCAGACATGAAGAAGAAGCTTATTGCAGTGAAAAGAATGGTTTCAAGTTATCAGCTGCAGAAAATTCAACAGAGATTTCTGGCCAGCTCAGGAAATGAAATTTCCTATCACTGATAATAAAGGCATATGAAGGTTTTCTTCTGAGAAGAGAAAAGAACTGTTTAAAGATTCTGTTTTTATTAATATAGATTAGGTTATAAATTAAGTTACTATTTTGAATGTTAGAAAGTATGAATAATAAGTACTGCAGTGAATTAAAGAAACAGTTTCAAATGGCATCTACCACTCAAATTTGTACAATTTTGTCAATCATTTATTACTCAGGATTAAATTCTACTTAATCTTTCTTCAGTGACAGTTCTCTCTATCATTATGAATTTTGATGTACTCTCAGGTACAGCATTCAGCTTGCCACCCTTTATTAAAAACCTGGTTACTGCTGCTTGCACAGAGTAACTGATACCATCTGTATCTGATACACAAAACTCCATATTTGTCACTCAGTTCAGGGCCTACAGTTCAAAGGAAACCCTGATGTCCTCAGCATGTTCTCCATAGTCCTGGTCCTCAGGACAGCAAGCATTCTGTTTGCCTTTTTGTGCACAAGTATAACAATAGCTTTATATGTTCAGTGCAATCAGAATCATTAAGGTTATGAGAGGCTTTTGGCCCTTCTAATTTTCTCTCTGCTCAAGCTTGTGACATCCTTGAGGTCCTCACAGATCACCTGGCCCTTTTTTCAAAGGTGATGAACTCTCACCATTTGCCCTGAATTCCAGCCAAAATTCTCTTTTCAGCCAGGCAGGTTTCTTCCCCATGAACTCATTCTTTGGTACACACAGGGCCAGCCTGGTTCTGTGCCTTTTAGAGGAATTAATTCTCTTTTCAGCCAGGCAGGTTTCTTCCCCATGAACTCATTCTTTGGTACACAGGGCCAGCCTGGTTCTGTGCCTTTTAGAGGAATTCTTGAGGAATGCCTCCTGGAAGTCATGTACCAGAACGAAGTAACCTCTGAGTGTACCCAGACACACAAATCAGACAGGAATATTTCTGTGATGGCTGCAGCAGGGGACACCTACGAAGTACCACATGGGAGAGGTAGCCTGGCAGTTGTTGAATAGTTCAAATCACATCTCCTCTAAGAATGACTGGGAGACATGCTTTGCTAGCACCTCTCAACCTGGCATTAGATATTAAAAATATTCAGTTAGCATTAATCACATGTCTGATTTAAGTTAAGACAATCAAGAGATTATCAAAACCTTGCATAAAATTAATCCAATAACAAACATTTTGGGGTTTTTCCTGAAACTTCTGTTTTCCCAGCAATGTGAAAGCTTTTGAAAAAAAAGCTTCCAATGGCATTTTTAAATTCCAGTAAACACAGGAAGAAAAATCTGACTTCTAGATCTTCCCATATCCACACATTTAGGGGCTTTGGCTGCACAAGGGATTGCCAGACTGGCCCTAGTCCCCATTCTAGTGGGGAAAGGGGGTTAATAATCAGCATGCATGTCCCTTTCATGTAAGCAACTGCTCTAGTATCTTCTTGTCATAATCCTAACATGCATAGTTAGGCTTTTCACTTATATGCTCTCTGAATGAAATTTCAGCATCATATGGAGATGAATTTTTAAATGTCTCTACTGGAAAGTAGTGAGCCTGTTTTTTCTCTCTGTTTTCTGGAGCTTAAAGGAGATATGTATCAAAACAAGAAAATTAAAGCAAAGGCTGGATTTTCTTCCTTTCCTAACAATCCTTGACTGCTAGACTCCTGCACAGTGAATATATTGGTTTAAGTCCTCCACAGAGCCTCATGTCTCCAACTGGTCTTTCAGAGACTTGTCTATGAAGAGAGGATGCTAGGTGAGATTTGGGCATGGAGATATCCTCTTGCACTGCATTTTATTTTTCAAGTTTGGGATTTAACTTGCTGTTAAGAGCAATAAGGGCATTGCTCTTTACTTCATATGAGGATTACTTTGAGAATCCATTGGGTGCCTTCCCTGTTACCGGCAGATTTTTGCCTGTAGGGAAATAATTGAACAAAACTAATAACCACAGAGGAGTACTTTGTGTTAGGATAATGCCACCATACAGTGAATACAAAAGTAACTAAATAATATGATTTAGAAAGGATTTGTTTTGTAGACAGCTGAGCTTGTATCAAGATTTAATTTAAAGTGTATTATTTTGTTTCCACTTCTTTACATTATTGTCTGTTCATCTCATTGAAGGATCCTTAGAGACCAGATTAGTCTAAGATTTTCCTGGTATCAGAACATTGTAAATCTAGAAGTTTAAATTTAAATCTAGATATATTATTTGCTGAGTGGAACTGAGTACAAGCATAACAGTAACTGGTAGTCACTTTTAATGACAATATCTAGCCCTTGGGTTGCACTGGCTGGTGAGGCCAAGCAGTGGTGAGTAGTCATGGATTGCTAAGCAAAGGAGAGTTGATTAAAAATATAATTTAGCACTCAAGGAGTTTAGAGTCATTCAGCGGATAAACTGTAACCCTAAGGAGATTTCAGGTCTGTGTGGGATGGAAAATACTACACCTACACTCTGTAGAAGAAAATACACCACTTCTTTGCATTACTGTACAGGGAAGCCTGCAAGTCTAACCTGAGTTAGACACATCTAGCAGGTTTGAAGGTGGGGCAGGAGGCAAGAATATGATACTTGAACCTTACCTTGCACTGGCAATCATATGAAAACTTCATTATTTGTCTTAATCTGAATGGGTTGTTTGGGGTTTTTTTAATTTTTTTTAAGTGCATAATACTTTTAGAGACTTATACTGCTACAAGGAGACATGGAGAATGCAGGGAGTAGTTACTTCCATCATTATTTTTTCCAGCAGGTATTAAGAGACTGAGCAAAGTAGTCATTACTTATAGACTGAATTTTGTCTAGGCATAAATACTAGAGTGGAGTGACACTATGCTAATGTAAAAGATATTTAGACTCCACCAGTATTACAGCAAGATGTACTCTGCCTCTTTAGCATTGTTTATGCGATGCCCTGACAATTCACTTACACTTTACTAATATATTACTACTGCTATACTGCATTTTTTTCTTTTCTAGTTTTTTCCCAGATATAAATGTTAGCTATTTAAATTGATATTTGTTACTTTCAAAGGTATATAACCTGCTGAAGAAGTGCTTATTCAACTGTAGAGGAAATATATTAGCATATTCTATGTTATGCCAGGTAAGTTTATATGTAAAGTAATATCAATTACCAAGTTACTAAGGGTTTTTTTGGTATCTCCTTTAGTGCCACCTTCTATTATACATCACCTTTTCTTATTTTTCTTGTCTCCTGACATACTAGATAAAACTAACCTTGAAATGGGTCATACTCCAAGGATTTTTATTCCTGGTTTTGATATCAATAGGATTTGGTAGAAAAATCACTAAGAAGGAGAAGATTGTGAACAATGCTTTAAAGTCACATCCAGTCCTTGTTCACTCCTTATCCTTTGTGCTTTAAAGGTTTTTACCTCAGCATCTGTCATATCTGCCAAATTGGAGTTTGTCACATGCATTGATTATCACTGCCACACTGAATTTAGCCAAGGGTAATCCTAAGGACCAAAAGTGTTAAAAGCAACACTAGACTTGCAAAACCTGACCTAAAAAGCAGAGACAGCAGACCTCCAGGGAACAGACAGACAAGTAAGAAAAGTGTGTGGTATTATGAAAGGAAAAGTCAAATAATTAATTAATCCTCGGATTTCTTTTATGGAAGTTACTGATTACATGTTCAGAATAGTAAAACAGCCTTTTCATTCATCCTGTTTTCAAGACACGGGCGTTACTTTAGCCTGTCTGTACTTTGGGATGTGAGAATCTCCTTAAAACAAAGGGTCTAAATCAGCCTCTCTCAATGCTATGTGCTGTGACACAACACTTTTACTAAAGCTGTCTGTGACAAATGGTGAGGCTCTGAACTTTAAAGGACAATGGACATGTTTGAATTATTGTGCTTTACCTAGTCAAAAATAAGGTGAATAGCCATTCTCATCCATAAGAATTGGCCACTTAGTATAATTAAATTCTGGCAGACTACAATACAGCAGGTGTATTTTAATTAAATTTCTCCTTTATTACATCAGGAGCTGTATGCAGTCCCTGTGGCTCTTCTCCATCTTGCTCCCCCCTCTTCCCCCACCAAACACCCCCTGCTACAGTCTCACCAAGTAGCTGAGACACTCACCAGGGAAAAGTTAGACAATACTTATAAGCAGGCACTGAGATTTACTAGAACAAATAAAGTTAAGTAAAACTCAG
Source organism: Peucedramus taeniatus (assembly GCA_013400575.1). Taxonomy (NCBI): domain Eukaryota; kingdom Metazoa; phylum Chordata; class Aves; order Passeriformes; family Fringillidae; genus Peucedramus; species Peucedramus taeniatus. The sequence goes on from WBNO01010243.1 coordinate 8,293, forward strand.
CCATGGGAAAATATCTCTTTTGAGGAATGAAAAGAGTATTTAAACAGTTAGTTCATGGAATAGAAAGAAGATGACTCTTATTCCTGTTCTATAGATTTCCTTTGGCATCACTTTCTGAAATTTCAATATTAAAAAGATATTGTAAAACTAGTAGAGAATTAAGGTTTTGAAATAATTTTAATAAGTTATCTTTTTCACAGATAATTTCACAGTTGGCTTCCTGAGCCATTAGTCCTTAAAGCAGGAGCACCAGCCTTTGCACTGGGAAATCAGCTGTTTTTTCCAGAAAACAAAACTGAAAACAACATCCACACCAGACCTCCCCCCCCAAAAAAAAAAAAATCTGCTTGTGGTTTGCTTGGTTTGCTGAACTCTTTCTCTGAGACCAAATGCATCCATGCTTCTGACAAATTGGCACTACTGTCAAGATCTTGCTTCTGCATCAACAAGAAGTTTGAAATTATGGAGCTGACAAAATTGAGCAGCTGGGGTAAGTTTCTGCCTGTATTTCTGCACTTACAGAGATAAAACAGAAAATGCCCATACCACAAAGACACAAAGTTTGTTAAAGGAGGGAGAGAATGACAGGTGGAACAAAGAAAAATTGAGAGAACATGCTGAAGGTTCAGCTTTTCTTTATCAGAGCCTGGAGATGCAGCAGATTTTTCTGGCACAATGTGCATATTCCCATTGTTAAGGTCTACAGGACAAAATTAAAAAAAATATAAAAGTAACAGGCTTCCCTCCCTCACACATCGGGTAAATGTGAGACTTCATGTGAACATCCTCCTGTGCAATAAGCACATTGTTTTTCTTTCAATTTTGAGGAGAGAGAAGGAAGATGTATTCCCTAGAGCACCTCAGAAGAAATCTGCTGGGAGCACTCACACTGCAGGGACTGCCTCTGGGGCTGCAATTCAGGCACAGCTCCTCACACTCCTGACCTGCTGCATTCTCTAAGGTGTCAGGGATGTGAAACTGGAAGAGGAAAAACCACAGGAAAAAGTGTAATATAGAGTGTTATAGCTTTTTGTTGCCCAAACAGAACCTCATATATTCCAGGTTCTATATAAATATATATTTTGGGGAGGAAGTATCTTACACTGCACAGATGACACATGAGACACATTCTTTACTTCTTCATTACTCAGCTCAGGTTTCTTTTATGTTCTCTTCCCTGTTTTCTACCTCCTATGGATTTACAGCCTTATTCCAGTTCCCTCACATCACTGCCACCATTGCCTTTTGACTTATGTATGGTATCTTATCTACTTTAACAAGATACTTAACATTCTCTTTCTACTTCAAGATAATTGATTTGAGTAAGTTTTATGGTAAAAAGAGTGCATTTCTATCAATGTCTCCATATCTGCAACAACTTGATTCATCATGTAGTCAAATGCCATTGCAATATTTTAATAAAACTTACTGCATGAGAAAATGTTTTTTAAACTCCCTTTTATGTCTCTTTCTCATTCCACTATAAACTGCTTGGTTGCCACATGTTGGAGAAATCAATTTTATTTGATTTTAAATTCACTTGCATGATGGTATAACAGCACTGGTGAGGGAGTGGAGTAGTTACACTAAAACATCTTTCTGCTAATTGTTCAGTACTAATGTGTAATAAAAATATTTGTACAGCAGCTAGTAGTCTACTTTGTATTGTCATCAGTATTAGCTGGTTTTACGTTAATAGATTAATATTTAATAGACTTCTAGTTGATCTGAGTAAAAAAACACATTTACCTTGCTCTTTTACACTCTATCAATCTGTTCAAATATTTGCACTGCAGCATCACTGTGTACCTAAATGATCATCTGGTGTTTACCTTCCACACATGTGAAAGCACTGCATCAAGACAGAATAGTAATTCTTAAGCCTCATTTGAAAACAGCATCTCTAAGTAATGATACTGATATACACCACTAAAATATTCATATTATGCTGTTGCATAGTCCTATGCTGTGATTCAGCAGTCAAAGAACTTTCATAACCCTATGATTAAAGTGGTTTCTTCTCTTTAGATATAAAGAAATATCTTGTCAGTATTGATTTCCATAATGCAAAAATAAACTCAGGAATTGTTATACAATTCACTTTATACATATAAAGTTATATTTATGTATTTTAAATATACTTCATTGCATATTCCTGGCCTCTGGACTCCTTTATTTTATACTTGTCCTTCATTCCATCATCTGTGCTCTATTCTGCTGACAGAACTGATAATTTAATTTATTAATAAACTTAGGGGTAGAATATTTTTTGTGGTGATAAGATATACTTGATTTGGGAGTATATTTTAAAATTCAAAACTGAAACCTCTTCCAAAAATGTGCTGCTTTTCCTTGTGTCCTCAAGGCAATGGAGAGCTTTGAATGCTTCATAATCTGAATACATAAACAAGCTCTTATGGATATGGACCATCCTCAAAAGCATAAAAAGAAGGGTCAAAAATAATTAGATTAGTTTCAATTGAACAATGGATTTTGTCCATCAGAGTAGTTGGGAGAGCTGTTAATTCTTTCAAGAAAATTCTTACAGCTTTAGTGAATTATCTTCCCTAGAATCTCAGAAGGAAGACTCATTGCAAAACTTAGAGTGCTTACACATGTTTCATGATGGGGTGTTAATTTGACAGTCACAGGAATCTCTTGCCCAATTCAGAGCTCTGAGTGCACTACATATTTCCAGAGGGGTCTATGTCTCTAAATTGACTTTGCAATGTGAGCATGTACTTTAGATTGAAACTTCACTGTTAGATTGTATCACCATCTACTATGTTGAAAAGTTCCTTACTTTGAGATTAGTATCATTAATTGAATTTATTGTGAATCAGAGTAAAGCTATTCAATCTGGCCTTAAATTGTGGTGCTATACATATCAACTGAGCAGCCTTACAACACAGTGAAGCAGAGTGCATTTACATTTTCAGAACACATATATAAAGCAACTTCCCTTTCCCATGCTTAGTGAGGACTGTGTTTTGAGGAGCTATTTAGATAAAGCTGTGAAGATGGCTCTGCTCACAAGTTTTTTTGGTCTTCTCTAGAAGTGCTTGCAGACATTCATTTCTGCACACTACTCTTCAGAGACAGAAATAATCAGGGAGTCAGAAATGTCACTGTAGTTTAAAAACATGCATCAGAAAAGTGTCTTTTTCATCTCATAAGACTCTCATAAACAGTTTCCCAGTACTGTTAAACTGTTTCCCAAATAAAATAACAGGAAATATTTTAGTGAAAGGCAGTGTATGGCCAAAGGTCTCACTCTTATCAAGGTTATTGAGTCACATAAAATCTATCCTTTCTTCAGTTTTTATGTATGCATAAATAATTCTCTAAATATGTTGCAAATGAACTGATGAAGTTTGGATTTGTGGAGACATGGAATTTCCCACTCTTTAATATGGATGGCATCACACATAGTCTTCCCCTTTGTTTCCCTCCTCTCACAAAGCTGGAATAAACTGTACAACTCTGTGGCTTTTAAACTTTTGTCCTATTTGACTGAAATGTATCAATACATACAGAAGCTATGAGGTCAGGATAGCAAAGTTACACCATGAAAATTTGCTGCTTAGGAGCTAGATGCTACCTGAGAGGAACAGAAACTGCTGAGAGAGTTTTTCAAGTACAGAGCAATCTTGCTGTTTTTTAGTCAAACCTCTTTAAAACACCATTTTTCATTAACATCTACGCTTAAAAAATGAATAGCATGATAAAAATAAAATGCAGACCACTTGTGAGAAGTGAAAACAATTCCTAAATACACTGGAAATACTCCATTACATATAACTGTCAAGTCCTCAATAATAGTGACATTTTCAAACGTATTCTCTTTCTTTCCAGTCTTCATCTTCTGAGGGTTTGTCAGACAGCTTAATAATATAACAAACAGTTCACTGTGTTGGTTGTTCAAAGTGGAAAAAGGAAGTTGGCATTCTAATTCATCTTTTTTTCCAGTACATGGTGATCAGATTTTATCACTTTTATATTTTTATTTCCATTTAAAACCATACTTCCTCGTCATTTTTCTCCTTCCACCCTCTTGGTTTTGTAAATAAAGGAGACTAACACACCCTAAAATAAGTATTTATAAGAAAGTCCTTCTGATTTTGTACCTTGCCAGCACTACTGCCCTTACTCAAGCCATCCCTGAAAGTGGCTCTTGAAAAGGGCAGCCTAAATCCTGTCTCAAGCAGGAAATCATTTTAGAGGAATTCATAGTGTATTTCAGAAAGAGTTCCCCATGAAAAAGGTTAAGAGAAAGGGGCTTGAGCTTGTCTGTGGCCTCCCTGTGAAAAGTAATGGTCTGGAATTTCTCCTATGTATGTGAAAAATTCTGCTCTGCCTATCTATTCTGTCCCCATCACCCTTTTTTAATGCTATTCTCTCCTAGAAAATGTGTTGTATATGGGGACATCATAGGGACAGCAGTTATGGTACACTCTTGAATTAGACAAAATAAATGCTCCAACAAAATGTGTTCTTTTGTCCTAGCTTCCTATTTAAAGCATTGTTAAGGGTACTGTGATGTATATTTTCCCCCCTGATTTAAATGAAACCTAAATACATAACTTTTAAGTTTCTCTCAGAATTAATGATTAACTCTGAATTGAAAGATAGATGATGATCAGAGACTAAAATGTGTTTTTAATGTAAATGAGGTGTATTCATTAGTGGTAAGGATTTGCTGATTGCAGAATAACTAAATATGAGAATCTGTGTAGAGAAGTTCTCACGAGTCTGCACACACGATACGTGTAGGGAAGCTGCAAATAGGAGACATTCCTAACCCTGTATCGTTAGAGGCTAAATGTAATCCTGTGCTCAAAGTTCAATACAAATATATTTTGATTCTTAACACCAGTTGAAAGCCTCACTGATCAATTTTGCTCTGATGCCAAAGAAAACTGCAGTATGTCTTACAATCTGCAGAAGCCACATAGTTCCACTGAGAAAAAAGGTTTTAGAAAAGTATGTGGTGACAGGCTTATGACCCAGAGCATTTTGACAATTTTATGTAAAACAAGAATGTAGGGCAGATATAACATTAACATGAAATCACTATCTCATATGTCTATTATTCATAATGTCTAGAGTGGTCTCTCACTTCATCCATGCTAAATAACCTTTCCTCCATGAATGGATAAATTCACCTTCAGGCAGAAACCAACCATAAAACAAGTCTAAGCCTAAAGGCTGGAGAAAGTTATGAATGGTTATTCATTATTTTAACATGAGTTGATAATTGAAAAAAGTCTAGAGACACTGATTTAGAGTAATTATAGTCCCAGTAGTCCCATAGTTATGTCAACTTTTAATTTCCAACTGATTAATCCATTTAAGATCTCTCCTGTAGTAATGTAAAAACATCTTTAGATTGTCCAGCTTTGGTCTATTGCACTCTCTTTGTTTACATAGCCTTGGGCTGAACTCGAGCTTCAGCACCAACTGAAACATATATGCCTCTTGTTAGGCTCCCTATGTCTTTTTATTTCCCTGCATAATTCCTCCTCATTTCTACTTCCCTTCTCTGTTTTTTGTTTAACTAGGCTGACATGACATTATCACAGCCTTATGTCAGCTTTAGCTGGAAAACAACTTCTCCTACAGTGCTGCAGTGAATTTGTGGTGGAGAGACAAGTGAACTGTCCAGTTTCTGTCATATGTCTTTTTTGTCACCAAAAAACAGGCTCAGATTCAAAATACATAAACCTGAAACCCTAAGAGCTCATATTTTGTCATAGTTGAGATGGTCACAATACAAAGCAACACTCTATTTTCAGAAGGCTTCAAACCTGCTTTTTATACATTCTTACAAAATTCGTAAGTTTACACTTTGGTCAGGAAAGACAAACAAAGTGCTTATTGGAATAGACAGTTGCAGGTTTCTCTTATTTACCCTTCTTTCTTTCTTGGTTTCTATGTCAACGACCTTGGTAGAAAATTCTTTCAGGGATAAACATGGATTCCCTTATCAAACTTCTCTCTGGCTCACAGAAGTCACTGTAAAACCTCTTCCACCATATTTTTATTTTTTTTTTTTATTTAGAAAGAATGATTTTATAATCTTTATTACAACTAAATTGCTGTGGAGTATAACATTTTCCTCTTAAAATCTTTCTACAATCTATAGTAAAGGAGTGAGTGATATTGTTGAAGAAGAGATTAATGAGTATATTCCAAATATTTTAATTATTTTCTCCTGCTTGTGAGTACTATTATAAAATTGCAAAAACATAACTAAAAATTGCCATTTTAAAACTGTAGAGGCAATACCTAAAATATCTGATGTGACGGTAAAGAACATCTACCTATCTGTTTCTGTTATTTCAATTGATTGTAATTCCTAATTATTTCTGGTGCTTTGAAGAAAAGGGCTGAAATTTTAAACGTAAGATGCAATAGAGCTCTCCAAAACATGGAAACTTGTCTTTGCATAGGTTTTTTTTTGTCTAAGGTATAAAATTATAACATTATTTTCATTTTTATTTATCTTTAGTATATTTTAAGCAAAATGCTCAATTTCCCAGTAGTTATAAATGAATATGCATAACTACAGCTGTATCAAATCTTCTTTTATTTGGAAAATATGCAGTGAAGATGTACAAAAAAAAAATATTTCCTCCTAGGAACTTTGCACACAGAACAGACAATTAAGAGAAGCCTGGCATCTTCTGTCAGGAAAATATGTACATGTGACTTAATTTGTTAGGCTGTTATGTGAAACTCTTCAAGCCACCTTTGTGCTTAACATTCTCTAGCACTGAGTCAAAATTTTAGCATATATTTCCTATTAGATGGATGTAGTATTCTTATACTTCACCCTTTTTATTGGATCTACACAGTTTATCTGGAATTCATGTGGTTAAGAAGCAGCAGTTTTAAAACTTTTGAACAGCTTTGTGAAAGTATTCTAATCATGCTTATTCTGTTGCTGATACAATCTGCGCAGGTATACCTTATATGTGAGCATGAGTTTTAAACTTTTTTTTAATATTATAGAAATTAAATGTTAATGAAGCTCTTCAAGACAAAAATCTAACACCATATAGATAAGTCTATTCAAAATGGAAAAATAATTCTTTAATTTAATTTGTTCAACATGCTATTTATATGTTACCAGAAGGTGGGCTTTTTATTCCACTTCTCCCCAGAATAAATTTGAAGTCAGTTGTAGTTCCAAGAAATTCTTAAACACCTCTTGACTAAAATTTACACACACCCCCATACTTGGATTTGTCTATGGGGGTACAAACGAGTTTCTCAGAGAGACTAACTTCTACACTGCAGGAGAACTTAAAACAGGACCCTTATCTGAGGGAACTTCAGTTCTCATTGTTGCTCAGTTCTACCATTTATTGCGCTCTTTAGAGGCCTTAGCTCATTAGGTACCAAGGACTCCAGGGATTTCAATATAAAATACACCACAGGGAACTCTGCTTTGAAAGAAATTCCCTTCAAGCTGTCATCGTCTGGCAATTATACCAATGTTTCAATTTCTTGTTATGTGGTACTTTCTTCCCAGTGAAATTCTCATGAGTCGAACCAGAACACAGGCCAGACATCCTTGATCTGAGTGAGCAGCATTGTGCAGGCTGCCTTGTCCAAACCTTTCAGATTTGCTAATTCAGCACTGATTCCAGATGAACTTTGATTTAATTTATGCAAAACCACACTGTAATTTTTTTGTTAAGTTGTTTAACATAACTGGGTAGCATTTGTGCTCTAGGAATGTTAACTTTGCTTCTCTGACAATTTAGCTGGATGTTTCATCCAACACCCATTAATGTCAGTCCAAATATTTTTTTTGACTTCTACAGTCTTTGGATGATATTCTAGAGCTCTAATTGGCCATCTGTGTGCATATTTACTATGGCTGTCCAATATACTGGATCTGGCCACTGCATAGTTCCAAAAACCATTCCTGGTAACCCACCTTAAAAAACTATATTCAATAACTATTTTAGAATAATCTACTGAAAATATGACAAAAAATTCAATGAACCCTATACCCAAGTATGAATGCATGTTAGTATCTGCATTTAAGTGTACAGACAGCACTAAGTTCATGATTTGCTTTTAGAGACCTTTCAACTCTGGCTATAAAGGGGATCTTAAAAATGCTATGCCAATTTTTTTCTTCCAGTGAGAAAGTATATATTTTTTTAAAACTGTTTAAAAAAAAGTGCTCACATTGCCACTTGAAATGGTAGTTTGATATTCTTAACAGTTTCTACAAAAGTTACTAAAAATCCCTTGCAAATACATGCACAATCATCATTTGAAAATAAGTTTAATTAATAAAAATCAAGTGAATTGTTAGTTATAAAAACAAATAGAAATTCTTCTATATAACTGCTACTGTCAGGCATTTAGCAATGCTATGCTTCAACGCCAGGTATCAATAATGACACATAGCTGCTCACCCACTCCCTCTCCAGCAGGACTGGGGAAAGAGAATTGAAAGGGTAAATGTAAGAAAAGTTCACGGGTTGAGACAAGAATAGTTTAATCATAGAAATAACATAATAATAACATTATTTCCAATAATTACATCAAATACATTATCATTAAAATAATATTATCATTTATAATATAATAATAATAAAGATAACAATAATAAGAATAATTTCCCATGCAAAGAAAAATAAGAGAGAGAAATAAGAAATAAAACATGAGAAAGGCAAGTGATGCAAGTAAAATAGACTAAGCGACTTATGCCCAGCTGGTCCCCAAGCAGAAGTCTCCACATCAACCATTCCCCTAGTTTATGGACCACCACTGTAAAATGTCTGTAACATGTCCACAAATATCCACAAAATATCCACTAAATTCATTTGGTCCAAGACTTGGGGCTCCATCTGTTGTGGTGGTTACCTGGGACACGAGACAGGAGGTGCTGTGGGACATTCCTGGGACCAAAGGCAGCTCAGGTCCAGTCACTGCTGCACTTGTACTGCTTCTTGTAAGGCTTCTCTTCCATCAATTCAGGTGGTTCCTGCTATAGTAATACCTGTAACATGCAACTCAAATAGTGGATTAGAACAATTTAAAGGTATTTCCATTACAATCTCCACCCTGGTCCGTTTGGACCAGTTCATAATGTTTAGCATTGCAATAAACTCCTCCACTTGTTCTTTAACTGGCTAGCAACAAAGGACTCCTGCTGCAGTAATTTCTACAACATGCAACCCAAATCCCGAATTCCAGCAATTTGAAGGTTTTCCTATTGCAGTCCCAGCCCCTGATTCCTTTGAACCAGACCACAGGGTTTGAAATTGCAGTGAACTTCTCCTCCTGGCTCTGCTCCGCAGACTTGGGCTGATCCACAGACTGTAGTCCCTAAGGGTTGTTCCAGCTCCAAGTGGAGCCTTATCTATGAGCCGCAGTCTCTCCAGGGATATACCTACTGCAGGCATGGACTTACACACAGCCACAGTCACCCTGGAGTGCAGCTGTTCCAATGTGTCCTTCTCCACATCCCATGAGATAATCCTGCCCAGCGTGGCTTTACCCATAGCCACAGTCCCTTGAGAAGTAAACCTGCTCCAACATGGCCTTACCTAGGGCTGCATTCCCTCCAGGGGAATCCTATCTTGTTATGGGTTTATCCGTGGTAACGTGCTGTATGGTGTTCCAGCATGACCTCATATAGAGTCACTCATGCTTCAAGGTGTACCTGCTGCAGCATGGACTTCCTCTTGAGCCACAATCCCTTCAGAGGTACACCTGCTGTGCCACAGACATAACCAGGGCCATAGGTGCTTTGATGTGTTTCTGCTGTGGCTTGGACTCATCCAAGGCCACAGATGCATCAGGGTGTCCTACACAGACTCATCCATGACTCTTCGATTCAAGTTCACAAAGGAGTCCCAGCCTGTCCAGTAGAGCAGCAGAGAAGCAGCAGTGATGCTGTGCCCATCTGCAAGAGCAGCCACATCACCTTCTGCTGTGATCAGAATGTGATCCCAGCACAGTAACGCAAGGCCATCAGCAGTACAGCAAGCAGCAAAGCCAAAAGCAGCAACTAACAAGCACTAGATTCTAATATACAGTGAGGTAAGCAAGCCCCATGGCAAGCACAGAAGTCTGCTGATTAGTAGCAAAACAGCAGTAACAGCTATAAATTCAATAGGGCACATTCTAGCACTATCTGTCACTATCTTGAAACCTTTGAGCCTCACATTGGGTGCAGTCATGGTTCTATTCCAGACAAAAAATAGGCACTGCTCAGCTGCCCTCACTCACCCCAGTGGGATAGGGGAGAGAATCAGAAGGGAAAAAGTGAGAAAACTCATGTGTTGGGATAATAGGCAAAGCAAAAGCTGCACACACAAGCAAAATAAAACAAGGAAGTCATTCACCACATCATGTGGGCAGGCAGGTATTCAGTCACCTGCAGAGGTGCAAGGCTACATCATGTATAGCAGTGACTTGAGAAGACAAACACCACCTCTCTGACTGTCCCCCCCTTCTCCTTCTTCCCCCAGCTTTGATTGCTGGGCATGATGCCATTCAGTAAGGAATATCCCTTTGGTCAGTTGGGGTCACCTGTCTCAGCTGCATCCCATCCCAACCTTTTATGCATCCCCAACCTCCTCACTGGTATGGTCAGGTGAGGAGCAGAGAAGTCCTTGACTCTGTAAGTCCTGCTCAGCAGTAACAAAAACATTTCTGTGTTAACAAGACTGTTTTCAGCACAAAACTAAAGCACAGCCCCATACCAGCTACTGTGAAGAAAATTGACTCTATCTCAGCCCAAACCAGCAGAATTAAGAAAATTCCTGTAGCCAAAGATAGCAATTTTTCCAAAGCACAGCAATTAATGCTTCCCCCTCCAAAAAAAAATCATATTAAACTTAAAAAAAATTCGTAGAGGTTGTCCATATGCATGGAACATGTTTGGAAAACAAACTTTGTTTCCTACTGTAATTATTTGTATGTTTATTTGTGTGTTTATGCGTGATCTCACATGTCTGGCAGTAGGCTAAACAAAGTGTGCAGTCTTTTTAATTCTTACTATGTATACTTAATTTATACATATAAATATATCAAAATCTATATTTTATATACATAATAATATGTATTGTATACAATATGAGTTTTTTCTTGTTCTCTTTTAGATAACATGTTCAAAATGAGCAATGATGAAAAAAAAACACTGCAAGAAATAAAAAATTTTCATTCTTCTTTGACTATCACTATCTTTGTTCTCAAAAATTCTGTTAATACACCTACTTTATGAAGAGCAGAATAAAAATGGTACTAGAGTTGAATTTGAGAGAGATACAGTTTCCCTGCAGAATCTAGCTTCCATGTCTAACAAAATGCATGCCAAGAAGAAACCAAGAAGAAACCTCAATTTTAACTTGCCTGCATTTTTTTTGTAATAATCCAGACATGGGCCAAATATCTGCCAAATGTGTTATTCCAGCTGGCAACATATTTCATTTTCTTGCAAAGGTATATGACAATAACAAAGCATTCAGTAAGCTTTCATATCTACATTACTTTTTAAAGGTATTATTAATATAACCTCTCTCTAACCTATTCAGTGCAATTTAGTTGGTGTAATCCAGGATTATGTTCTTAATTTTACTGATCTGTGAGACATATGGAATTTTTCACAAAGAAAAGAAAATATATATAAAACTGGAACCCTAAACAGAATTACGATCCTACTTTCAAACTCAATTTCATTTTGCATCTCTTTTAGCAGCAGCAGTGATGGTTGGTTACATTTTATTGCAGAAAAAAAAGGGCAAATAGGCAATTTGCTGAAGAGGAAAACCCACGGCAAGTTACAATACTTGGAAATTCAGATACACTTCTAGAACAGCAAGTTCTTATTTTCCTCTAAAAAGAAGAAAGACAAAGCAACACCTTTCAAAGCATATGACAGAAAAGAAGAAATCTGAACAAGTAGAGATAAGAAACAAAATTGCTGTGTGCCTGTTTCTTACAATTTTAACATCTTCACAAGTAAGAAAAAAAAAAAAAAAAGGAAAAAAGAGAGAAAATTTTGTCCCCCTGTAGCTGAAATACAGTATCTCCCATAACCCAAATGCCCAAGGGAAAAACTGTCCAATGATGAGCTCAGACCACAGCAAGGTCACATCTGAGGTGACAAAACTCAGATAGCAAAATGGTTTTGAATAGGTCAATGTAGCAGAAAGAACATTATATCTCAGATGAACTGCGACAAATGGGACAGATCCCAGATCTAACTGGGGTCATGTTTCTAAATGTAACCAGATAATGTACCAAGCAGTGTTAATGGAAAGGCATGGCTCTTTTTGGCCTGTGGGTTAACTACAATAACTTTTGGCACTTAGATCAGTGATACCTTGATGCTGTAATTACTCACTGCATGTGTCGGTCGATATTTGCAATGTGCTTATTTACTGCCCACTTTCCGGTTGGAAAGCTGCTGTGGAAATTGCAGATGGCTTGTCGTGTTGGAAATAAGTCCATGTAATTTTTTCTTTTGCTATTTTCGAGGAGCAAGCAATTTTTCAGCTTTGCTGTATCTCTACAGCTGTCTGTGCCTGCAGAATCATGAACATAGAGAAACTATATATGAATTTTGCTGAAACTTAATAATTTCTGTTAAATATACAGCACGTACAGATTCAGAGGTGGATCAGGGGGTGGGGGAAGGAGTAGGGGCACAAATTCTAAGTTTTTGTACCTCGGAGTATGCAACTGTTCATTACATGAATTGAAGTTTTCTAGAAAAAGAAATTCCGGCCATTTGCTCTGGATATCTTGGCCATGAATAAAACTAAAGATCAAGAAGCTCACTGTCTAAATTTCAATTCAATACTATGTAACCCCCAAGCAAAGACCAGTAAAATTATATCCGGCCATCAATGGGTCTTGTCCTTTTTGGAGGTTCAGAGGACAGGGAAGAATTTACAGTACTAAATAATAATATCATGTGGTTTATGCTTCCTTCACACCAGAGGAACTGTGTGCATGTAAATGTTTCTCTTGCAGTCTAATAAGTGAAGTTTTGGGATATGTTTTGCACCATATTTTCACAGGACCTCTTTTATGGAAGCTTCTGTCTCAATTTCTAGGATTCTAAATACTACAAAGAAAAAATTGCTAATTCATCACTTCCATAGATTTTAGATTATTAAGAAGGGATGTATCCAAAGGTGAAACAAATGGTCTATGCAACTGCTTTAATTTGTGCTAGAACCAGTCAATGTGCACCAGCTAACAAAAAGTTCTACTGATTTGCTTCACTATCATAGCATTTCTGAACTCAGATTTCAAGACTTGACATCCAGAAGCATTTCTCATTTTCTGTAATGGATTGTTAAATAAGAATAAAATGGGAATAGATGTCATTCATGCAAGGACATAATTTCTCTTGATATTAAATCCTTTTGTTTCTGTTTAGTCTTAATTTTTCACATGTATGTAAAGCAATTATTGTTACACCTAAAGGTATGTTTGGACTACAAAGTTACAAGAGGGAGTGAAAAAGATTTTTTTGAAGTTATAAAAGACCTGCATTATACATTTGAAGTAGCCAGCAATCCTTCTTACTCCTAAAAGTATTATTAGTTTTCTGTTGCATTTAAATTTTTCAAAGCTTACTTCCAACACATTATGTCATGCTCTGAGAACAAAAGATTGATAAAGCACTAATGAGTAGTTTATTAAGAAATAATAATTCATGGACAGCATAAAGGATCTTGCAGGTATTACAGAAAACACTTCCAATAAAAAGCTGTCAACTCTTCACTATAGTGGGTTTAAAATAGCTGACATTGTAATATGACCTGCCATAATAGGTCTATTCCAAAAGAATGGCTAAAGTAATAGAGATTGAAAATGGAGTAGTTGCCCAATCTCTGCAAGTATTATTTTTTTGGCACTGGATGACATTTTGAAAAATGTTTGCATTTTGGAACTAAAATGACTTTTCTTGCCTGTAGCCAGCTGAGTTGGCCCAGAGCTGAGAGGTAAAAGGGGCACTCAGGAAGTTATCTCATGGTACTACAACATTGATGCAGAGGCAACTTGCAGTCCAATAAAAACAAATAATACATTACTTTTATGCATATTTGAACTGTGTGCAATTTGCTGTTCTACAAAGAGACTTGGCGGATTCTCACAAACCAAAGACCAGTAAGAACACATTGCCTAAGTGTCTCTTTTAGCTGAATTTAGTGTATGACAGAGATGTAAATCTCACTGTTCTTCACAAGCAAGAGGCTGTGAGAAGGGCACTTTAACATGACAGCTAAACTGAAGGGACACAAGGAACTATTACAGCTGCAATCTATCTGAATCATGAATGAAATTACAATTAGCTCTTGGGAAAATTGTTGACAAAACCTCTGCATCAGACATGCTAACTCATTAAAATCAGAACCATTTGTCTTAACAAGCTTTTTTGGGAAAATTTCTTAGATTCAGGATGGATTCCTTCACTAAAGCAAGTGAAAGAAGTCAGAAAAATCCATAACGCGATGGTTAATAAGACAGTTCAGAGACCAAATGAGCCAAAATTTCAATAGTGGAATAGAATTCTCATTCTGAAAATTTCTTTTGGGTAAAAAGCCTCACAAAGCAGGGGGAAAAAAAGTGTTCCTCCTAGGAATAACTGGTAAAGCCCAAAGTAGTGCAAGTTTCCCACTGAACAACACAGCTGGCTCTTCCTGAACAAAACCTGGAAACTTGTGAGGGGTAGGGGGTCTGTCTTCCAGTGGATGGTTTTTATAGCCCCAGAGATGGACATAAGAATATTTTCCAAGGTGTTCAGAACACTGAGCAGAGTTTTTCCCACCCAGAGAATCACAATTCATTACATGGCAAGCGAGCTTGGGAAAAAGTTCTAATGATGTGAAGGGAGGGGTAACCTCAAGGAGTAGAAAGCCTTTAGTGGTTTTTTAAAGAAAAAGTGGACATATCATTAAATCAGTTTTGAATAATAATTTTTAATTCTATGATTAACTAATACACGTAAGGAAATCCCTATCCCTTTTAGAAGTGCTGATCATCCTATTCTCATATTTGACCGATTAACATAGCTCTTTTGATTTAAATAAAATATGTATTGCTCTAGACATTGATAGATCTCTAGATAGAAGGATTTTTCTACTTCTCAATTACTTTAATAAAAGATTGCATTTACCCTTGCAAATCTTACTCCTCTCTCATTATTAGCTGTTTTACCTTCTTGGTGAAGCATTTCATTTCCATTGCACTCCCCCAGTTACTACTGTGTCTCCCATCTACTTCATGTTCCTGTGACTCCTGCAACCCAAACAGTAAATATTGCAGGGTTTTTACACCCCAAGATGTCCTTGTCCTGATAAGCAATCCATGTGCTAAGGATAAATGCTTTCTATTTATCGTATCCTGTATTTTTATATCATCCAGGCAATCACCTACCATTGAACTAACTCTGAATTCATCTGTTTACTTGTAACAGAAACCTTCCAAAGTTAGGCCTTAGTTCTGTGAGATCTTCTTTTAGTGAAGAAGAAGAATTATGTGACTCATTTTGGCAAACTTCACCCCCTGAACTGACAGCAGTACATCCTGGTAGACACTGTGAATTTCAAACAAGTATGAAGCGAGATCAACAAGTCTTCAGCATTTTTCAGGGCTTACTCAAAAGCAATAGCACCTCTACTGTTTCAAATTTTTTACATTCAAAAGAAAGAGAGTTTTAACATGTCTGAGCATCCACAAATCCTTCTCTGAATTTGGTAGATAATTTTTACATGCAACAATATTAAATCTTCCTTATCTTTAAATAGTGTACACTGTATAGCATTCAATTTTCTGTATCTGTCTTTAGAAAAAATACTGATATAAAATTGTTCCATATTGAAAATCTGTTTGCCCTGATGATATCAATGCACTGTATAACCTTGAAAATACCCCCCATCAGTGCCACAGTATAGTGTTTATTTCCACATTAAAAATCTGTGTTACAGTTTTTTCCTATGTAAGTATTGCACATAAATAGAATATTCATTTAAATGTCACCAGACATATGTCTAAGACAGCAAACATTCCAAAAGAGATAGTGAAAATGACATTATGATTACTTTAAAAGAGCATCATAAACTGACATTACTGTGGCTAGAAATGAATCATACAAGAAAATAAAGTTGTAATATAATACACAATCATTATAAATTAAATTATATTGTCTTCTGTGGAAGTCACGCTATTATTTGCTGTGCTCAATGAAGAAACAGTAAATAATATGAAATCTAGGAGTAAACATGCAGTCTACTCTACATTCCATTATTAAAATATATTAAAGCTCAGAAATGGCTTTATCCCCTCTGATACCTATACTTTTCTACTCTTCAAGGTGCATTCTCTTTCTAACCAAAATATATTTCATTATTTTCCACTTTTCAATCGCATACAAAATGCTCCCATGTCTTCTGATCAGGGTGGAACACTGGCCCAAGGCACATTTGCCCCATCTGGTGCTGCCTGAGTCATTTCACTACACTCTGTTCCTCAAAGTGAATCAGAAATACTTTTTCCATCTCTTCTTGTGAGCCAACATCAAATTTCATGTTCTGGAGTTATCCTGTGGACTGCAACTCCTACCCTTTGTTCTGGCTTGCTGTCCATTGCCTCCCCTGCACGCCCAGGTCACCCCATGCCACTCAGCACAGAGGTTCTCTCCAGGCAGGACTGCTGCACTGTCACTGTGGGATCTCTCCAGGCAGGACTGCTGCACTGTCACTGTGGGAGCAGACTGAGCAGGGTCACCACACATCAGTCACAGCTCCAGTACCTCCTGGCAAAGGGTTTTGAAGATGGAGTAAAAAGGAAAACCAGGCAGCTCCTCCAATGAGGATGTCTGGTGACTGGGAAAGGAGTAGGGGCATTGGAGAATGCAGTGTCACAAAGGGAAGATCTGGGGTGGGGGGGAAGAGGGAGGAATATCAGGGAGAATAGAAGGACAGGGAAAACAAAAACACAAGAATAAATACTAAGACCAAAAAAAGCAGAAAAAACATTCCCTAGTGGGAAAAGATTGTCTGTGATTTCATGTCACATCAAATGTAGATATTATTCCAGTATGCAAGAAACAATGACAAAATTTATTCTATAGTATGTCACCTCTTTGTGCTTCTGTCATTTCACAGAACTAGCCTGTAGGAATAGATAGCTGCACATCTTTCCTTCTCTGCTTGACAACACAGCCTTAAAAAAAGTAATCATCCTTTCCAGTTCCTCAAGATCAAAATTTTCATCTCCCCTCACAGAAGAGTGCAGTAGCCATAAGTAGCAGCTGTGTTTCTCCTTCTATCCTCCCCATTTGACTTTCTGGCTCATCCACATTATCTGGTAGGGCAACAGAATAACTCAGATCCCGGGTACACATCTGGTCTCCTGGAGGGGAACTTCTATCCTACTCCTGTCGACCCTGTCAGACACTCACTCCAGCAGACCTTCAGAGGTACATTGTATCTTTTGCATGGGTATAGGATATCCAGACAACATTAATTCTCAGAATTTTGAGTGTCTGTGTTTATTATTTGTGTTTTAATACAGTGTAAATCAAACTGAGTTCTAGATTATTAAGGACATAAAGATGCAATATCCCTTTCCAGTAGAGCAGTTAATCAGGCTAAGAGACAACCTCATGCATAATCTCTGTATTACTGATAAAATATTGACACAAATGGATGGTATTACAAAATGGTCTAATCCTTTAAGAGGCTGAGTGCCATGAGAGATGCACAGCAGACTCCACTCCAAATGAAATTAGTGAGCCTCTGAGACCCAGCACTTCACAGGACCAAATCCTTTAACTATGTTAAAAAGTCTTTCTACAAAAATAATAATGAAAAACTCTAACAACAACCCTTCTCATTGTGCCAATGCAAATGAGTAACACACTGTCAACAGTGCACACATAGAAGTCTGTGAGGCAACACAGGATATGGGGTGTATTTAAGGATAAAATGTTGTAGAGAAACCAAGGATTACACTGCATATTTCTTACTCTGTGGCCAGTCTTCTGAAATTAGCAGCTCTACTATGGGAATGAATATTCACTAGTTCATTTGAAGCTGAGGATGTATGAGACATTCTTTTTTAGGAGACCATACTCTTGCTTTTTCCTGAATCACTTCCAATGTCAAGCTTCTCTCCATGTTGTGTCAGCATATATAATTGTGTGGCTCCATAGTCACTTGGATTAACAAATCCATCTCTTTAGGGAGACAGAGAACCAAACATTTTATTTAGGGATAGATCCAGAGCCCTGGAACACCTCTTGTCTTGGTTCATTGTGTGAACAGCTGTTTTGGCACTAGTGAGAGGATGGGAAGGACTGAAGTAGTAGATTCTAAAATTTTACAGTCAGCTTCAGATAAAGTTGTGGACAAATGCCAAAAATTCACTTCCGTTGTCCACTTTTCCTCTTCTTGCACTGCCAAGCATACATCCCACTTCCACCTTTGTAAGAACAGCTCCTTCTAGGGGTATGATTAGATCAAAATAAAGATAGGAGCCTAGCAAGGACCAGTGCTTTGGCAGGAATCTGAAAACACCTGGGAAAATGAGGAAAGGAATGGAAGTTGACAAATGCCCAAGTAGCAGTATGGATGCTCAATGTAAAACTACAGATCCTGTACGGCTTTACAGATTGACTCTAAATTATTCCTTTGTATTCATCTTTAACACAAAAATTGTTGCAATAGATTTCTGTCAAGGAACTTCTCTTTCAGGAAATTAAAGAGAAATTTTATTCTTCTACTTTAATTTCTCTTAAGGGGTTGCTGTAAAAAATTCAAATTGTAATTAACAAAACATCAGGAAACACATCTCCAGGTTTCAGCAATATGTGTTCCACAGCTGTGGGATAATAAATTGTTCACACTACTAACTGCAATATTCAATCCTTAAAATGGTGTTCATTACCAGGAGTTAATGTGCACAAAGTACTGTCTCTGTCACATAACACAGGTGTGAAACACACTGTCCCAGGGCAATACATAGCTCAGAAGTTTAGGAAAATATTCAGAAAGTGATGAGGCATTTCTCACAGCATATTATGAGTAACTTGCAATTACTAAGAGGAAAAAGGACTTTCTACAAAAAATTTAAGCCTGAAAACCAAAACTAACAGTAGTGCATCAGTCAGCAACAAAAAACATTATGAGATTTCTAATCTTGAAGCTCTTTCTCATGGCAGCTCAGTATTAGAACTATCTTGGTTTAAGAAATACACCTTCTAGCACATCCGTAGGTCATTACATGCAGCATACTTTAGATGACAATGATTAGTGAACTTAAGATTCTAAAAATTCTTCAAGTCAAACACACTGTCTTTTGATAATTCTTTATCTTACAAAGACAGCTCAAGGCTCAGTGCTTCTATTGGATAAAAATGTAACCCTTTGGCCTGAAAAATCCAGCTGTTGCTCAGATAAGTATGTCCTGTATACAAGGATAGTCTTTGTTGTTACTGCTGATAAGGAGGCAGTGCCCTAGAGGATAGGCAAAGCATTGGAGAGCAAATTTCTGTTAAGGAAAAAACCCCCAACACATAAAAACCCAAACTTTTTTTCTTTTGAGCACTTTATTCAGCAGTCGTTCAGATCAGACACTCTCACATCTTACCCTGAAGCGTCTGGTGCTGGCTGCTGTCAGAGATTGGGCACTGACTTACAGCAATTCTTAAAGAACTAATGGAATATCAAAAATTAGTGTTTCACGTATGATGTAACCTGAGGGACTATTTTAAACATTCGAGCATATCTGTAGTTTCTACACCGTCTGTTATATAAAAAAGGACAAACCTGAGAGAGACTTCTGCCTCCTTACAGAAGCAACAAGAGACTTCTGAAGGTCATATTACCCTTAATGCCTTCTCAGAGTTTTTCATAGCTTTGGTGGGATGACCTAAACTTCAAGGGCAAATTCAATGTCCTAAATTGTCTCGTAAGTCTCCTATTATATCCACAAATACAACCTCCAGATAATTATTTCAATAGTACATGACAATTCTCTCAAAAAACAGCATTAAAAAAAAAAGAAAATAGCAGAAGAAAAATCAAAACCATTGTTCTTTGTACTAGAAGTTATGAGTATGTCTCCAAAGTGAAGACCTTTAGTTTTTGCAGGTAGTTATTAATTCTGGCTTTGGAATTAATGGGCTGCACTTGTGGTCTCAGGATGCTCATATCTTCTGTAAAGATGGTGACCACCTGCTACTATAGTCTACTGTAATACTCAACCTTCAGCAACTCCACATCTTTATTTAGCTACTTCAAACACATCTCTAATGTGCTTGAGTGCACTCTGCTCTATGACTTGATCCATCTGCCCTCTGTAGACCTTGAATAGCCTCACTAGGATCCAAGCACACCTGGACTGAACTGGGCCTTACCCCTTATCATTCTCAGCCATTTCCTCTGCCACGCGGTCCTTTTAAAAACCTCCTCTATGCACAAGTAAGGGCCAAGGCAACCCACACATCTTTGAACAGGAGCTAGAGTCTGCCAATAATTTGAGGGGAAGGGAGAGGAAGGCCTTTTCTCTGATTTGATTCATAATGTTCTTCTGAAAACCAAATGAATGTCCTTCTGATCTATTTTCAGTTTGGAGTCTCAGCACCCAGCATCCCAGTTACTTGGATGGTTTACAGAGCTCTGCTCCCAACACTCTATAAAATCAATATTTTTTATTAAACACAAAAGATGGCTGCATTTAGGAAAGTGTCTAACAACTGTCTGCCTAGTTGTAAAGCCAGTGATTTAAATTATCTGAAAGGCTACTTATTCACCATATGTTAGAGCAGAGGATTATCCTGAATACATGTCTGGACAGACATTGCATAGTCAATATCCACTCCTTAAAATCCTCAGACTATAGAATGAAGGAAACATTTATACAAAATAATATTTTTGCTGAAATATTTAGATCCCAGCTTTATTTACTGTTCTCCCTCAAACACTAATATTTCTGTTCAATAAATTAAAATAATGCCACTTATTTCAGAGGTAGCTATATACTCATCATACCACAACTCAGTTTGAATAGAAACTGACATATATTTTGTAATTTCAAATAATAATGATTATTTTTTCTAAGTAATTATAATGCAAATGAACTTGCTGAACGTGAAAGATTCCATTTCTTGAGGGGGCCAGAAAACAGTCTTCAAAGATGAACACATGCAATAAATCCACCCTTTAATTGTGTTTTCAGCATAAGTGTATGTGGACTGCTAGACTCAACTGATTATTATAAGAGAAAGATATGTAGTTGTTTCTGAGAAATAATTAAAGTTGTTTTGAACGAAATTTGAGAGGTACATTCAGCTTCAGTAACTCTTTAATTATTTCTTTGTGGAAAGTTATCTGTTGGGGATTTTATTTTCGTTTAAAGATAATAGATAAAGTATGAGGAATTGCATTTGATGTGATTCTATTTGAGTGAAAATCATGGAATCAGAGAATCATAAAATGACCTGGGTTGGAAGGGACCTTAAAGACCATCCAGTTCCAGCCCCACTTGCCTTGGACAGGGGGCACTTTCACTAGACCATGTTTAGAGCTCTGACCAGCCTGGCCTGGAACACTTCTAGGGATACAACATCCACAACCAAAATGGGAAAATACAATTTATCCAAAAACCAACAGTAAAATACTGTAGCCATATCAAATTCATCTGCTTATGAACAGGATATAAGAAAGAAAATGCTAAATATGTAGGGAGATATAATCAACCCTGATTTTGAAAAATATAGGAACATACAGGTGTTATGAAAATTGTGG
>WBNO01010244.1:929-15295 GCA_013400575.1 Peucedramus taeniatus
CCATTTGGCATCTGGGATATTCCTCAGGCACTAAATTGCAGTGGGCTTTTTTCCCATAAAATTTTAACTAGTGGTAGTTCTCTGAAAATGTCAAAAGCTTTGAAAAGTGCACAAGGGAAAGAATTTAAACTATTTCTTTTCTCCCAACTGGTCCCTCAGTAGCTAGATAAAGAAATAGAACATGTAATTAAAAAAATGAAGAGTATTCATTCTATCTGTGATTTGTTTTAATTCAATAAGGATACTGTTTTCAGTGAAAAACTCAACCACATACTGCCTATGGATTTGGTAAGATAGGATAATAAAACCAAATTCAGTCATAATACAGGTATCTAGAGGTGAAGTTTGTCAAAGTTGGTTTTTGTGAATTTTGTCCATCCATATTATACCATGACTTCCAAAATTGTGTAAATAATTCTCTGTGGAATTCTTTGACTCAAAAAATATCCACTGTATAGGCAAGCATAAAGAAACAACCTATTAATTTAATGTGGGAGAATAACAAAAACTGAACCATATGAATACAGAGCCTTGAAAGATGCAAAAATGTACAGAGCAAAAATGTATTTGGTCTCACCGTGAGTACTCAGTTCACTGTCACCTTCTGTGGTGGAAAAAATAAACAAAAATGGCTGTCTTAATGTGAATCAATAGGATATTATAGGGAAAAAATACTAAATCGGTCAGGCAAGGAAAAATACACTTATAGCATGCTTACTGCATCTCTCCTGCTAATATCTATCAAAATGCTTTTAAAGTGCAGGAATGGAGGGAGATGAAGAATATTTTTTTCTCTCTTGAGTATGTCCTGCATAATTGCTTGGAAAGAATAGAAGTTTCCTTCCTTTTTTAAAATATAGGGTATGGTGGTAAACAAAGTGGTAAAACTGAAAGGAGAAGGTTGTCTGGATATGTTTCTGCAATAATCCTCAACCAGAAGTTTATACTAGTAATTTTTAACAATCATTTTTCAAACTCAGATGTAGGAATTTATATACTAAATTTTAAGTTTACCAAGATTAGTTGTTTACTGGTTAACTGTCAGCTAGGAAATTGGTGCCTTTTTTTCCCCTAAGGAGCTGTTGGTTGGTGTCAGATGCAAAGTATTTCCTGTGGAAAAATATCCTTTTACTGCTGGCATTCACTTCAGTAGTACGTTATTGCAAACATCTGGAGCACAGCAGAAAAACACTGTCTGGATTCTTTCCTAAAGCACCTCCATAAGAATAGTCTGAGCTAGAGAAATGCCAGAGTAAATGAGTAACCAAAACATGGAAAAGGACTAGAGTACAGTAGCAAGACTACAAAGGTAAAAAATGCAATTTTTTAACCTGCAGACCCACAGTGGGTTTATAGAGCCTTTATCTCAGAGCCCACTCCAGCTACTGCAATTTAAAAAACTATTTCTTCTGTGCCATACACCATAAAGCAAAGGTGAGCATTCACACATTCAAGGCTTTAATTTTAGATTGATGAATTGTCTATGGACAGACAATGAATCTCTGCCACTTTGTCCTCCACTCCCCAGATTCAAATTACGTTAAAAGCCATAGTGCAAACAAAGAGAAAGAAGCCAGAAACATAAATGGGAAGGATCCATTACTCACTGATGAACACTGGGCTGGACTGCGTGAGTGCCAAGTAGTCCCTTGATGAACTGACTGTTCTCCAAGATAAGGCACAAGAAAATGCTGGTTCTGTCCATGCCTCGCTGAACTGGACCTGTAGCATTACAGACCAAGCAGCCAGTGGCACCAAATCTTTCAAATTATGGAAAAATATTCCTATATTCCCCTTCTGAATTCAGATAATTATGATTTTAAACCTGTGAGCTTTCCAATTTGCTAATGTCATCTGTTACTCATTTAGACAATAATGCTTTTACACTATGATTATTTAAAATTGCTATTGCTGTAAACAATATTTTCTCTAAAACAGTCTTCTTGTGAATTTCCACCATTAATTTACCTAAAATCTGTTGCATCATTTCTTTAGTCTCTCAGGACCCATAACCTATCTTCAAAATGTCAGTAGCACAATGATGCATTCAGATACTCTATCTAATGCCCCTCTGAGAAGTCATGTCAAGTATTTTCAAAGAAGTAATGTTTTCAGTGGATATACAAATATCCAATCCACCATTCTAATTCAAACAAAGTGACATTATTGTTTACCTCAGCTTTGAATTTGTTCTGAGAATTTCCAATTCTCTGCAGCTGTGCTTCTCTTTGGGTAAGAACTATTGCTAACAGAAATCTTGGGAATCAAGGGCATGCTGTTTGCTTCCTTGATAATTACCACCAGTCCATCATTAGCTAGTGATTTAGAACAAGGAGTTCTAGAGCCTGTGCACTGTGGATTATAATGTCATTTGACAGGTAAAGAAAAAACAACACAGTGAAAACACATGAAAACCAACTTGTAAACAACTTTTTCAGGTATTTGAATATCTATTTGCTTTCAAAACAATGGAATAATTTCTGATATTTTTAGCAAGCATCAGGAAACAACAGTAGCATCCCAGTGGCAGCCAAAAGCAGTTCTTTCTTTTTGTTGGTTTTGTTTTTGTTTTTTTTTTAACACCACATAACATTGCAAAAATTAGGAAGAGAGTCCAGATCAGAATGAATTTTTCCATTCACATATACACTATTTTTTTACCAAACCAAGCCTGGTAACTTGATTAATAGTAACAACTTGATTAGTAGGTAACACGTAGAGAGAGGAAAAACAGGCTAGTTGAACTTTCAGAAAACTCACAATAATTAAATTTATAACTCACATGCTTGAGCTTTATTACCTAAAGGTCTGAGCCATAGTCTATGGTCCTGCTTTAAACAGGGAATCAGTTGAGTCTAAACAGCTGTAGAATTGTTTTTTGACAGTCCTTCAGTATGTCCAATCTTATCTTTTAGCAGAAATATTTAACTCCTATGGAAGTCAGATCACAAGAAGACTCTGTCTTAAATTCCCCTACAATGTGCTCTGGTTCTATGCCACTGTCATTTGGTTCTATGGTAATTCAATATGAGACAAGGTTACTGTGTTAAAGGGACCTTATCTCTAATCCACTACACATGTTCTTGAGGTCTCAAATCATACAATCACGCTAAAATTATATTGCTGAATACTTCTAACCAATAAGTATACCTAAATTAATTTTGCTAAAGATGTAAAGTACCATATTTAGTAATTGCAATATAAATCTCTCCTATATTTTTTTAGCATAGAAAAATGTTAAATATAATTAGTGTTGAATATTCTCGCCTTAAAAGATCTTACATGGAATAACTTAATTCTGAAAAGAAATTTTGAACGTACAGTGCAGTGAATGAAAAGAAATTTCCACATATAATTTACGGTTTGAAAGGTGGTGAAAATCCTGGGTTTGTGATTATTTTGTGGAGGAACAGAAAACTTAGGCTTCTCTGGGGTCCAAAGATTAGTAAAGGAAGAACAATCTGATTTTCCTTTCACCCTTGTTATTACTCAATCTCTTAATATTTAAAGTTTTGAAGTTTTTTACACCAAAACAGATTTCATCTAGAGATAAAATGGTAAAGATCAGAAGGCTTAATATAAATATGCTCATTTGTGCCTCTCTGATAATTTCTATTATTTTTTCTGCACTTGCAAAATAACGCATCAGTAGTGTGCCTGACAAACCCAGAAAGGCCCATTTAATTTAATTTACCTTTGTAAATACGTGACTTCAACCTTGTCAGTATTTGAGTGAAAAAACAATAAAAAAAAAAACAACAAAGAAAGAGCTACAAAGGCAACTTCTTAAAACTCTGCTCGATTTTGCAAATTTTTTGAACTTGTTGATGAAAGTTTTCATAAATATTTTATAGCACTGACCTTCTGCTTCAGAAGTTACTCAAACTAAAGGCGCTGGAAGCGAATACAATCGTAAAGCTGTGTAATCTGATAAAATGAATGATCAAGCCAACAGCTAGTCAGTGTACAGCTAGTTTGGTCTTCCTCAACCTCCTACAGAGACCATCTCTTCTTTTTTGTTGCAGTTCAAAGGAGTTTTTCCTTGCTTTGACAGATAGTGGAATCTATATTCCTATTCCTAAATTTCCATGTCACTATGCCTTCTCTTAAATTCACACATTTGTCCAAGTTGTACAGAAATCGCTTGGCTGATAACTTGCATTTATGATTTTGGGATCCAAACATTTTGCTAATGCACAAAGCAAGTAATCTAAGTACAAAGATATTTCTTCTAAAAAGATTGCATTTATATGCTCAGTCCAGTTGGTGTAGGAGCCAAGTCTGTGAGGTCTCAAGGCCCATCAGGTGAAGTATATTTTTAGGAGTGTGCTTGGACAGATTGCTCTCTTCTCATAGGTTACCCCCCAGCTCAAGGCAGAAGTCCTTTTACTGTTGTGCAGGTTGCATAAGGGAATAATTTATCTATGCAGGTTTGATCTGTAGGGAGAGAAACAGAAACTTTTAACTTTTGCCTTATTTAAGATTTTTGACATTCACTTCTGTTTTCTGTGACAGGAAGGACGTAATTATTGAAGAAGTGAGGAAAAATGCATTCCCATTCCCACGATCCTCTTCAATGATCATTTATTCTGAAGTGTTTAAATTTTTATCAAGCCTGGGCTTTTATATGATGATGCCTTTTGAAGCTGGTAGGTCTGTTGTTATGGTGCAGGAGTTTATTATAGCTGAATTGTTTTTTGCATGTCATAAATTCTAAGTCTTTGCCCTCACCAAGATAAGGAGTAAAAGAAGAGTATAAACTGTGCAATAAAAAGAGGTAAGTGTAAAATACCATCTCTTTGATTTGACATCATCTTTGACAGGACTTTATACATGTACAGACACAGAGAAAAGAATCTCAAATCAAGGTGCAAAAAAATTCTGTGCAGAATAGACTGCTATGGCTTTCTTATGTATCATTTGGACTAAGGTGACTCAGCTTTGTTTTTCTGCAGCACTGCCAAATCACTGCCAAATCAAGCATTAGAAGTCTTGGTAACCCAGTTTCTGTTATTTTTTTTTTTCTTACAAAAGATAAGTATGGTAAATGATGAGAGTTAGAGTTTTAAGTTCTTATATTTGCAATTGCTTTTAGTTAGTACTTGTTAAAATATATTCACTATTGTAACTGTGTTTTAACCCATGGACTGCTTCCTGCTCCCATGGAATTTAAACACTAGAGCAGGGATTAGACATGGGACTTTGAACTCCTAGCAAGAAATTCTGATATAAGGGATCAAACCCTCACAAGCTCTGAATGCCTATTTAGCTGATGCTTACAAATTGGCCTCTGGCATTTCTAAAGTTTCCAAACAGCTCAAAAACTCCTCAGTCCGTCAGTCTATTGAAAAGTGCCCTATGGACTTGGGAATGGGCCTTGTCACATAAAAGCCATGTACTAGATCCACTGAAACAACTCCAGAACTCAGCAAGTCCAAAGGCAGCCTGAGGCCACCTGAGACAAGAGGGGACATAGTCTTCCATGGCTGTGTGTATGCTGGCCCCAGGAGGTGTGCTGGACTTGCAGGCAGGACTTGAGCACCTTGTGAAGTAGGCACCTGAGGATACAGATTCTTCCTTCAGGAGCAAGGCTTCTGTGCTTCCTTCAGAATAGATACTTCCTAGCTTTCCCAAATACAGATGTCTGAGAGGCCGCAGACTTACATTTAGGTCACACCTGGTAAATATTCTCAGTGGAAATGAGTGAAAATTAGTATTAACAATTTGTTACTCTCTATTTTCTCAGCTTCAGTGATTGAAATTTCTGAAATACAGGATTTACAATTTGCAAGTTATGCAAAAGCTCAAACACTGTTTTGCATCAATACATCAATTGGATAAAACTAACCTGTTTCTTCATGGCCTACTCCAACTAACATTCCGTGTTAGTGAGTGAACAGTCTAGCACTTGGTCAATTTGCCTTTTAAAGATCTGGCTATTTTTACATTAATATAAGGAGGAAGCATCCTTTAGAAATTATTATATCCTTAAAACCTTAAAACAGGAAACAAAGTATATGAAACTAAGTATATAGTCTGTATTTTTGTCTGCTGTCAAATAATTTGGGTATTGTTGCAACATCCTGATAGGTTCAAAAGTCTCTAAATGTGAGAAGAAAATCTGTCAACCCAATTATTATTCTTAAATATTTATTTATTATTTAATTATTCTTAAGTATTTAGTTGGTTGACACTCTTAGTGAAAGGAATCATACATTCACTTTTTGCTAAAAAGATACTTCCATTCTTATGCTTCTGCTTCCCTTTAATGCAAAGTAGTTGACTTGAAGAGAAAAAGCATTGGCTTTGTTGAGTGGCATGCTTGAAACTTTTCAATATCCTGGCATGTTATTCTTTGGAAGATATCCAAAGTACTCGTGTTTTACTCCAGCTGGCATGTAACATATTCCTTCCACTGTCAAGACCTGAAAAGGTTTACTCAGAAAGTGTATAAAATTTTGTTGCATCAGAAACAGTCACTTATTTCCTTTTTTTTTTTAAGCTCTAATGACAGTATTTCTGTCTCCCAAAATAATTCTATTCTTTGGGATTTGTTCCTTCTGACCTCATTCTAGTGGAATTTTAAATGCTTCAGGAGAACAATAAACTTTGAAGTTGTGTGTGTCCATATTGTAATAATTTTGAGAGATTCTTTTGTGCATTATCTTCAGTTGAGATGAAGTAACACACCAAGAAGAAAAGATAAAAATTCATTTTACATATAAATTCTAATCGACTCTAAAAATTGAATTCATATAACTATAAAGAGTAAGTTGTAATCTCCAGCAATTTTATTGAATAAAAGCTTGTACTTTAGGTCAAAATTACAGGCTATCTATGAATGTATTCTATCAAATACTTAATAATATACAGAATAGACTTTTGACAATGCGAAGCAGGTCATTGCCCTACTCTTGAGGCTGTAAAATCATACTGCTATCTCCTCCTTATGACCTTAGAAGTCTTCTCTGTGAAACTCTGAAGAGGCGTCCTGCAACTCAGAGTGGCTTCTGGGCTCCCTTCCACAGTTCATATATCTTAAAGTGGATGTTACAAAGGGTACTCAGATGAGAACAGATCAAGAATATCTCTGGAATTATTTTTGATTAATCAAAATCTTCCTAAAGTCTGAGGTGAAACTCCATGAAGCTATTAAAATATATTGCCTTCTGCCTGTCACGCACAGATCAAGTTTCAGTCCACTGTTAGATTTTCAGAAAGCTATCACATACAGTATTTGTGCATTGAGTAGAAAGGTGTGTATTATAAAAAGGCAGAATTAAGGATTTTCTTGCATTACTAATGGTTCTTATCTAAAGACACCCTTGTTTTCAACAAAAGCGAGAATATATATTTTTCCTTAAGATGCTGTATTTATCCTTTGAGAAATGTTGCTTTTGTCTGCATTCTGACAAATTTTTGACAGGTAAAGCTGGTATCTGTAGTTTTTTTAGATTTTTCAGGAAAAGAAGATAGGATTTCATTAGCAAGGACATGATGTTGCAAGCTAAAAAGCTGGCTTGGTTGACCTCAGTGAACAGGGATAAAGCAGCAGTAAATGGCAGCAGCCAGGGAAAGTGCTTGCAACCCAGACGAGAAAATCTGAGGGTGTGTACCCGACCCTCATTCTTTATTTCTGAGGAAAGCATCTGGAAAGTTGCACCTAAATCCTGATGGCCTACAAGGGTGATGTGGCAGGGCACTCTTGCACTTAGGGCCTTGATGCCGGCTCAGTGAGTGCTGAGGAGGGGGAGGAATGAGACTGTTTTCTGATAGAGTAGCTTTGGAAAAGAAGGTACTTCTGTTCCTGGAGCTGCAAATGACAGTACAGTGGATCACTTTAAAATATGAATATATAGCAAACACAATCATTCATTTTTCTCCTGTCACTTATGTCCTCCATTCATTATCATACTTTTTACATATGATACGGTTTTAGAAAAATAATTTTGCCTGTTCTGTTTATACCATACACAATTATACCGATTTCAGCTGGGAAACTGACAACAGAGCTGCTGTCAACTCCTTTAAAACCCAGGAAGAAATTGAAATGCCTGGTATATAACCTAAGACCTGACCCAGAATGAGATTGGGTATGCTCAGGCAGAAGGACAGTTCTAATGACAATATCTTCTTCTATCTCTGGCTGCATGACAGTGGGATAAGCTTCTCGCATGGATGCCTTTTTTTCTAAAGTTCTTGAGATTTTGAATTCTGATTTGAGAGAAGTGCAGCTCAGAGCAAATCACTGAATTTATAGAAAGAAGTAGAGAAGACTAAACACCTCCCAGTTTAGCAAGTGAACTGTCTAGGACCAGCCTCACAAATGCCTAGCTATCCCTTGAATAGAGAACAGGGAGCTTGAACACTGAACTCAAACCAGCCATTTCTACAGTACATGAATGGTACTTCCTTCAATTTCTGCCATGCTGAGGTTAAACTGTGTTTGCAGACCTCATGATCTTCCACTCCATATTTAAACAAGCTTTTATTTAGATTTATGTCTAGAATCTTGATTTCAGAATATCTGAATATTATATCTGAATATTATATTAACTATATCATCAAACACCATATTTACAGAAACAAAATATTTACTAAGTAGATTTAAAAAGATATCTCAAATTTAAAGTGTTAAATTTAAAACATGATAAAAAATACTGAAAGCATTAGTAATTCTTTACAGTAACACCTAAATAACTGTCATGTCACATGTCATAAGTGCTAAATAAATAAGCATTTTAAATTCTTACGTTAATAAGGCAATGTCTTTTACATTTCAAAGTTCACAGGATAACCACTTCCTTAGGTTAAAATATTTTCAGCATTATTATGTAAAGTATTTATGCTAAGTTGAATTAAACTTCAACAAACTGTATATATTCCTTGTAAACACATATTACCAGCACTATATTTCAGTAAACAAGGAATGCATCCTCTTGTCACAAAACAGTGGGTTCCAACAACTCCAGCTTTCCTAAATCACACTTACAATGATTGAAGCCATCTAATTTTCACAAAAAAGCAGTGGAAAATTAATTTAAAAACACATTTAGTTACACATATGTTTGCAATCAAGCTGCTGTTTTAAATTACTTAATTAGAACTTTTTGTCATACTGGAAACTAGCGTAATAGTAGTGTTAAGACCACAAAAGTCAGAGAGGGATTGAAAGGACTATGAGTGAAAGGAAAAGACCAAGTGTTTTAAAATTCCCAGAGTTTAACAGTTCTGGAAAAACTTAATCATCAATTACAGCCACATATCCCTGTGTGTGAACACACATCCATGTTTTCTTATGGTGAGAACTGTAAATATTCCATAACTGTAAAAATTTGGTTTTTTCAAAGCCTTTCATCCTCAGTAAACTGGAATTACTAAAACTGGGTTGAGCTATGCTACATATCTCACAGTGGTACCACACGGAACAAAGGAAAAACATACAGTCATTGCCATGGCTTTGCCTCCATGGGATTTTCCACTTGGAGCTTTAGTTACCAACAGTGCTCCTCAGAAGTCCTTCCAAAACAATATGGAAGGAAGATTGATGGAAACATCATGGCATGACAAACGCCAGTAGTGATGCTCAACAAAAATTTCAGGAATTCAAATGAAAGTCATTCACTGTGACTTCTGCTGATGCTGCCAGAGCAGGTTTCTCCTTTCAAATATGTTTAAAACCAGGCTCTGACCTGCAGGCTCTCTGCACTCACATTCCTAACTAGCCAGCAGCTCACCTTGTGAGGAATTTCAAAAGTTTGCTGGACATAATTTTGTTTTCCCACAAGCTCATTAACTTTTATTCAAAAGCATCATCTCATATGTTCCAGTTTCAGGTTTCATAGTATCAGCATTGATATGGCCATACCACAGAGCCCCACTTCTTCAGACACGTCCATTTAGATTTAGATAAAAACTGAGGTACTGAACACTCTCTTTGCCTCAACCTTCAACAGTAAGACTGGTTTACTTCAGGGCAATGAGTCCTCTTAGCTGGTAGACAGGGACTGGGAGCAGACCAGACCCCCTGAAAACCAAGAAAAGGTAGGTAGTGACCCGCTGAGCCATTTAGACACTCATAAGTCTCTGGAAGCAGATGCGGATTCTTCCAAAGGTACTGAGCTAGCTGGTAGAAGAGCTCACTAAGCCACTCTCCATTATTTATCATCAGTCCTGCTCACTGTGGGGATCTCAGGAGACTGGGAGCCCCCAGTGACACCCAATGTGACACCCATCCAACATGAAAAGTCAGAAGGAGAATCCAGGGAACTACAGGTCTGTTAGCTTACCTCAGTGCCCGGCAAGGTTATGGAGCAGATCATCTTGTTTGGGATCACTCAGCACATAGAGGACAACTAAGGGGCCAGCATCAAAGCCAGCACAGGTCTAGAAAAGGCAGGTCCTGCCTGACCAACCTGGTGTCCTTTTATGACCAGATGACTCACCTGATGAGTGAGGGAAAGGCTGTGGATGTTGTCTACCTGGACTTCAAAAAAACCATGGACACATTTTCCCACCGCATTCTCCTGGAAAAGCTGTCAGCTCAGAGCTAGGATAGGCATAATCTTTGTTGGTTAAAAAACCAGAGTGCTGGTGGATGCAGCTACATCCAGTTTGCATCTGGGCACTGCTGATGTCTGACAGGAATCACTGTTGGGCCCAGTCCTGTTTAATAGATTTATTGACAATAAATAATATGGATGAGATGATCAAAAGTATCCTCAGTAAATTCGTGGGAGTGCATGCAGCTCAGTAAGCTGGATGGGAATGTTGATCTGCTGGATAGTGGGAAGGCCCTGCAGACAAATCTTACAGGCTGGATTGATGGGCTGAGGCCAAATAAATGAGGTTCAACAAGGAAAAGTTCAGGTTGACACTTCAGTCACAACAGCTCCAGAGCTACAGGCTGGGGATGATGGTCGACAATGGGTGAGCATGAACCAGCCATGTGCCCAGGTGGCCAATGATATTCTGGGTTATACCAAAAATAGTGTAGCCAGGGCAGTGACCATCCCATTGGTACTGACCACTGGTTAGACTTCACTTTAAATCCTGTGTTCAGTTTTGGGCCCCTCATGACAAGAAATACTTTGAGGTACTGGATCAAGTCCAAGGAAAGGTCAAAGGAGCTGGGGAAGGGTTTGGAGCACAAGTCCTGTGAGAAGCAGCTGAGGGATCTGGGGGTGTTCAGCCTGGAGGAAAGAAGGCTCGAGAGAGACCTTGCAGCTCTGTAAAACTGCCTGGAATGAGGGGGTAGCCAGGTGGGGGTCAGCCTCTTCTTCCAAGCAAATGAGTGACACAGGCCTCAAGCTGTTCCAGGGGAGGTTCAGGTTGGACATCAGGAGGAATTTAATCATGCAAAGGGTTGTAAAACCATGGAACCACCCAGGGAAGTGGTGGTGGTTGTGTCCCCATCCCTGGAGATACTCAAGAAAACTGGACGTGACATTTATTGTCATGCTGTAGTTGACAAGGTGGTGATCAAAGGTTGAATTTGGTGGAGTTGGAAGTCTTTTCCAACTTAAATCATTCTGTCATTCTGTGATTTATATTCTCCATTATAGGTCTTAGTCCTCTTTTAAAGTAACTCTAGAATATGAATATCATTTGACTAAACTAATGAACAAGAAAAATACATTTATATTTTCCTTGCTCTTACATAGACTGAAGGGATACCTTTTTTAATTTTTCAGCAGCTGAAGCTCCCACATTTTCAGACCATTATTACTGTCTACTGCCTTCAAATGTGCTGTCACAACAGCAGAATTACATTAAAAAAATTGTGTTTGTTTTCACAGAGATTTGAGTTCTGCAAAAGTCTAACACTATAAGCATAATATAGAAGCTTAATCACACACTGAACATACATCCAAACAATCACTGTACCTCAAAGCATTTTAAACATCAAGGAATAATACACAAAGAATAGAGCAAGGAGTAATACATGTATTACTGGGGCAGCTCTAAAAGATATTGAGATATTTTAAAAAACAAACTCATGTCTCATGTGGTGCTCCTATTAATTGAGAAACCTAACTGACATCGCAAACATGAAAGTTAGAAACAGAAGTGTCTTTTAGAATCTTGGTAAATACTTGCATACTAGAAATTAATGAAAAACTGAAATTTCTTACCACCAGAAGTTTTACTATAAAGAAGTACTCTAAAGAGAATTCAAAGCCAGGAGTTTCTTTGTCATTTTCTTGAACTCTTTCTTTAGTACCAGAAATCAAAAGCAGATTCTGTCCCTTTTTCCCCTTCCAATTTTAGTATCTTTGAAGTGGGTTCACAATCCGTTTGTCTTAAGACCTCTTTAATGTCACATCAATTAGTCAGATAGGCAGATCAAGAGCTGTGAGAAAGCAAACACTTGGTTATCACTAAGAATGACATTCTCCATGCTCTTCTGCCAGACACTTTTTCCCTCCTTCCCCTGTAAATGGAAAAAAAGAAAAGAAAAAAAAATAAAAGTGCAAGCTCTCTTGGGACAGAGTAGAATTTGACAGAAAATTCCCATTCAAATGCAACTTGCTTCACTTACAACTTAATGGTGGGAATTAATGTTTTGAAACTTTATATATAGGTTAATATTACCCTCTAACTTTGATTTGATTTGTTTTTTCCCCAAGTGTAAGAATACAAAAAAAATGTACAAGAGTCAACAATCTGGAGCTACAGGTGTGTCATTAGTAAAATGCACACACTTGAAATTATACAGAAAAAAAAATGGGAATAGCACAGCCAATATCATCATCAGTCTCTCTTATGTCCTTTTTTATCAGAAACTGAAGGTGTTTGCCAGATACAGACTAAAATATTTGACCTTTTTTTGCATAGTACTCAGAATCAGTAGTGAGTCTGAATCACAGATGGAGTGAAATAGAGAGCTCTTGTCTCTGTCTTAGTTACATACGTCTATACTCAAACAGAAATTAGAGTTATCATGTCTATAGTATGGCTTTTTTTCCCATCAGCACAGTCTTTGGATTAAATGCATCTCTGCTAAGGAGAGATTGTTGTACTCTTCTCCTTTTCCTCTTCCCTTTAGTCTAAATTAAAAAATTTCTTCTGAAGTTTACTTTTATTTTTATACCATCTGGAAAGAGAAGGAATTATATTAGAATTTAAGTGATGGAGAGCACTGGCAAAACTAAATCTGATCTAAAAGGAAGAGGCTAAGGAGAAAATATTTATAACATAAAATAAAACACCCAAATCACTCAAAACCAACAGCAATTTTCAGGATAAAGTTTAATTCTTGTGTTCTCAAAAGCAGCTGTCCTTTCAAGAAACTAGCCGTTTTTTTGTCTTCAAGGAATCTATCTGACTCCAAATGAAGCATTTGTTTCTCTGTTTCTGTTTTGAAGCAGAAAACACATGACTCCTGTTCAATTCCTGAGTATAAAAAAGGCAAACAGCAGCAGTCTGTTAGGGGAGAGATGATGTCAAATGGAAATCAGTGCTTATTTATTCTTGAGGCCAAGTAGCAGGGGATTTACAAAATGAGGAGAAAAAAATAAGGGGGTTTATGTGTCAGCAGATCGTATAATCTGTCTCCCATTGTTATGTTTCTTAAAACATCTTCCCATGTTGCTGCCAGTGCTCCAAGAAGTATAGCTAGTTAAAGAGATGAACTTTTCTGCGGTGTTTATACCCAGCCCAATGTGCATTTCAAGCTTGTGAATCTTTGGGAGACTACTAAAGGTTATTCAACAAGTAGTCTGGTAGAATTAGTGAATAATTGCTATAATAAAGAACAGCTAGAGAATAAACTGGCTATCCTGTGGCCCCAGAATTATAAGGATATATTGACTGGGCTGGGAAAATTTTAATCTTTCCAAGTCCAATACTTTTTTTTCACTTGATGCTGACAATATATTAGCATGACGTCATTGCACATGATGTCAGTAAGCTTCAGCAGCAATTGGACCTGCAATAAATGCCAGGTCCACTAAACAGAGAGGAGACTTCACTGATATGAAGTAGGTTGGTCCCTTCTCCTTGTGTCATATGTGCTCTTTGAGACTCAGGATTGTTAAAAAGAGGTAGAAAGATGATGTTGTACTAGCATTCCATGTGTCTGTCTAGATGAATCCTAAACTACATCCATATACAGAATTTTTTCTAATTTTGATGAAGATGCCACATGAAAATGCTTAAAGCTGTGGATATCTTTTAAAAACTGCAAGTATAAGAGAATATTTTAGGTGATTATGCAATTATACTTTGATCAAGAAATCAGACATCCTGTTCTTTATTATTGCATGCTATTAGACTTGTTGTCTAGGAATTGTCTCTCGTATAGTAGGAAACTTATCTTAAGACAGAAAAATAGTAATTTAAAATGGTGAGTGGGAGACTCTTGC
>WBNO01010246.1:0-14143 GCA_013400575.1 Peucedramus taeniatus
AACAGATCCAACCCCCAACACATAGCAAGCACTGGTCATAAATAACTGAACCAAGATGTAGGCGGACAGGTTCAATGACAGAACTGTAGTGACAAAATAAATGCTAATTTTAATAAGAACATATTGGTAAATCAGATTCCTTATAAACATCTTTATAATCCCATTATCCTCTCCAGTTGAGACATGCTTTTTAATAAGGTTGTATAGACGATGTTAACAACTTGTATTAATAAAACTAATGCCATTTATATTAACTAAACCAACTGTTGCTACCACCAGGTGGTCAACTAATTTTTTTTTTTTCTTTCCATTGTGGATGTCATATTGGCAGAGCTTTGGTGCAAACAAAATATGGGTTTGTATAAACATCCATTTTTTAGTTTGCATGAGTTTGCTCAAGTACACTGTACTGTTTTGCTTTCAAGACTTTTCATTGTAATATTCCCATAGTCAGTATTAAAATTTTAAAGGCTTGGATTTTTTTCATGGCACAAATATATATGAATGAGCTTATATGTATAAATATTTATGTGGTGATGTACATGTGAGAGAGGACAATCAGATTTTTATTTATGCCTCAACATATGTTATACATGAGGTGAAAAACTGTGTACATAGGTGTACTCTAGGGGCTGTCCCTGTCTTTTCTTCCTCTGTCTCTCTTTTCCCCTCTTTACTTCCTTTTCTCTCCCCTTTCCATAGGAACACTGATCTTCCTTTATCAATGAACAGTTCTCAGATAAAATATTCAGATATATTCTCAGATATTAATATTATTATATCTCAGATATAATAGCATTCTCAGATATATAAATAAAGGACATTAGCCCTTTTTTTCACCCGAGAAATTTATCATAAACAATTCTCCCTGACTCCTCCTTGTACAGCAGGACAGGACAACTTATAATATCAATTTTTGGAGTGCAGAAGACAAGAAAGTGCCGGCTTTCAGGTGGGTCTAATTTAGAAGCCAGAAAGATAAAGCTGAAAAAATCTATTATATAAGACATTAAAAAAAGAAAGATAGCCAGGCTAGAGAGAATGGGATGTCACATTACAAGGGCCTGGACTAACAGGACAGGAGGAATGGCTTCCCACTGCCAGAGGGCAGGGTTAGATGGGATATTGGGAAGGAATTCTTTTTTGTAAGGGTGGGCAGGCCCTGCTACAGGGTGTCCAGAGAAGCTGTGGCTGCCCCTGGATCCCTGGAAGTGTCCAAGGCCAAGGAGCTTGGACAAGACAGGGCTTGGAGCAGCCTGGGACAGTGGAAGGTGTCCCTAATTACTGATATGCCTTTGCATGATTTTATCCTTCTCAAACAGCTTGTTCTAAAGACTGTTTTTGTACCTTTATGGGGTATAAAATATCCTCTAGCTCATGATATGTCCTTTAGCTCTATGCAGGGGCATGTTCAGAGCATCTGCAAAATGAAGACATGTTAATAGCAGGGTCTGACTGTCCTCTGCTGTGGCTGACCTTCAACATTTTGAGGTCCTGTCCTCTCAGGTCTCCTTTCACTGCTTCTCACATTTATTTATCTGCAGGAGGGTGTGAGCAAGGCCTGCTCTGCTTTAAGAGATTCAGTCCAATAGATTTGGTGGCACCTGGACTGTGACTTCTGTACCAGTGTACCCAGGGATGAGCGCTTCTGTGAAAGCAGACAGAACACTTGTTCTTTGTCACTGGACATGGATCACA
Organism: Peucedramus taeniatus; assembly: GCA_013400575.1. Taxonomy (NCBI): domain Eukaryota; kingdom Metazoa; phylum Chordata; class Aves; order Passeriformes; family Fringillidae; genus Peucedramus; species Peucedramus taeniatus. Next base: position 1,699 of record WBNO01010246.1, read on the forward strand.
CAAACCCAGTCCAGGCTGGGGTTTTGGGACATGTTCATCCCAATGAGAGGTGCAGAATAAGTTGGCTGCATTATCCTGACATTCAGTCAAAAGGATAAAGGTTTACTCTCATTTAGATAAAGCCATATGGAGCCTGGCAGAAATTTTCATATGTACCAATGTTTGATCGCCAAGGCTACTAAAAAAATCACTTAGGACTGATGGGCTGACTGATTGATCTTTGGTATTTGCTGTATATCCAATGAGCTGGGAAAGCACTTGTTTCTTATTCTCCATTCCCCATGCTGTCAGAGAGCTGGATCTGACATAATAGAACCAAGAGCTCAGCAGTATTTCGTGTGCTGAGCTTGAAAAAGATGTTGGGAAAATGTTGTAGTGTTTTGCAGGAAACTTTGATGTTTCATAAACAGTAACAACAATGTCTTTGAAAATGTCTTTTCTGAATTCATGAGAAAGTTTGAAGATGGGTGGAAATTTCTTCTAAGGGAAAAAATATAAACCCAGCATTTAATTTACATTGACACAATTCATTTGACAATTCAACCTTAATAATAGACTAGGGTATGCTGTTAGGTTATGTTATGCCAAATCATATTTTAAGGAACAAAGCCTTTTCAGTCAGCAGCTGCTGAGGTTTGAGGGAACAAATTAATTTTGGAAACTGTGTGTTAATATTTGTCCAAAGGCAAAGTTGTACAGATCATCTGTTTTCTGGGACATCTAAAAATATTATATGTTATGAATTAGAAGAGAAGTAAACTTCAAAATGTCAAAATGTCATGTAGACCAAAAATTCTCCTCATCAATCAGCTCTGTTCAGTGCATATCTTCTGATATTTTTGCAGCCAAGAAAGAGACCCTTTATCGCCATCCCAAGTCCTCATGGGATGGTGATAAAGAGTCATCCGAAATGATCATCCTAACAGGACTTACATCATCAGCAGCAAACAGGAGCTGACCAGTTAAGATACAGGGGAAACCCTGCACTTAAAAACCATGATAGTGACATCTGCAGACACTTCAGAATCTGAAAGTCCTGTACTGGGGATTAAGAAGTACAAACTTCACATTTTGTGTGAATAGAGAACTTCCAGCTAATATGGCTTTTGCTTAATACAGTCTCTGCTTTTTATGGGAACAAAGGGACTGGTCTGCCCAGAGAGGCAGAGAATGCACCTGAAACAAACACTGACCTCACCAGCTGCATGTGGGGGCTGCTGTGGGAGATGGTCTTGGGTCAGCGATACAGCCTGGAGCAAGCTGGAGCACATGGGGCATGGAGTACTTCCTTTTGGACAAGTTTATTTTCTTCCTCTAACTTTTCTCTGAAAAAATTCTGCCAAAATACTTAAGTAAAAGGCAGACAATAAAGGAAGTAACGCACAAGAGACAACTTGCCAGAACGTTTGCTAAAACAATAGATATTGAGAATGAAAATAATGGGCTTTGGAGAATCACACAAGGGTCAGCGCTACCAACCTGACTCAACATTCATCAATAAATAAGCTGGTTTATGTTAGATTCCCTCATGGGGAGTTTGTTTGGATAAATACTCTAATTTCAGAGATGAAAATATTTAATAAAAACATAGCCTTGACTGGATGCCTAGTGTCTTCAGTCTTAGGGAGACATTTAATAAATGAGGCCCTGCAACTTTTATTTAGTGTCTTCAGGTGGTAAATTAACAACAAGTAGGCTTCCCTATTGTTCAATGAAAGCAATAAAAGCAGAGGGAGGATTAAAAGCAAGACACTAATTTTACATCTGAGTAAACAGGCTAAAGAGTCAGAGACCCTATCCTTGGTATATGATAATATTCATATGAAGGCAGAACTTCGTAGAAATTAAATTTAAATATACAGCATGTATTTGAATGTATGAACAAACTCCTTTGTAAATCTATTTGCCATGCCACTAAAACTAATATTATTTCATTGCTTTACTTTTAGAATGTTCTTTGCAACTGAAACTAAGAATAAATTTGGGGCCCTCCCTCTGACTACCAGATCACCAACTGATGCAGAGAAACATCTGTCCGCTGAAGTCAACCCTGGCTGGCAGTTAAAGCAGTGGGATAATAGTTTTATGTGGGTTTTCTTTTTTATGGTTCATACTGCACAAGAGCAGAAAGAAAAAATTCCCTTTGCTCTGCCCTTTGTTTTTGGTGAATGTGTGAGAAGGGGTATTACAGGAGGGGATCAGCAGCTAAAACAAGAGACAAGATCCAGCCTGGCTGGGAAAAGGGCATGCAAGAGTAGGGTGGAAAGTAACAGCTGTGCAAAAAAACTTCCAAAGTGCCTGAGAAATGATCACAAGCTCCTTCAGGGCCATTTTTGTGCACCTTCAGTGCCTGTGAGTAGTGGTGGGACCACTGCACAGGACCCTGCTGTGGAGCTTCACAGGAAAGCTCATCACAGAGCTTTTCCCTTACTAGGAAGCAGTCTTGGGAAATCTCTGCTCCCCTCAGGCATGTTGGCATGAAATCCAGAGGAGTCCCATCCCTTTGTCTGCTGAGTTCACATGAGGGCCATGACAGCATAAGCATCTCTTCCTGGGGAAGCTGAACTGAAAAACAATGTGACAGACATGGGGAAAAGGGAAGGTGCAGATGGGACCAAGGGGGGTGGGAAAAGATGAAAATACCAACGTTACAGGAAGAGACACAATGCCAAGGCTTGGGAGAGTTGGACCATCTGGTTCTGTTGCAGCACCTCTCCATGATCATCTCCTCTCTTCGCTTCTCTTTGTTAGCAAGAGGAGATAAACTAAGTGAGGTGTAACATGAAGGCTTTGGTGTAAAACAGATGATGAAGTAGGCTGCATTAAGCAAAGCTTGTTTTATTCCCTGTGATTTGCACAAGCTCTCTCAGCAGTCCAGGCAGGGACAGCGATTTACTGCATGCAGATTTTTCACTGCAGCAATCACTGTTTGCAGCCCCTTCCCTCATGGATAAATTGGGAATCCCTGGAGCAAAGCTGAGCCCACAGATGTTTTACATGCCTGTGTCTAGCTAAAGCCCACTTGCACGACAATAGATGACAATTCTCATGAGCTGTGTGGTGCAGGAAGGCTGAGCCAAGGGGTGCTCCCTGCCACCAGGCTAGGTCAGAGAGTTCCCAATGGAATGCAAGGCCTTTCACTGCTGGCTTGCCTGTCTTGGTCCAAAATGACAGGGAGAGCTATGTTCGTATGGTATAAATGTGCTAAAAATGTTTTTTTTTTTCCTTCTCGTCTGCAGTCCAGCTGACACATTCTAGCCATGGCTACAAGGAAGAGTAAAAACCCTGTGTTCATGGCACATAAACTACCCAGAGTGACTTCCTTAGTTCCCACCAGATCATGATGGACAAGGTTTGGCACCTCCAGGTGAGAGCTTGCAGTGCCATTCCTTCTTCTGGAGCTCCTGCAGAATAAAGAGCAGCCCTAAGTTTTAGTCAGTCTGACACGTTTAATGGGCATTAAATGGACTTAGAAGGGATGGTGAGAAAAGCATTTGGGAAGCACATAATAGATCAAAAATCATCTTCGTGCCTGGAACTGGAGTTGCAATGTTTACAGCAGAACAGAAATCTTACATGAAGACAAATTTCAAGCAAAACAACCGTGGGGAGAATGTGACAATTCAGCAGAGCTGCTGCCAGGCTGATGGGAGAGGGGAGTGCTGAGTGCACGTTCTGCCTGTAACTAAAAGTGAAGCCTGTGTGGAAGTCATGCCATCTCTGAAAGAAGCCCTGCATTATTTAGCATTTGACATGCAGCATTGTAAGTGGGAGAATGGTTGAATGACAGCCACAAAAACATGGTACATTGTTTATAACAGTCAGGTGTCAGCAAAATGGATTGATATCTAATGGGGAGCACTACTGGATTCAATTGAATGTAGTAAATGTTCTGTAATATCTCTCTGAAGTTTCTTGCATTCTCCTGAAGTGGTACCTGAGAGAAGTAAAAATATATGTGTTAATACAGATATTAAAGATTTAGCAGAGTACAAGTACCAAAAAAATTCCTGTCTAGGAAGATCTGTTGGAACCATATTCTTCTTCACAGGTTCCAGTCCTTCTTGCCAGGATGCAAATTTCTATACTTATGATCAAAATAGTATTTTCAAAAATGCTTAAGGAAAGATGCAGCTGCCCCAGAGAATGCAGTTCTTTGTTAGACTGACCATAACCATGTCAAGGTATTAGGAACAAATGGAATTTATTTAGCCTAAGTCAGCAAAGTTAACAAAAACGTAATATATTTTATAGTGCTACTAACGTGGATTTGCATTAATAGAATAGGAAAAAAATCTTTAGCCTCTTATTCAAGACTTCTAAAATAGAAAGGCCTATATTACCTTGAGGATAAGAGCTCTGCAGAAAACTCCTTTTCCCCATAAGAACACTTTGCTGCTGTCATCAAATTCTGCTGCTGACACAGACCAGATGAGCTGTCCTTGCTTTGATATTTAGTTAGTATATGTCTAAAAATTCTGCCAAACTGTCAGTGAAGGTTTCTGTTCAGGCTTTGTGATAATGCAGTGGCACCTTTTTATTTTATATCTAAACAGAAATCTGAACAAACTCCTCCCAGTCACGTGGTATCACTCTTGTGTGCAGAAGTTAGTTAATTGATATGAGAAATTTTAGGTAAGACATCCATTTGATACTCTAACTTGCACATATTACAGGTGAAATAAAATCTCCAGTATGTGCTCTGGCACTCCAGGAATATGATTTGGTTTGTTTTCTGGTGTGACTTGATACTGTCAAGAGTTCTGTCTTTAAATGGCATTTGAATAGATTTTTTTTGGCTTGACTTTTTTCCCATGCCATCTCTATTGTTATACAAAGGTATCATTAATTAAAACAATTGTCCTACAGATGCTTTCTTTTGGGAACTGCTCTTGCTAAGGTCTCAATTAGCACCAGTGTGATGTACATAAATGCTTAGTCTTAAATACAAACATTTTTTTACTTTATGGAATTCAATGACTTGATAGAAACACACCAAAAAAACCTCTGCAATCAGTGGTGATAGTGAGTACAATATGAATTTCACCTGCAGTAAGTTTGGTCTTGAAATCAATAGCAGAGAACTTTCTGTCCTTGCAGGCATCCATTGTTGGACAAAGGATTAGGACAATGAATTATTGCCTTATATAATCTCCTTGGCTATGCTATAGGAATTAGTGACTGCAGAATGCTGTAACCTTTGCTGCTGCAGCACAAAAAGCAGACCCAGAACCATGCAAAGAAATAAAAGTAATGAAAACTATTGAGTGTGCATGTCTTAGGCAGAGCAGCAAATTTGCTTTATGTGAACCATAGTTGAGGTAATTATAGAGCAATCAGCAGTGAATTATGACAAGAGCTGAAAATCAGAAATCCCTGGGGGAGCTGTTGGATGGATTTTGACCCATGTACAGATGCACAGACCTGGCATGCTGGGGACAGAGCTTGTTCAATTTTAGGTGCTGGGCACAGCTACTTACCTTGAGCTGGTGCTTTTGTTGGGGTTTGCAAACCATTTCTGTTTGGGAAGCAGAGCCTTGATTGCTATTGATAGTCTGGGCCTTGCCAAGTAAACAAGACCTTATATTTTGTTTGACAGCTGATATATTTTTATTGCTGGTTTCTGAATTCTGTCAGAAGAATTCTTCTGTGGAAGATCAAAGGAAAATAAAAACTCTCTCTCGATTTTGTTTCTTTTCTGATTTTAAGAATTTGAATGTGCTACTCTTAGTGTTACCTATGATCCCACCTGTGTCCTGAACAGAAGAAATAGATGTTTGAGGTGGTTATTGTGTTTTGTGATTCTTATAGTGCCTTTGTAGCAGACTAACTCACATGGGTTGAGATATTTCTGATTTACAGGCTGAGGGTTAGAGTTGGTCTTCCTGGAGAAGAGAGGGCTTTGGGGAGACCTTAGAGCACCTCCCAGTGCCTGAAGGTGCTCCAAGAGAGTTGCAGAAAGACTTTGGCCAAGGGCCCGGAGTGACAAGACAAGGAGGAATAGTTTTGAACTGAAAGTGAGTAGATTTATATCAGGTATTAGGAAGAAATTCTCCCCTGTGAGAGTGAGGAGGCCCTGGCACAGGCTACTCAGAGAAGCTGTGGCTGCCCCATCCCTGGAAGTGTTCAGGGCCAGGCTGGATGGGGCTTGGAGCAAGCTGGGGTAGTGGAAGGTGTCCCTGCCCATGGCAGGGGGGTGGACACTGAGTGATCTTTAAGGTCCCTTCAAACCCAAATCATTCTATGATCATGAAAAAAGGGGAGACTGAGAGAATCCACACTGGATGTGGTGTTTTAATAAAGATATCAGAGGATAGTGGTCCACAAAGCAAACAAGATATTAAATCAGAGGTACCAATATCACCCTTTTACCTCTTTTGAACTTTGAAGTTTTCTTTTATCACTGTTATGAAGAAGAAATACTGTAAGTTCATGGGAGGAAACAGAGTTGTTTGTATATCATGAACACAAATGTGGTTCGAGATTTATTTTTTCCCCCAAAATGACAGTGAGAGGCCTTACAGATGCATCTTTAAAAACTCAGAAGTTGAGTTACATGCATCCTAAATAGCAGAAAATTGCAGAAACAGTAGTGTTATGATTTTGTGGCTTTTCCTGAATCAGCTCCAAGCTGACACTGCAGATGCCAGAAGAAACTGATTAGTATGAATATCAACACTGTAGCTGAGGTTCTCAAAATAAGGAAACAAGGAATTGTCAAAGATAGGGCTGGACAAAATAGTGGTGAGATTAAAAAGATCATTAATACTGAAATGCTCAAGTGGGATAAAAGAGACCATGAGCATTAGGGTGCAGCTTCCTATGAAACCTTAATACCCTTTTGTAATTAAGAAGCCATTAGCAAGCTAAATGCTGAGCAGTGTTATTGTAACTCCCACATTATGTCAGTTAAAACACCATTAACATGTTTGATGCACTATGAGGCAAATCAGAGATAAACTGCTCAGGTCTAAGAACATAAATTTATCATTTATCCTTTTACAGAATTTGTGTGTGTGTCTGTTTTCAATTCCAGTGCTCCATGGGAACACCATGTTTTTCCCTGAGGTTTCCAGTTCACAGTGGTTTGCACTGAAGCTGGGAGGAAAAGGTTCAGTTCTGGGTCCTGCTGTAAGCTTACTCTGTGATCCTGTCAGTCCTTTTTTTCCCTCCAATAAGTCTGTCATTTTTATGTGTGGAAAAGAAAAAAACATTGTGACTACTATATAAAGAAATCGGAGTATTAGAGGTGAAAAATGTTGTTATTCAGTTATATCTAGATATATATACAGACAAATGAGTATGTTAACACCCAAACCATTGAGCTTCCCACTTTGACTAAATGTCCATCTGTTTCCTACTACTTTCAACAAGATAGTCTCACTTATTAACATAAGCAGAAATGGAAGCAATTGCATTGCTAATTTTAGCTTAAAATGTTAATCTGATTCCAAGTTTTCCATGCAATATTATGGGTCAAAATACTGAGGGAGTTTAAAATATGTATATACCCACTGGATGTTACAGAAAAGTTGGAAAAAACATTAACAGAAATTAAACACGGATCTAAAGATCTGTGGTACAAAGGTACAGATCAATAATGAATTTATAAAATAGCTCAAAAGCATGAACAGGAATAGTTCTCAAATTGATCTTAAAAAGCAGTAAAGGGTTTCAATTAGAAAGCAAGAGGAAAAGGGGGCTCAGACAGGGACAGCTGTATTTGATACTGTACTACATATATTTTAATAAAATAAATGTAATGGTTGTTCAGCCTGATAGAATAGGGCTTAAATAGGACAGGTTTCACATATATAAAAGGCTTTCAAAGTGCAGCAGTGTTTCTTAAGGTACGAGCCTTTCTGGTGGCTTTGGATAGAAGAGGGTAACAACAGTTCAGCAGTCTTGAGTTTGAGATTTATTTCTCCATTTAATTTCTTTGTTAATTAGTTCATTTCACTAACTAGCCATTTATGTGATGGATGATTCCTTAAGCAAGTGCAACAACAGGCATGCAAGTTTGGAAATAGTTTTTAAAATCTGCCAATATTGCAGTTAGAGGTTTCAGGGATTAGTGATTAGCTGATTAATATGTACATTTATGTTCAAAATGACAACAGCCTGTGGTATTGAGATGTTTGGAGTTCACTGTACTTGGTTTTTCAAGCTGGAGAACTGCCTAAAAGGTACCTAACTTATCATGTTGTAAATAAATAGATATAAGGCTTTATATATTACTTGAAATAATACATCAATCACAAAATAGTCAATAGTCAAGGGAAGTAGAAGAGACTATAATTGATTCTAAAAAAATATAGAACAGTGCCCAGAATTACTGTAAAAAAAAAAAACCAAAACACCAAGTAAGTTGCTCTCTCTTTTCTCTGTATGCCAAAAAGGGTTTTAAAACCCCTGTGACTTTAGGGAGTGAAAACCTGGACCCACCAAAGTCAAAGGGAGTATTGCTATTGAATTCAATAAAAGCAGGATCGCATCTCGGATTCAGGCTCTGGAAGTTCAGCAGGCAGAAGAAATGCAGGCATTTAACTCTTGATTTATGAAATACATCTTGCCATGTCAGATTACTGGATTACTGCTGGTTTATGTTAACAAAGACAGGGTCAGATCCTTCTGCTGAAAGCCCCCTGATGGCTGTCATTTGATCCAAACCAAATCTCTGCTCCTTCCTAGGAACATGGGATTTACAGAATGGATCCGAGCAGTTGTGACTCCCTGTGAAGTGCATCAGTATGGAAACAGATATTACACAGCAGCAGTGATAAGGTTCAAGCCTGTAACTGCTGATAGCCAGAATAAAAGATGTGTGTGTTAAGGAGGAAAGGAGATTCTGTCCTATTTTCTCTCACAGTCTTTTCTTCAGCATTTCCGGTTGAAGATGTGGGAAGTAGTTTAAGCAAATGTGTTTGGACACTGTGTGGCATTTCTTGTCACTATAAGCTTTTGGGAACAACATTCTCCCCTTCCTTCCTTTTTTTACTGAAAGTATGAAGCAAAAGAGCAAACATCTAAGTCCTGACTAAGGGAGATGGACAGCCCTGTCCTCAACACCCTGGATTTGGGGATGCTGTGGAAGTTTCCATGCAGGCAAGATATCAGTGGGGCTGAGGTATTCCAGCAAGACGAGCTGCAGAAAGGAATGGTGGTCGATCACTTCTTTCTAACAGTCTTGAGTGTCTAAAACACAGCCCTATGTCAGCCAGGTGAGAGTCAGGGCTCTTGAAGCACTTGTGTCTACGCCTGCCTGTCAGACACACAATTTGAGTCACATCCTGTACCCACAGTCCTTAACATCTCTCTGATTTAAACCACTCCCTTCCCAAATCAGTATCCTTGCTTGAAACCTGCAGTTCCTCTCCAAATTAGGTGGCAAGGGCAGGTAAATGTGAGGCTTGCGCTGTGCTCCTCCTGCCCAAGGTGGCATCTGCAGTGCTCTGTTATAGAATCCTGTGGTGGTTTGGGTTGGAAGGTGTAGCTGAGACAGAGACAGTACAAAGCAACACATTCCATTTTCAGAAGGCTTCAAACCTGTTTTTATTATAGCATGCATGCTTTCTATACATTCTTACAAAGCTCATAAGTTTACACTTTACTCATTGGTCAGGAGAGACAAACAAAGTGCTCATTGGAATAGGCAGTTGCAGGTTTCTCTTATTTATCCTTCTCTCTTTTTTGGTTTCTATGTCAACGACCTTGGTAGAAAATTCTTTCAGGGATAAACATGGATCCTCTTCTCAGACTTCTCTCTGGCTCACAGAAGTTGCTGTAAAACCTCTTCCACAGGAAGGGGTTTAAAAGCTCATTCCGTCCTAGCCCTCTGCCATGGACACCTCTCACTGGACCAGGTTGCTCAGAGCTCCACTCAATCTTTTTGTAGCTTTTTGATATCAGCATGTGCTGCTTCCCTGGTGTTTCCTAACACTGCCTTACCCTTAACTTCAGGAGCTCTCACCTACTCTAGCCATAAGAGGAATTGGGGGGACAGAAGGAAGCAGGGAAGGGCTGTGTGAGCACTGGTGAGGATCTTTGGTGAAAGAAGTCTGGACATCCTCTTGTCCCACTGCCTTTCTGGTGAGCCTTAGGTGCTGTCACCCAGACTTGTGGTTCCTGGTTGTCTGGGGACATCTTTGATTTGTTTTCATCTAAGTCACCAAATACACAAATAATAGAGCTGTGTGAACTCTGTAAATGCGCTTTAATGCTTTGAGTGAAATGTCCCACAAATAACAGAACAACCAAGGAATCAATAGAGTCCTGCTCCAGTTATGGAGTGAGACATTTATTATTAAGTAATGGAAAATAACGATGCAAATGGGATTATCTCTGTTGTGATTGGGGTGAACATAAGACCTGGATGAATTTGGTTCTTGGAAAAGGAGTGGAGTTATGCAGAATAGTGAGTTCAGTCCCTGCTTTGCTTTGCGCTGAGGGTACCCTCCCTGCTTTCAGAGGTGGCGAAGGAAAGAAAAAGAACCCAGAAATGGGATTTGAAACAGGGAGAAACAGAATTCTGGATAATGCAGTGTCTTGGTTTGAAAGACCTGCCAGCAAAAAGCTGGAATCTCCTTTTGAATAGAGAATGTAAACCCCCTCCCTCAGATTATTATAATTTTGCAATTGGAGACTCTCAGGTAAAGATTTGGGAGTGGGAATAATAGTCCTTTATTAGGAATATTAGACAAAGCAAAGAAAAAATATAAATGTAATAGCATTAAGAGACAAATAAACAAACAAAAAAAAAAAAACCCAATAAAACCTCAGAAAATACCTTGACAGAGTCAGGGATGTGACCTGACACCCTGGGTGTCAGGGTGTTAAAGCAGTCCAGATGAAAGTCCAGATCTACTACTCCTTGAGTAGTAGATGCAGTTCTGTGAAGTGGAAATAGTCCGGTAGTAAAGTCCAGTGGTGATGAGATGAGTCCTGCCTTTTTCTGGAGAAAAATCCAGTGGCAGGAAAAAATAAGCAAGGTCTTTTAGTACTTCTATGTCCTTTCGGAGCGGTGTCTTCTGACTGAACTGTCCTGTTTGTTGCTGTTCTTCAGGAGCAACCTGTCGCCTCTTTTTGTTTTCAGTCAAGCACTTATAAGTACCTAGAAATTAGTTATCTAGCAAAACTACCAGGAAAAAATTCCACAAATGAAAAAGAAACAGATCCAACTCTCAACATTATCTACCCCAAATTTTTTCCATACTAACATATTATATTGAATTCAAACCTTTAAAATTATGTATATGTATACATATATAGATATAGATATAAACACAGTGTCATGCGTAGTTCACCTTAAAATAAGGTCCCCTTGGGGTATGTATTGGGTCTCTATCTTTTTGCGTCACCTACCACGTGCAACCTGGTCCCTGAGCAAAGACAACCCTACAGATGGGACTGTCTTTGCTGGAGGCAGAATTAACCTAAATAGTCTTTCCTAGCATATTTCTCATGTGTATTACCAGAACCTTATTTCTGTCTGTTGTTCTCAGGGGCTCAAGACTGGGCAGGGCCTGCTCTGTTAGTGGAACCCCGAGTGTTCACTAACCATGTGGCCTTTGCTAAATTAATCTCCCAGTTCTTGAAAGTCTCTCTACCTAGTGCCTTCAGGGTGGTTTTAAGCAGGCTACTGTACTGTTCAACTTTCCCGGCTGCTGGTGCATGATAAGGAATATGGTACACCTATTTAATGCCATGTCCCCTAGCCCAGGTGTTAATAAGGCTGTTCTTGAAATGAGTCTTATTGTCAGACTCAATTTTTTCAGGGGTACTATGTTTCTAAAGGACTTGCTTTTCCAGGCCTAGGATGATGTTCTGGGCAGTAGTGTGAGGCACAGGGTAGGTCTCCAACCATCTAGTGGTGGCTTCTATCATGGTCAGCACGTAGCGCTTGCCTTGGTGTGTCTGGGGCAGGGTGATGCAGTCAATCTGTCAGGCCTCTCTATACTTATATTTGGACTACTATCTGCCATACTATAGGGGCTTCATCTGCTTGGCTTGTTTGATGGCAGCACACGTCTTACAGTTATGGATAACCTGTGAAATGCTGTCTATGGTTAGATCTACCCTTCAGTCTCATGAGGCATCATGGGCCCGTTGAGCTAGGAACAACTCTCCTTTATGTTGCTAACCTAAGTCTATCTTAGACACCTCTATCTTCACAGCTTGATCTACTTGCTCGTTGTTCAGGTGCTCCTCATTAGCTCTACTCTTGGGGACATGGGCATCTACGTGGCGAACTTTTACAGGTAGTTTCTCTACTCTGGTAGCAATGTCTTTCTATTCATCAGCAGCTCAGATTGGTTTTCCCCTACGCTGCCAGTTGGCCTTTTTCTACTTTTCCAGCCAGCCCTACAGAGTATTGGCTACCATTCATGAATCAGTATAGAGGTAGAACTTTGGCCACTTCTTTTTTTCAGCAATGTCCAGGGCCAAC
>WBNO01010247.1:0-12646 GCA_013400575.1 Peucedramus taeniatus
GCTCTCATGCTCACTACAGTAGCATCCCCAAAGCGTTCTCAGAGTGCTGGTACTTCCTGGGGCCCCACATGTTCCTACTGTCATGAGGGGAAGAATCATAAACAGCCCTAAAGACTAAGTCTGGTGATAAATGAGTATCTGTTTCTTTCATGAAAAGCTGTAGAGAATTATCCCCTCCCAATCAATTTTCTGTACAGGTAATGTAGGTCTGATTGGGTCAGAGTGAGTGAAAGTGATAAATTGCCACTTGACATCTTTCCCACAGAGCTGCAGAAAATGTGTTTGTCATCTATTAATACTGTTTGGAGCTTGGCTAATATGGGACACACTCTGCACAACCACAGGGAAAAACCTTATGTCAATACAGAACCTGGCTGATCCCCCTGCCACCGCCGGAAGCTCTGAACAGACTTCCACTGTCGGTCCTGGAATTAACCTCATTTCTGGCCGGTCCTTAGCTAATCCTATCAACACAGCCCCAGAAATGCATTTCACAGAAAACTCCAAAGAAAATCATCAAATTCAAGACCTGTCAAAAACTACATGTTCTGACATTTTGTCCCTTTTCAGTGGAAGGAAATAGGAAGACAGGGTTCAATTTAAAATTACACTTTCATTTACCTGTATGAGAGAAAGAAAGGCACACATCCACTAGCCCGTTCCAATTAGCCAAGCAGCACTCAGATTAAACTACTCCTCACACATGACTGATCCATCTGGTTTTGATCACTGGTGAAACTGAACCCATGTGTGAAAGTAACACGTACCAATAAAAAGACATATCATTCTGTTTTGCAGAAGCGGGGGGAAGGATAATCAACCTTACTAAAAATAGCACAGGATGTGAACAGAACATACTGGCCAGAGCCAAACATGTCACAAAGGGCAGGAAAATAAATTTATCGGAATATAAAATATTTTGCTAATTTTAACTAAGTATTAACAACCATCCAGGTACTATCCTGACTGTAACTATGTTATTTGGGAAGATGCCACATGTTTTACACCAACTGCAATGTGAACTCTTGATACTCAGCACTTAGTACTATGGTGCAGTTGACAAGTTCTGTCAGCTTGATGAACTTGGAGATCTTTTTCAACCTTAACGATTCTATGATTCCATGACCCAGTATCAGGCAGGCACTGTGTAAGACTGCAGGCAAGCAAATGCACAGCTACAAACGCAGTTGAGGGCCAGGTCACAGCACCCAGCAGTTCCAACAACATTAGAGTTACCCCAGTTAACTTAAATGTGTGACTCTGAGGCAGAATATAGCACACATCTGGTGGCTCTGACATTCACAAATCAAGTCACAGCAAGGCAGTGATCTGCAGCTTTTCTGTGCCTTCTCCCCAGAAGTTCATATTTTGGCCTTAGCTTCCCCATTAGGTCACCTTATGCCTTCCTCATTTTCACCAGACAAATCTGGCTTTATCAATTAAATTCTCCCCAGAAGGCACTCACTAGCGTGGCTGATCAAATTACACAGATGCAGAGAAGAGCAATAAAATGTGGTATTATCATCCATGCAGCTTGGAACGTAAGCCAAAGAATATACGGGAGAATTTTAAGCAGGAAAAAACATTGTGCTAGCAGGTAAACTTCTAGTGCAGAGACACTGAAAGAAAACACAGAGAGGAAGCAAAAGTTCATCAAGAAGTCACATTGCTTCAAACTCTAACATCACTTTCAAAAAGCATGCATTTGCATTGCATGATTTGCAAAACAATTTCACATGCAAAACTGATTGATAACCCATTCTCAAATTAAAGCACATGAAACTCCATGTGAACACAAGAAAATACCTTCTTATCACAGATGCCCAAAAACCAGAACACATTGCCCAGAAATGTTGTGAAGTCTCCCTTCCTTGGAGACATTGCTCAAAACTTGGCTGGACAAGGCCTTGGGCAACCTGCTTTGTGCTATCCTGGTAATGTCTGCCTGACACAGGTCAACCAAGGACTGAGATGAATAATTTCAGCTTTTCCTGTTTGATTTATACTGCTCCTTTAATCAGATAAATAGAAAGGGAACATTCTGTTTTCTTGATTAGGAATCACACCAAAAAGTTGCCATCTTTCTCATATTAAGCTATTGTTCAGTCAAATGCATTCAAACAGCCAATTCATTTCAGGGTCCCCAAACTCAAAAGGGATTAAGACCTGATGAAGTGCTTTAAAGACAATGTACTGTCCCTCTGCCAGGTCTCCCAGGAGTGATATTGGAGATAGCAAACCACTCACAGAGGAAATGTTCCTTCAGTAAGATCACAGCTGCAAAGGCCCTTAACAAAGGCAACACTTATAAATTCTTGATTCTTTAACACATAAAAAGGTAGCTCACACACAAAAATGAATAAAAAATGAAAAAATGAAATGCAGTTAAGTCCCAACAGTTGTGTGAGAGTTAAACATGAGCTTCTGGGGAAGGTACTTCCAAGTTGGTTCAAAGTTGTCAAGCAAGTGCTGACACATAATGGTAATGCAGAGAAGGCAACTTTTTGAGGCAGTTCTGTCTGGATCATTAAGAGCAAAACTGTGCTAGAAATTAAACCTGTGCTTACAGTACAGCCTGCTCTGAACTTTGCTTTGCTGACATATGGCCTCAGCATGCTTCCTGTCACTTTGAATTCTTCCAAGGACAGATGTGGGCTATGCATTGAAGCAGGTTGTCTCTGTGTTCCCTGCTGCACTCAGAACAGCTGCATTACAGCTGCATACAGCATTTAATACAGGAGGAAAGGAAACAGCCAAATGCTTTTGATAATGAGACTGGGTCTCTGTCCTTTACAGGAAGGATGCCAGGCTACTTGTGGTAAACTTTGCAACCACAGAAAACAGAAAATTTGCTATCAGTAAGTGAATATATATAGCTTAGCCAATAAATAGGGAATTAGGGAATTCAATAGTTGGCAAGCACTAAAATCTTTGCTTTCAGCATTTAGCAGAAAATCTAAGATGCTTAACTGGAATTCTTCAAGGAAAGTATGAATCACACTGCTTTAATTAAAAAAAAACAACTTGCAATTTCCTGGCTTCGTGGGGAAAAAATTCAAATATTCAGGTTTCTTTTTAAAACACTGATATATTAGGGCATAATGAGAAAAGGGAAAAGGAAAAAAAAAAAGGATAGCAGTTCAGGAGTAACAGCTATCATTCTCACAGATCCCTGTGTTGCAGCTGCTGACTTGAGAGAGTGAAGCCACAGCTCCATATCACAGTGACCCACTAGTTCATGTCCAGAAGTGACACAGCTCAGAGCATCTCTGTTCCTAGCAGAGTTAGCCCACCAGTTTTTCCCACAAAAATCAAGAGATGCTAGTAAATTTTATAAATGGCTAACAGAACTCAAAAGACAAATGTGTTGCTATGCAGCACAGCAATGATGTCATTGCTGACATGTATGTTGCATCAGCATTCACCAACATGATTCCTTTTTCCCCATTGCAAAGGTGCAACATACTCAGATTATGGAAATGCAAATACAGCAGTAGATGCAAAAAGCTTTTCACTTCCAGGTTTATGTCCCTGTTCATAGGATGTGTTTTCTTTATAAAGAAAACAACCTCACATATGTGAAGTTTTAGAAGTTCAAGTACTCAGCACACTTAGCAAAAATATTCTGTCACTCACATCTAGAAACTGAGATCCCTTTCTCTTAAAAAACTGTCCCCCACATATGCCAGCAAAAACTGTTTCCATTCTCTTCCCTGGCCTATACACAGTAATGCCATAAAGGTCTCTGAATTAATTCCTCACGCACAGTAAAAAAAAAAAAAAATCAAAGGAAAAGTGGGTCCTCCTTGTGCTGTATTCAACTAACAAGTTCAGGCCCACTAAAAACAGTTATTTCACTCAAAAACTAAGCTGTGAATACTCTAAAAAACATTGGAATTTCACAGAGGGGGTTTTATGTAATTTTACACATAGCTTTTATTAATTCTTCAATGATTTTTTTAAATGTGCCAGGAACTGAATAAAGAGTTCAAGAGGAACATTCATTTTGTACAGACTTTCAGGAAACTATTCTGACATTTTTCTCAACAAATGGAAATACTGTTCATGACCTGAGGGCTTTTTCTAAGGATCATAAATAGAACATTTCCTATTTGAATGGAACTAGAATTCCTAATGACATAACGACATTTTATACCTTCCCTCTTTCAATACCCATCTTTGAATCATGCCTGAAAAGCAACAATGTAATCCTTACAAATGTAGAACACCTTTCCTCCATTTAAAAGGAAGGATGAATAGAAATTGATGCTTTACTTCTAGCTTTTGTCACCACTATTCCTTTGCAGTTTCAGTCTCTCACATCTCTACTGTAAGTAATACTGTCACTGATCGAAGTTCTGGCAACAACATATTCAGCAATAAAAAAATGTTTTAAAATACTGAATTATTTTAAAATGTTAACACAAAATGCATTTTTATTATATGCATTTATTATATTCTAAACTAGAAAATCAATTACACCTTAGAATTAAAAAAAAAATTTAAAACTTGCTTTTAAAAAAGCCCTATTACACTATACTTACACTTGACTTTGTTCAGGTGTTGTGTATTTGGAAATCACAAAGCTCCTTTCCTAGGGTTGTAATGATACGCAGTTAAGAGAGGACTATTGTTAATTGCATAGCCCAGTATGAACTCCTGGCTAATACTGAAAAAGCAGTTCTTGAGAGGCAATTCTGCATTTCATGTGCACTAACATATTCACTTAAAATCTATTAAAATGTAAAATATTAAAAACCTGAAATACAGACTCCAATACTCTCATATTAAATTCAAACCAGACTAAACTTCATGTGGACATATCTGTAAACCTCCAGTGCAAACCAGCTCTCTGCAGTGCTGCCCAGCCAACTCCACTGTCAGGGTCCATCACAGCCCTGAGCACGTGAAAGCACTGGTACTTGCCGCACTCAGCTTTGCACAGATTTCTTCCTCTCTCAGGACTCCGTGTCCTGAGAATCATTAATCATTAACTCTGTGTCTGGGAATCATTAATTACCCTCAGACTTGTCTGAAGATGGAGCCCTGGCTCATTCTCTCATTCTCAGTTCCATAGTGTCACCAAGGAGGGAGTTCTGCCACTGCTTACGGAGAGCTCCAGCCTGCCCAGCACTTGGTCCAGGCAGGGGGACAATTCACAGAGCATGAGAACAGCACTGCTCCTCCACAGACATCAAAGTGATTTGTTTTCCAACAGGGAATGACTCACTCTCACACCTGTTTCAGTTCAATTAAACATCTTTAGGGGAAAATTTATGACTAAACACAGAATCAACATTGTTGATGGACACCACATATTTAACCAGGCTTCTGGGCCTCTTTTAATATTTAATTTTGCTTTGATGACCATTTTGTGTCTAGAACCTGAATTACTGACAAATTAGCTGGACTCTTCCCTCACTTTTCATATCCTTCCAGGTTTCTGCACTCTTCTGAAACAATGTCTTTCCTGTCAAACTCTGTAAACCAAGTAATATTTGCTGGTCATCATGGCCTTGGATTCTGAGAAAAATTCTGTCCTGCACACGATTATGGACAATTATCCTGAGGAACTTTTGGAATCCCTTTCAAAATGCTCTCATTACTTTTTGGGACACTGTTTTGCTCAGCTTCCCTAACTCACTCTGAGGTACAACTCAGGAGCCAGTGCTGCTCCCCAAGGCATTTCAAGAATTCTCCTGGCATGCCATCATGTTACATGTTTCATTTATGGAGAAATAAGAAGACAAAGTTCATTAAAACAGATGTAGTACTTTAGCAGTATGCACACAGATCTAACTGAACTCCATGGCAGATAAAACTAAGTTCCGGACAGGACTGCACCCTATAAAACAATTTATCAAAACACCCACCATAACTCGCAGAGTGAGTGTAAGAGACCTGAGTAACTTAAAAAAATCTCTGCTGAATTTCCCACTGGCAAGCTCAGACACCAGCACACACCTGCTCCTGGCATCTGTGCAGGATGGAACTTTTTAAGACTGCTGCTTGAACACTTTTTCACATTAATATGTACATTCCAAGGACCAAATTCAGCTAGGCAATTTAAAGTAGAAGCAAAAGTGCAGATTTATTGGGAAGAAGTTCTTTCCAGTTCACGGAAACATATTCCTCCTCTTACTGGAGTAAATTCAGAGGGGGGAAAAAGCCCTACAAAACCCAAACCACAAGGCAGTCCTTTGCCAGCCTGCACAATCTCTCAGTTCTATGGTGCTTGGTGCTGTGAGGCATCCTACACATCAGCAACCTTAAAGCACTCCTCACTCTAGTGCTTCAGGGCATGTAGAAGACCATTTAATCAGTCACCAGACACTTTTGTTTCGAGCAGAATCCTAAGATACCAGAGTTTCTTCAAGAAAGGCAGATGCTGCCTTAGCTGCACAGTGAAATGAGACGTTTTCAGAAGACATCATTCCTTCCACAAGAGCTCCTCAGCTGACTCAGAATCCTGGCACCCCCACTCACCCTGGAACCAGACACGGCTTCTCACGACACCTTGTGGCAGCAGGACCAGCTGACAAGGCTTTCGTCTTCCAAAAAGTAACTTAAGATGTGAAACAATGATATTGCAGAAAATCAGACCAAAATAAAAAGCATCAGCTTATAATCAATTAATTTGAAGAGTAGCAACAATTTTCAAAACAGGAACATTCCCCATAAAAATAAAGACATAAAGCATAAAATAATAGAAGCATTATTTTGAAGTAATTAAGTCAGAAAACTGAAACAATCTAATGCAACTTGAAGTGCAGGTGAGCTATAGATGAACAACAATAATAATACAAATATGAATTTTTAACACTTAACATATTCTTACCTATTTCTTACCTCTTTCTAACTAGAAAATTAAAATTTTCTTTGCACTTTGTTGCTTCCAGGAAGAGACTGGTATTATATTTCTGATATTTATGTTACATGCAACTGGATAAACAGCAAAATAGCAAATCTTACTTCCCTTTTGTTTTCAAATTATGTTTTGAGAGAATGTCTTTTAATTATACCTGAAAAAAACAAAAATTGTGGTTCAATACTATTCTACTGCAAACATGTCAGTCCCAGAAGAATTCCTAGATGGTCCACCTTGAAAAGGAAATCAGAGACAGCTCTAAATAAACTAAACCAAACAACATTACTTAATATATAGTCTTATTTTCATAAACATCCTCATGAAGGCACACAAGAAGGGTGTTTTCTCAGTCATTAACTGAGTAAACACACTGGTTTTTGATGGAAGGTATTTCACTTTCTCTCTATGCAACTTGGTACCTGAAATCCTGACTCACCCCTCATACAGCTTCTGGAACAGTGGCAGTTTTTCCTGTCATGGCAGAAACAACTGGCTTTGCCTAGACTTGGTCTAACAGAATAAAATACAAACAGTTTTTATGTAGTCAGAGATGAGCACTGGAGGACAAAGAGAATGCTCCTGGGAGGAATATTCAAGCAGAACCGCAACTCTTATTGAACAGTCATAAAAGGGTTTTCAAAAGCATTTGCTGTAGCATCCTTAAACCAATAAAACCCTACACCAGAAATAACTCATATTTGTTCTTCAGATGTGAAAAAATAACAATCTGCATTTCACTCAGGTCATGCACACTGAGATTACTGCACCTACTTGTGTGTCTTCCTTACTCTCACCTGTTACTGTGTTGGGAGACATATTAGAGCTAGCCAAGACAGCCCTGTCAGCACCAGGACTGAGGACACCAAGCACCTCATCCACCACAGGCTTGTCACACACAGCATCAGCACCCTATGAATCAGACAAAAAATTCCTAAGATTAAGAAAAAAGGGCACTTTCCCACAGGGATACTGAGAAACAACAGACATTTAATTTAAGTCTGCAAAGTCCCTGAAGGACTGCTGTGACTCCAGAGAAACAAACCAGACATTTTAAGCCCTGCCTCACCCTTTGTCAAGGTGCAGACATTTACTTTGTGTGCAATACAGAACTTTAATTTATAACCTGTTAGAGACCAAAAAACAGCATGTTGGCCCAACAAGATTTGCTGGCAGTTAACACAAACTGTAAATTATATGAGACTGTGAAGCGTGGATTGGCCACCTGAAGCACGGATGGAGTCAAGCCCTCCTCCAATATCACAGGTATGCTTTGGCAAGACCCGAAGAGGTTGCTGGGATCAGGGAGAGAAGTTACCACAGACATGGCATACCACAATGCCCAGTAGAAAAGGTAACCAAGCTAAACAGAGAAACAGCCGTGGGCCACAAACCCGCAAATCCTGACCTCCATTTGCCTCCACTCTGAGAAACGGTCTGCAGACTTCTCTTGCATGAAAATCAGGTTTTTGGTCATTTCTCCAACCAAATCGAGGCAAAATCTCGACAGCTCAACCCCAGCTCCCGCCCGCGGCGCTGGCGGTGTCACCACCAGGGGGCCACGGACACCTCAGCCGCGCTGCCCCTCGGGGGCTCCACACTGAACTTCATCCTCCTGCTGCAGGAAACATTCGCCACATCCCACCTCACCAGCTATTCCGAGCTGCAAAGAACAGTTTGGCTTCTTATTTTTTTTCTGTAAAGAACCCAAATAGACACTCAAACGTCCTTCAGGTGAAAGCTAAAATAACCTTAGAGAATGATACTACCTCAGTGAAGTAAAGCACATCTTGGTCTCAGAAAGCAGGTTGAGAAGCAGAGTGGCAGGAAGGTCATCCTCAATAAATTGTGGAACCTTGACACAAGAACTGATCTCTCCTGCTTTCAGAAAGGAGTTTCTCAAAATCAGCAAACTTTCTTCTCATGTAACTCTGTCCTCTTACTTTAAAAAATACTCTTTCCAGATCCCTTGCACATAAGCAGCAAAGAACAGTGATTGCTGTGACAGACAATCTTATTACCACCTCCATCTCATCTGAGAATGACTTTTTGAGAAGTACTGGCAGTACTTACAATAAAAAACAAATTTTAGACCTCATTTTTATAAGGAATATCACCTTAAAAATTACTTCTTACACACCACAGACTTTCACTTTACTTCACTATCAAGAAACCATTTCTGTCTGTAATCCAAAGAAATTCAAGCCAGAATGAAGAGCATTAACCAAACACCTTTCAGAATCCAGGTAAGAAAAGAACAAGCCTGAAAATCCAGTTAAAGGGAAAGAATATTCATTATTTCTATCTTAGAAGAGACTAAAAGGATGTGACCGAGAGTCAGAATACAACTCCTTTAGTTCACTGATTCTGTTTTTAAAAAAAAAGTAACAAACCATTTTAATGTTGCAGCTTTATTTAAAAGAAAGTGACTTCAGAATTTTTGGCAACACATTTGTTATGCAAAATTGATACAAAAAATAAACTTCAGCAGTGTTCTAGAGCAGATTATAGGCTGTAAACTCATAGTCAAATGTACTATATTGGAAATGGTAACTTTGTTCAAAGTTTATTTGCAGACCAGCACCGAGTGAAGTCCAGTTTTACTCGACATGCCAAAAAAACACAAATTCACACTTCCTAAGTAAGAAGTTGTTCAATCTCACTGGTCTTCCAATTTACAGTAACAGTTGTGATTAAGTGTATGCAAGAAACAGATCAAAATTTTCTACAATACCTTCAGTGAGTAAAGCTCAACTTTTGTACACCTTTGAAAGTTTATAAGGAGTCACAAACAACAAGGTATTTGCACAAAACTTTAGGAATTGCCATTTACATTTCAAAGGCCTGTAACATTTCTTTTTAAACTATTTTGTTTCAGCAGGTCAATTTCCTTGATCTTGGGATCACATTTTTTGAACCTACGTCTGCAGTACATCAAAATTCCAACAGAACAACAAGCAATACAAATAGAATCCAGTGGGGAAAAAGAAAAAACAAAACACAAAAAGCTACACAATCCCGAAATGCTTTTACCATTCTTATCACATGCTCAGTAGAAAGCAAAACTCCTCCCAAAACTCTTTTGTTTCTGTTTTTAAGTTGTCTGAAATCAAGTTTCTTTAAAAGAAAACATGTTTTGGGAAGAAGCTTTCTCATTATAAACTCAGTTCCTCAAACATCTCATTTTGGGGGTAACTTGGCTTCATGCAACCCTTACAGGCACAGGGAAGATACTGCCCTCAAATATTAAGGCTGCAGAGATCTACCAGATGGGGCAAAACACTAATTCTCAAACAGTGAAATAATAGTACTGTAATTCTTGTGTTTGGTCTTCTCTGTCATGCAATCACAACTGTACTTTGTAGAAAACAGCAGAGGTTTGTTTCCTGCTCTCTGCTCGGCTGCTTCTCACTTCATGGTTCCTGAACTCAATCTGAATTGTTTTATTATGGCTGCTCATGTAAACGTTCTAGGAACAGCATCCGCAGAAAAGAATGCTAATCCAGTAACACCAAAAAATCTGCAACTTAAAAGTTTTCTCCAGAAATTAAAAAAAATCCCTAGAAATTCCACTTCCTTTTCAGGCTCTTTGCCTTTTGCTTCCCTCTGTGAAACACCCAACAATCATCCTTTATCACTGCTCTCCACCCTGTGGTACCAATGTAAACAAAACCCAGTAGAATAATCAAGTTTTGCCAAAGGAAAAAAAAAGCACCATAACATTACATTTTTGTTCCTTTCAGTAA
The DNA here is from genome assembly GCA_013400575.1 of Peucedramus taeniatus. Classification (NCBI taxonomy): domain Eukaryota; kingdom Metazoa; phylum Chordata; class Aves; order Passeriformes; family Fringillidae; genus Peucedramus; species Peucedramus taeniatus. The sequence continues at coordinate 10,612 of WBNO01010247.1, forward strand.
GTTATAGCAGCATTTTGAGACCAAAGCCTTGCTTAAAGCCTTGCTCCCAGGTCTTCCGCAATGCTTTGGATCCTGGTATTAAAACAGAAGAGGTATTGAACATAGGATGTGCTCACAGGAACGTGGATAGGAGTTTCTGTGAGCTGTGTGTAACAAACCTACTTTGTGCCTGGGGACATTTACTGTGCAGATTTGGTTCTCTTGTGAGGCTGAGGAGTCACTGGCACTGAACAGTTTTGCCATAGCCACCTCTTCCAGCATCATAGTCTTGCCGATACTCATCTCGGACCTAACGAAGGAGGGAGAAAGGCAAGTCCAGAAAAGACAAGGAAAAGCAATTTCTCAAAAACTGTTACATGACCAGAATACAGTCATACTGATATCACAACATGTAAGTGGCTATGTGGAGCTGTCTGACCAAACAGAAGGTGACGTGTATCATGCAGAAGCCCAGAACAGCACAAACCAACTTCCTCTTTCATCATGCCTGGGGACTCTCTAATCAACACAGCCCAAGCAAGGATGGCCAGCCTTGGGCTTTGGCAGTACAAGCCACTGCCACCTGCTCCACTTGGGGTAAGCCAGCTGCTGTCCTGTGTGTTCCTAACAGCCCCTTACATTTTCTGGGCTTACTTAAAAGCATTATCTCCCCAGGCAGCCAAGAGTTGTTTCTGCAAGTACTTCTAGGGAAATTTACAAAAGAGTTACTTATTCCTAGTGGATTATACTGCCATTGATCAGATGTCTTCCAGTGTTATTGTAAACAATAACTCCTAAGCTGCTATTTCTAAAATTGTTCTATGTTCATTCAAAATGAAGAAGTTTGGCAAAGTCACCATTCCCTCAAAACCCCAGGCTGAACAACAACCTACCTGCCCCCCTGATCGTCCACGGCCATACTGCCTACCCTCCTTAAACCCTGCATCCCAGTCTGTCCTTATGATCCTGTCATCGAGTCTGGTCCCGTTGATGTATCGCATTGCATTCTCAGCATCTCCTCTGGCATAATACCTTAGGAATACGTTAATGAAAAAAATGGACTTCTATTTTCACTACATGGGAAAAGAACAATATCAAATGGGATACAAAACCAAGTCTTTGCTTGAACTACTTTTATGAAGCTACACCATCTAAGAAAATTGCTAGTGAAAGGGTGAAACATGCAGCAATTCAAGCATTAAAAATATGCATATCGGATTAAGTTTGTCAATCATGCCGACATTTAAGAGGACAAATTGCTATTTTATCTAAATATCTATTGCTAAAGAGTGGGAAGCCTCAGGCATACTCAGTTCAAGCTGCAAACTTTCACCAGTTTGGTGAGTTCACTGGAAGCAGTAACAGGATGATCCTCAGAAACGCGCACATCATGAAGTCACAGGACAGGGACAAAAGATGCCAACGGAAACTTTACACGTGTGTTTGTATGAAAAGAAAAACCTTTTTACCTCGGCACGGAGAATATGAATTTACTGCAGAAGTCAACTACCTAAGAGATGTCTGGGTTAAAGTATCAAAGTGAAAGCAATCTGCTAACCCCACTCCACATGCAGTGTATGCTAGTATCACAAAATCACAGTTGGAAAAGACCTGTAGGATCATCAAGTCCAACCGTGAGCCCACCATTGCTCTCTCTCGCCAGGGTCTCCTTTAGGGAGGAGACTTTAGCAAATTATTAATTTTATCCTTGGAGAACTCCCCGTGACTCAGAGCCTGCAATGCAGAGCAGTTCACCCACACCCTGACAGCTCCTGCCGCGCTGCAGAAGGATACTCCACGAAGCAGAAGCCGCAGGCGGTTTTCTTCACTTTGTCCAGCCCCATGATGACCTTCTTAATGTCGCCGCTTTTGCCGAAGAGCTCGTGGATCTGCTCCTCCGTGGTGTAGAAGGAGAGGTTCCCCACGTACAATGTGCAGCTCTTCCTCAGCAGCCGCTCCTGGTCGTACCGCGTCCCCTGGGCGGCAAGGACACAGCGTTACCTCGCGGCCTGGCCTGGCCCGGCCCGGCCGGACCGCGCGGCGCCCGCCCCCGGCC
>WBNO01010247.1:18096-83575 GCA_013400575.1 Peucedramus taeniatus
CCCCCGTCAGCTGAAATTGAGGGGATGCCGGTATCAATGAGGCTGGAAACGGCCCCGGCCTCACGGAGTGCAGCCCAGGGCCCAACGCCACCGTGCGAGCCACACCACGGCACGGAGCGCCACGTCCTGTCTTCCCTTAAATACCTCCAGGGACGGTGACTCCACCACCTCCCGGGCAATCCAGTGCCTAATCACTCTTTCTGTGAATTCCTCCTGATGTCCACCCTGAACTGCCCAGGCACAGTTTGAGAGTATGAGTTCTCTGAGTATGTTCTCTCGTCCTGTCACGGTCTGGGAGAAGAGCCCGAGCCCCACCAGGCTGCCCCCTCCTGTCAGGGAATTGCAGAATGGGTAAGATCACCCTGGAGCCTCCTCCAGGCTAAACACCCCCAGCCCTCTCAGCCGCTCCTCATGGGATTTGTGCTCCAGACCCTTCTCTGGGTACATCCCAGCACTTCAGTGTTCTCCCTGAACTGAGGGGCCCAGAACTGGACACAGCACTCAAGGTGTGGCCTCACCAGTGCCAAGTGCGGGGGACAATCACTGTCCTGATCCTGCTGGCCACATTATTCCTGATACAGGCCAGACAGGATGCCACTGGCCACCTGGGCACACGCCGGCTCCTGTTCAGCTGCTGTTTCATAACTGACCAAAAGCACAAGGAGAAGAAGCACAGCGGGGGCCTCAGCTGGGCACAGCTTGCCAGCAGTCATGGGTTGAGTGCTGGGCACGGCGTCGCTGCTCCCTGCACAGACACACTCACCCCACCGGGCACAGCCAGGGGCTGGGAGCAGTCTGGGTCCCACTCCAGCCCCAGCAACTGGGAGCAACGCAACAGTGGGCAGTGAAAGGGAAAGGCAAATATTCATGTCCCAGAAAAGCAGTAGTTTAGCTACCAGGCTGGTTAAAGTGTGATTACTTTTCATGTTTATTTGCTATTTTCACTTATTTATGTGATTGCTATCTGGCTTTACCAAGTTTTTATTACACCAAATATCTGTTCATCCCAGGATCATGAGGTGATCTCTACAGTCGGAAGGCAGTGCCTGCCAGCAGCACAGCAACATCTGTGGTTAGTGCAGCTATGGATAAAAATAAAACCTGAATACTACAGCCAGTAGAAATGGCTACTCAGAAGTAAAGTACTTTGTTTCACCTACAGCAAATACAATTTTCATGCAAAAGGCACTCAGGATTGCCCCATGTGGAAGGAAGACAGTAGTCATGAGGTTCTTGAGGAAGGCTGCATCAAACTAAAAATCACAGGACATCTCTGGCCAGCCATGAGAGCACTGGGTGTGGAAAGTGAATAAGCTCAGTGGATGCTCACGTTTGGCTTTGTTCTTTTCTCTGTCAAAGAGTAGTCCCTCTTCCAGGCTCTCTGGGCTTCTTTTTCATCCAGTGACTTTGGAGATTTCCCCTACTTTCTTCTGCTGGAAGGTAGAAGACTTTGTCCATGGCAGAAGTTGGACTGGTTTCTGTTCACAGCCTGTCCATTCTCTGTGCACTTACATCTGTGGCAGCAGAGCTCAGGAGAAACAGGGCAGGATGGGTAAAGCAGGGATGTGGAGTCGGAACATAGCCATCCAGGAGGCCACTAGAGAGAGAATTCACTACAGGAAAGTTTTGATATTGTCTTCCAAAAAATTCTTCTACAAGTCAGAAACCCAGAATCCCTCTAAGAGTTCTTGGGAATACTGGGTGGTTCAATGTCAGCAATAATGGCAGAGATGCTCCAGTTTTAGACTGATCTTGCTTGATCATGTTGATATTGTATTGCTGGTTTCTGCCCCAAATTCCACCCTATCCAAACTGACAGGGGCAGCTTCCAGCCCTACCCCACTCCCTGATGAGCAGATGCTGTTGGCACTTGCCCTGCAAAGAGGCAGGAAGAGGCATTCACATGGTAGCACAGCATGTTATCCAGACAGCATGTTATCCTTTTCTGAAGAGAAGGTGGCAGGGCAGAGGTGGCCTAGAAGTTCCCACTTGGACTGTGCTAGTCCAAGCCTAGAATCTGACATAAAACAAGCAGGGGAATGACAGTAGCTATGAGTGAGTATTGTGTTATCTTATTACCTGCCCCAGAGCACTGGGCTGTTTGCATCCCTTCAAGGGACTCAATATATTCACTCCCCAGCCATTCTGTGTATGTTCTCCTCTCTTTCACTGGCACAATCTCAACAGTAGAATCCTTAAAAATCAAGTCTTTTCCCTGAAAAGCTGAAGAATCAAACATTTTGAATCCATTTCCATTGCTGCTATTTCCAAAGTAGACCTGAAAATAATGAAAAATTCTCAGCATTTTGCAAGATGAAGTGCCACATTCCTGTCATACAACACGAAAGATGACAGGAACCATTTTGTAGATGAAAAATTCATACACAATTGCAGAATCTCTCTTACGCCTTTGCTTTTAGATGCTCCAGTAGATCAGATACAGAATTCTGCCACTGGCAATTACATGAACAACATTTGTGATTTTGTGTTTTTAGTTACTATCTGGAAAAAGAGCTGTAGTTTTTAAAAAATTGCCTCTCTTGCCTCAATATTGTTATGCAGTATACAGTTTGGCTGCCCAGAAGCTACGGACATGACTGAAGACCAGCATGGAGATATTGCTCAGTCTTGATTGTGAACTAATTAACTTCAGGATGGAGAAGGAGGAACTTCACAGTGGCAGCCAGGCACACTCTGCCTGCATGTTTACCATGTACATGGCTGCAGCATAAACAAACCCAGCAAAGTTCTATTGCATTCCAAGGAAAATTCCAGAATGGAAAAGTGTTAGCACAACGCAGAAACAGGGGACAGCCATGGGAAAACACCTTAACCTCCAAGGAAATTACTACTGCAACCAGTGGCTGGGCAAAAAGATGAAATCCCTTGTGCACCTGGGTGGTTTTACTGGGTGAGTCACATGGGTTGTACTTTACCTTCTCTGCCACACTCCCAACAGGGCTGAGCACTGTGCACATGCTGCCAGTGCCATGAGGCACATATGGCAGCATGGTCCTGTTGTCTTTACCCTTGGACTGTGTAAGACCATATATAACTCCCCCCTAAAATAAATGGATTATTAGTACCTGGGCTCTGTCCAGTAGTCCATATAGAGCAAAAACATTGACATCTGGGTGAACCATAACGGCCTGAGCTGGCACCTGAGCCAGGTGACAATTGGCAAACTGGGTGACTTCAGCACGGGCATCATTTGGACACAGTAACTGGAAATCACTGGACTTCAACTTTTGGGCCCAACTAGCAGTGTTTTTACCTGAAAAAAAGGAAACTGGTCATTTTCAAGCAATGAATGCTTTAAAGCAAGAAAAAATAACTGAATTATAACAAAGAGACATGTAAAACTAAGTACCATCTGTGTTCTCAAACACTGTTGAGTGCTTCACAAAGGCCACATCCCCAGAATCCTCTGCCAGGCACCTAAAGGAAGTCAAAGATATAAATCCTTTCAACTCAAAGCATCTTTAGGTTAACCACATTTTTTAAATAACTCAGAGGTTTGGAATGCAATTTTTTTTATAGGCATTCCTGCAAACAAATGTAGTGGACCCAAAGTTAATAAGAAAAACCAGAGAAATTTAGCATCTTGGATGAAGAGAAAAGCAAGAAGATATTAAAAAATTATTGTGAATTACAAATTTCAAGAGTGGAATAGAGTAGAAAAGAATTATTAAAAGCAATGTGAAAAACAACAAGAAAGACCAATATCAGATGAGTAAAGAAATAGAAGATCTATTATGTGATATCAGTGCAGCATTTGCAGCCCTGTACACTGGAGATCTCCAGTTAATCTAACTGCAATTTCCAAGGGTATTGTTCCAGAAATAAATTCAGTTTCTTCTAATTTTCTGAAGCAGAAGCAGCCCAACATGCCCAGGGACACTAAAACCACCTCCTCTCCTACGTAGCTTATTCTATGAGTATTTTCAAGAGGCATTTCCTAAAACAAAATAATGAAACCAATTAAATAGATGTAAAGCTGAAACTGCATGGCTTATGCAGTACAAAATACAAGGGAAAGTTATGACTGGTAACAGTTACCAAAATACATATATTTCAGTCGCACCTAGTTTAACATCAACAGTTCTAATCAAAGCTGGTAAGTCACGATGTGGCTGATACTGTCACGCAGAGAGCAAGGACTCAGTGGGGCTCTTCAGTGCACTTCCCTATCAGAAAAAGCTTTCCTAACAATTTTTTTATTACTCTGTGCAGTTTAATTTGCCCCAGACAGTGGGGTATACACAAAATGAATGGACTCTCACACCTCTATCAAATTAGTCTGAAGACAGCCAGAGTTGAAGAAATCTGAATTTTAAGTCTATCTCAGTCACCTTCCATAATTCTTTCTTCTTTCAGGGAGGATCACCTAAGTGTCACAAATAGACCTACCCCTACCTTGTAGAAGACTGCAGTCCTTCATTTTTTCACCCAAATTCTACCCTTTTAAGTACTTACAACTTCCCACATCTCTCAGTCAATTAAGCACCTTCTCCCTTAAAAACAAAAAATGATCTCCATATAAAGATTAACTGTATGGACACTATTATCAAATGCACAATCTTAGAATCATGAGCAAGGCTCACGCAGCCTTTAACAGCATTTCTGGCTCATTCATCTGGGGACTGGGAGCTGGCTCTGTTAATCCATGAGGTACAATAGAGGATCTGGAGTTTGCCTGCAAGGCTTGTACCCAGCAGAGCAGCTGGACTCAACTAAATAGATTTGCAAGAAGTAGTTATCCAAACCTAACACTTCATTATTTACCAGGCAGCTGCTGTTGAAGTCTCCTCCCTGAAGGGAAAAGGTGGCTTTCTGCCAGCTGTTACATGCACCATTACCTTCTGAGGTGAAGGTCAAGAAAAGGAAGTGCTCCTTCCATATCTAAGAGTTTCACAGTCTTTGGCTATGGCCCCATCTGTACACGTACACTATTGCACAAAGTTCCATTTTATATTATTTTCTCCCCTCTATTTTTAACATACTTGTTTTGAAGAGGATTTGGTAATTGAACATTGGCCATAGCTGTTTGTGCTGTACAGAAATCTACGTTCAGCTACAGTCACCAATGAATCAGAGTAGTGAAGACACACTCCAGGCTTCCTCTCATGAGCCTGTTACTCTCTGCAGGGACTTACAGCAGCCAGATCCTGGCTACTGTGTGCCTGCTTCCCTGCTAGAGCTCCATGTAGATGACATGCCCATCCAGAATGACAGACTCCCTGTCCCCCAGATAAATGCAAGACTGGAGGCCACCAATAATCTACTTGGTCCTCACAAGGTGGGTGCTCTGTGCACAGACACATGATTTGGGCTGTTGGCCACCTGGCTGTCTGCAAGGCAGCTGGCAAAGGCTGTGACATGAGCCAGGGCAATGCCTCATGCCATTCCTGCACTGGTGAGGACATCTGGGGACACACATCCCATTCATGGCACCTGCTGCAGCAACAATAACCTCTGTCTGCAGACTGGGATGGAAACCAGGCACTCCTTACATTTTGGTAGGCTGACACACTGAGTCACAGCCGTGGGCACCAGTTACCTGAAGGCTCCGCTGTAGCTGTAATAACGTTCTTGGCTGCTTGCACTGCATTTGCTGTTTCCACTCTCATCCCCGATACACAGCTGACAGAGCTTTGCTGGGTAATTGTCCTGCTCAGATGAGGGCACACAGCTGACAGAGAAAAACTCACTCACAGCTGGGGAAAGAAAAAACCAACATAAGGAATGAAAAGTGTGGGCTCTTCACAAAAAAAGGCAGATAAAACATCATGAAGTTACAACCAATACAGGTTTCAGTAGAAGACTAGAAATACAAGTTAGAGCTGCCTTACTGGAATTTACAAACTAGAACTTCTAAAATCATTTTAAAGCACTATTTAGCTGACTATGTAATGAAACCAAAGAGCTTCCTAGGTGATAGATAAGAAGTAGGCAAGCAAAACTAGAATGTGGAGTTCCATGCTTACAGATCTCTTTCTTCTTGTGCTACATTGTTTCATTACCTAATGCAGTTTGAAAATAAATGCAAAAAACTTCTGGACGGGGGCACAGGGATGCATCATCAGTGCTCAGCACAATGGGGTGTGCTGGGGGAGCACTCAGGGAAGTGAAGGTCCTCCTCTGACATCTGTGGCAAGCTCTGAGCTCCCAGTGTTAAAAGGACAAGGACAATCAAGAGCTGATACAGTGGAAGGACAGTAGGATGTTCAGAGGGCTGAAACACAACTTGCACTGATCAGGCTGAAAGCTGGACTTGGTCAGCCTGGAGATAAGACAACTAACAGTGTATTGTTATCTTAATCTACATAGTGGGTTTTTCAGGATGACAGAGCCAGATCCTTCCCAGGGGTGCAGAGTGAAAGGATGAGAAGCAACAGACCAAAGTTATGAGAAGAAAAATTCTGATTAGATATAAGAAAAGAAATTCTTTGTACCAAGGATAGTCAAGTAGTGGGACAGGATCTAGAGAGGTTGTGTGTAATCTCTGTCCTAGGAGTTACTCAGAACCTGCCTGGACACAGCCCTGAGCAATATGAACTACCAGACCTTTTATGCAGTTGCTTGGAAAATATGACCTCAAACTGTCCCTTCCAACCTAAATTAGCCAATTATTTTGTTATAAAGGAAAGGAATACTTTCGTGTTAAATGTAACATTTTCAGACCCCTCCACTAGTCCACACTGGTGGCAATCTTAAAATTTCAAATCATTATATTGAAAACACAATACCCTTTCACAAATAGATATGATTAATATAGAGCTATGAAATATCAAAAACATTTCCCTAATTAAAGTTTATCATTAGACTATTACTGTCTTTTTGATATGTATTACTGTTGTCTTACCTTGAGGAATATTACAGTCTCTGTTCTTAATAATCCCCCTCTTAATTAGTACACCAATGGGAATATTCCATCCAGCATTTCTCCCCAGTCCTGTGTGGCAGGACCTCTTCCCTCTCAGGTCACTGATGGTGAATGCATTGGACGGATTTCGTTTCACTAACACCACAGCATAGTATGCATTGCTGCTGTCATCAGCTAGTAAAAAAAAAAGACAAATAACCAGAACATATTACAGCTTCCCTTATGTATTCCCACAGCTTAGTGATCATCTGTGGATCCATTACACTGATATGGTGGCAACTTCAACTGCACCAACAATCTGCTAGTCAGGCAGCACGGATGTACATGGAATTACTCATCACTTCTACTGCATTCACCTCTGGTCTGTAAGCTGCTACTGCTGCACACCTGAGCTGAATAACCTACAGACAGATGATCAAAGTGTTCTTGTTCCCACCAGCTCTTATAAACACATCCCTCTGAAAAACAATCTTTAGGGCATAAGTACCTCAACAAATCTGCTTCAAGAAGTTATTTTTGTGTGAAAACTTCAAACCTGAATTAAAACTTCTGTGAGTTTTACGGCAAATTTAAACTCTGCCTTAGTGACACTGTGGACACAAGCCCTCTTTTAATCAGTGACTCTGAAGCAGCCACATTGACAGGAGGAATTTGCTTCTAACTAGAAACTACTGTGCAATCTCTGTATTTTTGCTTCTCTTAAAAATATTTTGACTTTGTGAATACTAATTTTTTCCACTGAAAATATTTTTCAGAATTCAAAAAACAAATGAAGAGGTACAAAACTCAAAATTGTCGAAGACTCAACCTGATCTTGCAGCAGGACAGATGAAAGTAGCCTCTCTGTAGAAGCTCATCTCATATCCTCCTCTATCCATGATGTGAGGGTAATAATTCTTATTTCCTTAGAAAACAGCTTTCCCAGCAGGGCTGGGAACAAAGGACTGTGCTTTTAGTGCTGTTTTCAAACAACCTGGAAAAATTAAGTCAATATTTATGTTTCTGGATCTTCTTACCAGAGTAGCTTTCTCCAGCAGCTGGTACAAGGCCATATGTCTTCCCAGCTGTGTAAATATCAGCTCCACCCAGAACTACAGCATCACTTTCCTTTTTCTGAAAAGTAAAATACAGAATTTCTGTGAAAAAAAACCAGCACAGACTTTCCCTGCGACAATGATGACACCTTTATGGTCACACCTGTGGCACCTTGAAGGGCAAGGCTTACAGCAAAAGAGCATCACACTGCTAAAGAAAACCTCCCAAATGTGCATAAAGCATCATCAGGGACAGGATATTGCACACACACATGCTTGATTTAGCTGGGAAACATTGCCCTCATCACAGCCAAAGATCATCAGGGTTCAGGCTCATCCAGACCATCTCAGCTACAGAACATCTCTTTGAAATCCAGTGTTCCTGCTTGTCAAAGTGAGTGCACATATCTAACCCCACCTACCCAGCAGAGAGCAGCTTCTGCTGATTTGGTTTCGGGCACAAGGATTGTAGAAGCCTACCTGGATCAGCTCCATGCACTCTTCCTTTGTCTTGGCTGAAATACACTGAATTGCTGGCTTCAAATTCTTTTTTCTAAAGGCAACAGCCATTTCACCACATTTCCAAATCTCCTCAGTGGATACAACACACCAGTTCAGGCTTTCTGGCATTGCTGCACAAAATTGAAATGCAAGTGCTATATTCACTTTCTTTGCAATACACAGCAAGGATTCACAGTGTCACTATCACATATCCCATACATGTTATTGAAAATATTTTCTTCTGTGTTGCTCCCCATCCCGCCAGCTCAGACTTACACCTGACCAGGAACCAGGGTACTCCCTGATGAGCAGTTATGAACACATTGCAAACCTCTCCATAGCAAAGGAACAACAGTTCCTACAATTACTGACCATTAAACCCAGCTATAATATGTTAGTGGAGTGCAGCAAAAAGCCACCCTGAATACAAGCTTCCTCACATCTGACAGTCACAGAGCATTGCCCAGAAGAGACAAATTAGAAAGGTGAGGGGCTTTGCCACAGCACAGATCACATCTGGGAGGCTCAGTTGCCAGGATTTTTAAGCTTCTTAAGGCAAAGATTCTTGCAACTTGTGTTTCTGACTTTCCCAGAATGTGTATCAAGTAATTTCTACCTTCTTTTGATAGCAGGAAAGACCATAATGCTTCAATAAAGAGCAACAGAGGGTTTCCTTCAGCTTAGGGAGGAAATCCTCTGCTAGGAATCCATTCATCCATTTTCATAGACTATGTGGGGATTTGTGCAGCAGCGTATTGTTATTTCCCCTTGTCAGCAGGTAAGAAATTAAGTACCAGGCAGCAGTAGCAGCTTACCAGATTAATGCCTCTCATACATCAAGAAAGGGTAGAAAATGCCTGCGTCTTATAATAAAGTTGGCCAATTTGCACAGGAAAATGTTCTGCAACATAGTATTGTTTCTAGGTCAAAAAGTGACCTTTGCCCATGCTCAAAGATCAGACTGGCATCTTGCAATAACACTCCAAGAGTGAGAAGAAAATAAAGCAGAATCAAGATGATCTGTGTTATCAGCTATTTTTCTTTGTTATAAAGAGGACTCTACAGACAACTTACTATTGGGGTTGCAGCTCAGAGCTTGCATGGCATGAAGATACTCATCACCCAGCCATGCCTGGTAATTCTGAGCTGTGATTGCAACAAGCTCTGTGGTGGCATCTCGGAACAGAAGATTTTGGGCACCGTAGACTGCAGAGTCAAACATCTGAAACTTGGCGCCCACCCCATTAAATCTTTGCTGTAATGTTAAAGAAGAAAGAATAAACTGTCACACATTGCTCTATGTGGGATGTGTGACATCCCATACATCTTCAAACCCCACAGAGCCAAGAGAGCTCAGATATCCAATTGTCAGTCTGCTTAGACAGCTGGGAGAACCCTTCTAAAACACAAAGGTGCAATGAAGAAACGGCTTCCTACTTGTCCCTGGTTCAGGAGCTGGAAGAGAACTGTCCCGTCTGTGTCAGGCCGCACAACCACGGCGCGAGCGGGGACTCGGGCCAGGTGGCAGCTCCTCCACTCTGTCACATCAGCTCTCCCGCCATTGCGGCACAGCAGCTGGAAGTCCCGGGAGCGGAGCCGCTGGGCCCAGGAAGAAAGGCTTCTCCCTGAAACCAGACAAGATGTGCTTAAGGAACAGACATCAGGTGGGGCTGATGCTTCTGGCTCCAAGCCTGCTCTAAGCCTCACTCGCACATGCGGAGCAGAACACACATCTCCTGAGCATCTCTGAACTATTCCTGACTGCACAGCATCTCCTGTGCGTCTTTGTGGTTCTTTAGTCCTGTAATATTTGTGAGACTGCACTGAGCTGTACTGTGGTCTGCAGCAGTATTAAGAGCATCCCTAGTTTAGGATCACGTACAACATTTTTTTGTTTTTTTTTCCCCCCCGGGTCAGACATATTAAAGCAATGTTATGCTCAAGGTAGTTTTCACACAATGCCAGATAAGGCAGGTTAACTCTCTCCTAGTCTACACTGAATCTCTTGGCAGGCTGGAACAATGTAACAGCCCAGGTCTATATAAAAAGAGGCTTCTGCAGTTGAAGGTCTCTTTCCAGGAGCAGCTTAAGATTCCACCTTTCACCTTACACTGAAACTATCAAGCATTTTAAAAAAATCTCTGTCTCCTGGTGCACACCTCAGAGGGTACATCTGTTTTCAGATTTTATCTGTATTACAGTATTTTTTTGCTGATTCCTCAATTCAAAATATATCAAAGATTTGATATTATACTGTCATTTCAAACACTGTATTTCAGACCTTGCAGCCATTATTCAACAAGCTTCAGGATTACTCACCATCTGTATATTCAGGCACTGTGCTGTGCTTCACAAAAGCAACCTCTCCAGCATTTTCAGCCAAACACCTAATAAATATAAATCCAACCACAAAAAGGCATTATAAAACCCCTGTGCTCTGGCCACTGCCAGCTGACAGCCCGAGGGCTCTGTGCTCCGTTCCATCAGCCACAGACACTGACCTATTTCCTTGTGCTGAGAGTTTTGCTCAAGGCAGAGACTAGAGGCTGTTGGAGCATGAAGTAAACTATCATTGTCATCTGGTGAATATGAACAACATGTTCAGTGCTGCCTGGGACAAACACCATGACCTTCTTTGTCCAGGACAGTTCTGTGTCTAAGGCAGTCACACAGTCCTTTGGGAAATACGCAGGGAGGAGAAAGTGCTTCTCATAAGCAAATTCTGCCCTTGTTAATGCTATGACTTGGGGACTGGGAGCTGCAACACAGCACACAGATGGGAAGGAGGAAAATAAAGATTGGTGTGCCAAAATGGAAGGCAGAGCTACTCGATATTTCAGAGCAGCTAGGTGGGATAATTGAAATAACCAAGTAGGGCAGCAGTTCAGCTCTCAGGCTCCAAGGATCATCAGGTTTTACTGGGAAAGATAAGTCAGTAAAGCTTGCTGAAACACTCAGATTGTGTCAACAGCTGCTGAACAAAGCAAATAGCAGTGGGCTTTCTCTGCCCAGTATATATGTGCTAAATATCCATTGGGTTTTAATATTCAGGTATTAATACCTGATATAGTAGGTTAAGAATTACTTTTGATCAGTCAGGTTAAAAGCATGGCTATCTTAACAAAAGTATAGATTTTCTAACAAGATCAACTCAAAGCTCTGTAGTTTCAATTTCTTGTCAGTGAGGCCTGAACACGATGACTATGGAGAGGGTACAGCAATAAAAAAATTGACAGACATGATTTTTACCTGAAAGCCCCACTGTAGTCATAGTATTGCTCTTGGGAATTTCGTTCACATTTGTTCTGTCCTTCTGAGTTCCCTTTGCAGAGCTGACAGAGGGATTTGGGATAGTTCACACCATTTGCTCCAGGAACGCAGCTTGCATTGAAATAGTCACTTACAGCTAAATGCAAAATTAGAATGAGACATTTTTAGCAATGAATAAACAAAATCAATTTCATTTTAACACATCCACACAGTACATCTCTAAAAAGACCCAGAAGGCACAAGTTATTTTCTTCTTAAAAGATAGTTTCCAAGTTTAAAACAACCAAAAACCCTGCAGTCTTCATCAGACCTACATTAGGATCCTACAAGGAGCATCAAAGTCAAAGAACAAAACAGCAGCTGAGTCACACATTTCTGTACACACACAGAGGGTCCCAAGACCACTGGGAGAGCATTGCTGGAGGGATCTTTGCCCTGTAACTCTTGCCTTTAGGAAGGTCACATCCCATTGCTGCCAGGTGCCCAGTGTCAGTGAGGTACCCCACTGGCACATCCCAGCCCGCAGTCCTGTTGATGCCGGTGTGACAGGAGCGCGCTCCCTTCAAGCTCTTGATGGTGATGTTGGAGCTTCTCTTTACCACAGCCACAGCATAATAGGAAGTTCCAATCTCTGCAGCACAGAAAGAAAGAGAAGCAACCTGAGTAGCCCCACAGCAGCATTACAGTGACTTACACTGATTTTTGGACCCTTGTGCCTGCCCTACCCACAAAGAAGTCACTGTGTTCAATCCTTGCTGAGACCCTGCTGACTGTGAATCCATGTACCCCATAACTTCTTCAGTGTGAACTGTCTCAGTCCACAGGCAATCTGCTCTAACTTTGAAGGTCACTCTGCTTTGAAAGTGAGGTTCCTTTCAGGAAGAAGTTTTCTATTACTCTAAATATATTTGGATTGAATTGAAACCAATATAATTTACTCCACAGTAGATCTTAATTTTGTTACAGCAGAGTCAACTGATGTCTCTGGAGCATCACAGCTGATTGTATTCTCTTTGTTTTACAGTTTAATATAACTCAGAGTCAAGAGCTGAGGGTTTGAAGTGATTATAAGGTCATTCAATCTGACTTTATCTAGATCAGTAATCATTAAATTTCTTCTACTTTTCTCTGATTTGAGCTCATAGCCTGACTAATGGAGATAGTCAGCCTCTGGATCCTAAGGCCCATTTGGTTTTGAGAAGCCAAAGTACAGGTCCCTCACCAGAGTCATGATGTGTTTAATAGGGTGGGGGGCTGCTGCAGATGATCCAAGATCCTAAGGACTGACCCAAACAGCCACCACTGAAGATGCCTTTGGCCAGGTAACACTAAGACCCAGCTACAAAACAAATCCAGCTCCATCTCACAAGAGAGTGATGGGACAGCACTGCCAGCAAAATGCTTCCAGAGCTCTCCTCTTGCATCCTAAAGTTAGGGGGAGCATCATCCAGCTGTGAACTACACAAATGTGTTGATACTGAGCCCTTGGTCAGGATGACAAGTCACCACTGAACTACTGTCTCTGCCTTGAAAGGAACTCAAAGCTTAACGTCACCCAGGTAAGAAACACAATCTAGCACTTTCTTTCTTCCAGCTGGTTATTATACATTAGTAAAAACAAAATCTAATTATTCTAATGTATAGGACTGAGAGGTAAACCTAGTGATTTTTGCTTAGCAATTCATTAATCTGAAAAGTATGGAATAGAGAACACAGAAAGCAGAGACAGTAAAAAACAAACAAAAACCAACCCAACAAATTTATTACAGGAACAGCTACTCTGACCTAAATGCTTCAGGACAGACTGGGCCACAGCCCTGTGTCTCCTGTTTCCCCGAACAGTCTGCTACAGGCAGGAGCAATCAAGAGGGAACCTGACCACTACCCTCTGTTTGGAGTCTTCAAGAAGACTCCAAATAAAATGCAAACAGTAAATACAAGCTTTTTCTTATGAATTTTAAGTAATCTAAAAGGTATTTATTCAAAATATACCTTGATCATATACTTCCCCAACCACAGGTTTCAGACCATGCTCCCTTCCAGCCTGGAAAATCAAACGGCCATCCAGGGTCACTGCATCTGCCAAGTCATCCTGTGCAGACACAAGGGCAGAATACATGTTAAAGCTTAATTATCAGGGGTTATCAACAACCACACTACCCATGCATTTAAAAGAGGCCCTTAGTTAATGCATTTGTGTTTTCTTTTTTCCAATTATTTTAAGGGCACACAAATTTCTAAACTCTTACCGAGAGGGATTTTAGACCTTCAAAACTGCCTTCCTGCAGAAGCAATGCAGAAAACAGCCCTGCACAATGATGGTTTCACCAGTCTTAATAGTCCAAAGAAACCTTAGAAATGGATGCTGCAGCTCTCTGCAGGATCTTAAAGCCAGCAATTTGAAGTTTCATTCTGTAGCTAGTGCCCCAAAGCTTGAAGAGTTAAATACAGTAAATACATTTTTAGATCATACATATATAGTTCAAAATATTTTTTGTGGCTACAAAATCTGAATGCCAAAGTGCATTCCAAAGCACCCTTAGAGCCTGCTGGCAGCGCAAGCCAGACATGCATTTTGTGAGTGGGGGAGCAGGTGGCAATGGGTTCCTGAGAAGGAGGAAAGTATCTAAAAACACTCTTCAAACTGGGAGAATACAAATCTGAGGCATCCCTTTTGGGAAGGTGTCCAGCAACACCACATATTTTCTGTTGACTGTAGCTCCAAGTTTGCTGGGATCCTGCTACAGCTGCAGGATTGCTCTGGAGAACACAGGATGGGGGTTGCCCCAGCAGCAGGGCCAGGAGAACTGTACACTGCCCTGGCAGCAGAATCACCTCTCTCTGTGTTCTGATCCTATGGGAGCCAGGAGAGGGCATTTCACACTGAGACAAGATACTGCTGAGAGAATAATCAGCACTGTGACATTTTGCACTTCTAAGCTAATTCCAAATTTCTTATCTTAGTTTGCTTAACCTCTGGTTTGGCTCTGGAGGGGGTCATTTAGTTTCTTCATGCCTTGAGAGCTTGCAAAGCACTGGTCAGGGCAGGGTTAGGACTGCCTAGCACACCACAGCAACTTCCCACAGGCTGAACCACAATGAAGAGCTCGAACATTTTTAAGGGATTGTGTGAGAGCACAGGTCGAGGTTGACATCTAATCCAGATTTGAAGTTGCCATGTAATTTGAAATCTTCTACTTGTTTGGCTTGAAGAAGAAAAAATATGATATTCATTAATGAGCTGAAACAATAGATGTCCTGAGAGTTGCTTATCATGAATGAGAACTGAACAAATCCAAGGGAACCTGAAGTGGACTTGGGTTTGGGAGATATTTGCATCTGAAAGAACAGACACAATCTTTCTGAATAATGAGATGTGATATTCCACTGGTAAGGGTCAGAGCACAGGACAGTGTAGGAATCTGTGGTTCAGGAGGGACACCTGACCGGAGAGGAGGTGGGAGTTTGAAGGCTCTTACCCTCAGGGAGAACAAAATGAGCTTCTAGAATTGGTGGTGGACCAAAAGTAGAGCAGACAAAATGAAAAGGGCTGGCCACAGACACCATAAAGCCATATTTTTATTATATGGCCATATTTTCATAGGAAATAGCACTTTTCTGACTGAAAAGCTTCTGAACCTTTGAGCTCTGTTTAAACACAGAGTCTCTGATAAATAGCTTTTGTAAAAATAGCACAACAAGACAAAAAAAGGTCTACTGTTATTTTTAACATGGAGTAGTTTTCAGGCTACAGATCTCTCCTTTAACTAACACACAGTTATTGCTGAGGTGACATATCAACAGCAGTGTGGGCATTTTTTTTTTCAGCAAGCATTTGCCAATAAATTTAGCAAAAGCATGGGACTCACCTACAATTTTTTAATAAGTATACATGTGATGGTAATAGTCTCTTCATTATTTACAGAGGAAGTTTATTTCTGTGTATCACAACATTTAAGAATTACCTACATAATTGTTTTTAAGACCTGGTGAAATTCAGCTCTGGTCACATTAAACATTGTCAGGGTCCCTAGTTAAATATTTAGATATTTCTTAATTTTTACACACCTTCAATCAAAAAGGCTTTTTCCTTTATCCATGTGCTAACACATACACAGGTCTAAGTCCAAGTTATGCAGTGTTACAAAACAGCATCTGTCTCTTCAGCCACTGTGTCCTGCACCCTTCTTGGCCTCAAGGATCAGAGCTCAGTGCAGATGCCAACTCAGGGATTCCACAGTCCTACACAGAGTAGGCCAGCTTGAATAGTTAGTAGATTATTAGCACAAGGGGAAGAAAGCAAAAAGGAGATCTAAAGGACAAAGTCTTGTCTGAAGCCTTACAGTGAAAATTCATTTTATCAGAAAGAACTTACTCATGCTGTCTGCCTGCCTGCTATTTCCAATGGCTTGCAAATGCAATTCTTTGAGCTCTGTATTTCAGAAGCAGACACTCATCAGCCCTTTATATAATCTGCTTTGCAGAGTCTAACAGCTCCCTCTGTGCAATGCAGCAATCAGCCAAGTGGTTTGGGGAAGATGTGACATTACAATGTCCTGTCTAATCCCAAGGTGAGATCCACATCTGTATCTGTATCTGCTCTCAGCATTCTTCAATACAGTCTGACACCCTTGCTCAAGAACAGCATTTATCAAGAGACAATGAGGTAGTCTTAGAGTCAGACAACCATTCTGCTTCATTGCCAAAAATTACAAGATATCAGTTCTTGAAATCTGTTCCTTTTTTTCTAGCCACATAATAACATGCCTCATCTCCCTTCAAACGATTCCTTCAGATCTCCTTTCCTTCCTCTGAACCTCGTGTCCTTGACAGGCTGCATCTCCACAAAAACCTGTTCTCGGGCATATCTACAAAGAACATTTTTTATTAGCACAGCCAGCCAGCCTTCCCTTCCCCACACTCTGCCAGTGATGACAACCATGATTACCTGCCTCCACACTTCTTCCAACATCCACTTTTTACTTCCTACCCCCTCCAAAGGAGGGAATTATTTTGCATACATCATTTTGCAAATTCACATGTTCACAGTCTTTAAAACCTTCTCCAGATGCACACTCTTTTTGGAAGCTGAGCACACTCTGGGCAGCTGAATTAATACAGCTTAATACAGAGGTTTGCCCTTTGCTCATCCCGCTTGCTGCTTTGCCTTCCTCTTGTACTCAGTATTGGGAGATTTGATTTGGTTACACTCAGCTCATCTGTTTATACAGCAATTTCCATGACAGGACCCTGAAATGGGAGTTTGATCCAGAGTTTATCGAAATACAATCTACTTAGAGGCTAAGCAACACAGCTTTAACCACTGCCTGCATCTTGTAGCTCCATCCCTTCTTAAATATCTGCTAAATAAATCTGACACAATTCCCAAATCAAAGATTACTATCTGGGAGGAAACATTTAAGATCTTAGCTGTGTTCCTAATGACTGGCCATATATGAGCAGCCAAACAGATGACATGGGGCCATTCTGGCATTCAAGTTCATATGTATACTTCTGTGCCTTTTTTAAAAAATATATGCCTTGGTTTGTCAGAGCCATGAATGCCAGGAAGCAGAGGGTCAGCTGCCTGGATGGCCAAACACACAGCACAGAATGGTGCACCTTGCCAGGAGATTATTATTAGGCACATGGAGAAATAAAACCAACGACACTGGTGTCACTCACAGCTCACCTTGATCATCTGGATACAGTTAGCAGCTGACCCCCCTGCTGTACACTCCAGAGGGGGAAGGATGCCAGCCTCACTAAAGGCCTTGCTCATGCCATTACACTTGGAAAGTTCTGGTTCAGACACTGTGCACCACCGGACACGCTCCAGGCTGAGAGCTGCAAACACAGCACCAAGAGAAAATATTACAAAACTGAGCTTTTGTAGCAGAGCTTACCATTTAGAGACAAACTTCTGTTCTGCTTCTCCCCCCAAACAGAAAAAAAATCAGGGCTCACTTCACTGTGAGTCCTTAGAAATGATTCCCACTTTCATTCAAATTAACATGAATACTGAAGTTTTTTTGGACTGACCACAAGATCAGACTCAGATACTGAAATCCAATGGCATTTGTTTCTGACATAAGAAACAAATATAATATACACTCATAAGAAATATGAGTACCATGGAATAGGTCAGGGCATCCAGACTATTCTAAACACCTTGCAGAATACACCATCTTAACCAAGTTTAAACCATGTAAAATTATTATTTAAAATTATATGCTACAAAACCAAAGAGACTGTCCAAAGACAACTCTTGTCTTGAGTATTGCTAGTTAGTATCTGGAGTCCTGCACCAGCTCTTATTGGTCTGAATTAAAAAAGCAACCTTAGGTGCTCAAAAGCCTTGCCACTAGGCTTATTATGAGAACTAGAAAAGTAAACTTGGCCCTTCAAAACAGTCTTTCATAAGAGATCGTAACCACAGTCAGGAAAAGGGGAGGGCAGAGCCATGAATGAAAAGACTCAAGTTGAGTAGTGGAGATTTCCATTAATTAGCAAAGAAAGGTGCCTTTCAGCAGCCCTAGTCACCCTGCTAAGTGCCAAAGCTACAAACACTTGGTTGCTTTTGTAGGGAGAGGTCACCGTGCGCAGACAGTGCGGTGAAATGGAAACGCAGGCGTGGGGCAAACAGGCACGCTCATTTTCGTAAGCAGGGACACAACATTCCACTGCTTGTCTACAATTTCCATTTTTAAGCTGGAGTCTGCTGTAAACCATTTATCATGTGGTTTTCTAGCACCTCTAAGTGGCCCTCAACTTCCCCCCCAGTGCCATGGAGCTGAGATGCCACATCTGACTGTGCAGGTTAAAAATGACTCTGCTAGTGCCCGATAGTGCTCCGTGCACACCTTCTGACTTAGTGGCTGCAGACTAAACAAGGCTGTTGATGCCAAAAGATCCAATAGTGAAACAGTGGGTTTGGCTTCCTCTGCGACACAGAGCCAACTCTACTGCTGTCAACAAACACTAGGTCAGACTTGGAAAGCTTACAGGAAGTTTTCATGGCAGCATATGCCAGCAGAGGGAGAAACAACTGCCCACCTCTGAGTTGCAGGAATTCTGAGAACCAAGAGGTTTGGGAGAAAGGTACAACAGGTCATGGTAAAAATACACCTCACAAAAACTTAATGTTTGTATTATCTCACCTGTCAGGGTGAAATTTTCACCATTAATTCCTTGTGAGTGGAAATAAAATCCTGTTTTTCATTTTGGGGTTTTCTTTTTATAAACATAACCAAAGAAATTAAACTGGGGAGTCAGGATCTCAGTGTGTTAAGTGCCATTTTTCAGCCTCAGCATTCTGATTTTACATACAGACACACAGGGGGTAAAGCATGAACTGTATGAAAAAAATCATGAGCCATACACCTGAAACATAAAGTTCATTTAGCTCTATATTTCAGTCATAATAGTGAAACAGCATGAATCCATTGTTTTTTTCCTCACTTATCAAAATTTCCAAATTGCTGAATTTTGTTGTTAGAGGAAAGTCAGATCTGGGCAATATCCTGGCTCCTTCTTTACAACTTAGCCCATCTGAAATGGGCTTGAGCACAGACAAGGCCTGCAGTTAGCCTCTCTTCCTTCTGCAAAGGAAAACCAGCTTAAAACATGAGGTCAGTGTCTGAACCCAAGTTTATTCTCAATTTTGGCCCTTCTGTGTATCAGTAGATATATATAAAAATCTTGAGATGGCAGAAGCTGGCAACTTCCCTTTGAAATATGTTGAATCCTAACACACCCATAACTATCACTGACAAACATCCCAATAACTCCTCAAAGTAATTGTACTACATTGTGTAACATCAAATGGTTATTTATACAGCTACTAGTACAGTGTCAAGGGCTTTCAACAGAAAAAAAAATGGGGAAAAAGAAGAAAATAATTAACTAGGACCATTTGTTTTCTGAAGAACTGAAGAGTGCTTCAGAAACAGTGCCTACACCTCTGGTGAAATTAAAAGCCCTCACCAATACAATTTGGGAGTGACAGGAAAAAGCCAACATGTTGCACAGAGCATGAGAAGTGAAATAAAGCAATGATTTCTATTTTTACAAAGTAAGTGTCATAGAACTGCTCATTGTTGTGAAAAACAGACACCACTGAACCAGAAACTGATTCAGCGTTGGGGAAATACAACATTTGACACCAATGGCCCAAGATATATACATGGTGCTCAATACAGCCTTTTCTACTGCTTTTCTATTAATTCCTTTAATTTCCTGTTTATTTTCCTGGCCATATGAGATTGGCTCTGAAGTGGTTCTAGTTTCCTTCTGCTCTCTCACATCACGCAGAGTTCCCATGCCAAGCAAAAGATTTTGGAAGACACTTACCAGCATGAAAGAAGAGAAGATAGAAAACATTTCTGGAGCTCTTCATGGTGAAAATTTTGTGATCTGTGATTTCTTCAGCCTTCAGAACTCCCAGAGATCAAGGCTCCTGCAAGAGTGCTCTCTCCAGAATGGTCTTAGGTGAAAATCAGTTGCATTCAATCGCTGATGCACTCTGTTCTACAATACGCCCTGCTCACCTCGGCCCCTGTCACCTCGTAATGACCACAGGGAAAGAAAGCTCGCCCCTCTTCACACTGCTTTTAAACTTGGAAACAAACATCAGACCTGGAAATTGCAACATATCTGAGGCACCAATGAGGTCGCTACTACCTTAGCACCACCCACAGGCTTCATTCAATAAACTGCTACACACCGGCACACAGGGGTGGGGCAGGGCTTTGGAACCACATCCTCACTCTGGGATCTGTGTGTTCCCTATACCTGGGGCTCAGGAAGCAGGAGGAGATCTAAGGTAAGAAGTTTATCTGGCAGAGTAGAAGTCACTTGATGCCACATTCTCAGCATTGTCACAAATTGCTTAAAGCCATCATCACAAGCCTAGGCTTTTACGACAGCAAAGCCTGTACACTCTACAGGTGGTACAGCATATGCTAAGTCCACATTTCCT
Source organism: Peucedramus taeniatus (assembly GCA_013400575.1). Classification (NCBI taxonomy): domain Eukaryota; kingdom Metazoa; phylum Chordata; class Aves; order Passeriformes; family Fringillidae; genus Peucedramus; species Peucedramus taeniatus. The sequence continues at coordinate 38,768 of WBNO01010247.1, forward strand.
GAAATTTAATAGCAATTGCTATAAAATAGCTGAATCATTCTGACTTATTTTAAGGTTCAAGAGAAGGCCCAGGAAGAATTCTCCCCAGAAAGAATAAAAACTGCTGACAGTAGCTCTGTTAAAAGCTGCTGTGAATTTTAGTGTAACTTTCACAGAGCAACCCTTATTTGTGCTGCCCTTTTATTAATTTCTTATTAGTCAATGAACTGCAGCTGCCTGTAACACTTTGTTGAGATAAAAGCCATTGAGTGCTGCTCAGAAACAGAAGGGCTGTGTGGTGTGAGTCCTCACACCCAGGGAGGGCATGAGCCACACAGCTCTATGCATCCCCCAACAGCCTGTAAGGCCAGGAGTGTGGCAGGATGCCTCCAGCACTCAGCAGCTATCTGACTGCAGCTGGGCAGGATGCTAGCTCTAACTCTGACTAGCACCTGTAAGACAACAGCTGAGTCAATTAATTGCTATTTCAAGTTTAGAATTTAAAAAGAATAGAGAATGATCCCTCCAGCCTTTCTTCACAGACAAAACCTTATGGCTGAACTCAGATTCTTGGCTCCCTAGACTGTCTGGAATTAATCGTCCCTTTGTTGTCTTAAGTGTTAAAGAATAAGCTGGTGCCACTGGAGTATTTCCAAATGTTCTCAAGGACCCATTGCTCAGATCCTTCCTGTGCCCTTCCTACTGGCCTGATTAACATCTGAAGCCCTCTATCCCTGATGTTTGCAGAAGGGCTTACATTCATATAAAGATGATAAGACCGACAGTCCTAGCACCAATTGCTTAAGACTGCAAGGGCAGGATTAGTAAGACACTAATCTGGTACCAGGGCTCTCCTGTGGATCCTCTATGGGAACGGTTCAGAAGGCAGAGGAGCAGCCTTTTTGTACAGGAGGTGTATTCCAAACACAACCCCCTCTAAACAATCACATGAGCACAGTTTGTCAGAATTTAAATAATTTTCCCATTTCATTCTTAATTCTGAGTATCTGTGCTTTAAGGAGATATTAAATTTCTTAACCTAGTTTTCAGCACAAGTCGGCAAAAGTGCCAACAAGGAAATATTATAACTTACAATAATAATAGAGGGGAACAAATACTTCAATGTGTCTGTATAGCAATTTCAGATAGTTGGGTTATCAGGCAAGAAGAAAATCCACAATGGCTTTACTGGGCCAGCAATAGAGGTAATACAGCAGTGTGATGCCATTTGGATTTCCTAATTACTCTAGTTGCTAAATTAGAAGCCTTTAGCAAAATACACGTATTGAAAAACGTTAACTCTAAAATACAGAAAAGTGTACCTAAGAATCAAAAGATATATCAGCACCTGATGCTGGAAAAATGAGACCCAGAGAAAAACTAAGTAATGCAAAACCCTGACAATTACACAAGATAAGACAGCAAGGAGCATCAGGGCTCTCAGAATCAACTTTTCTGCCAGTGTTCAAAGGTAACATCGGAAACAAACAGAACTAAAAATGCAAAGCAAATACTCCAGAGTCCTTTGGATTTCTTGATCCAAGACTTGTTTTCACTCCCGCATGACAACTGTGCAAGGTAACTGCTGTGGCCTTCAGTCAGAGTGGAGTGTTTGGTGACACCTGGCTACTCTAGAACAAGTGCCTGGGGGCAAAGTTTGGTAACAGCTACTCAGACACTCCAACATAGGAAAGAGCAATTCCTCACAGATGTACTCAGCTGAACAGGGCTCTTTCTGATGGGTTAAAAAAAAGAGGTATAAAGAAGTGTATACAGTACAGAGATCTCAGATGTGTTTGCAGATCTGATAGAGATTCATATCCTTCTATTTTTTTTTTTAGAGTTGCTCTTTTAAGATGTCTCACAAGACACCTCAATCAGTCACTTTCAAAGAAGGAGACAACAGTACACTTCCAGCCTTAAAAATTTATGACATTATTTATCAAAAGCTGCATCAATCCAGTACACCATGCACTTTCATGGGCAGGAGTTCTCAGAAAGGCAGCACACCTGATTTCCCATATCTTGAAAACCAAAAACTCTTTTGGGGCATGCATCAGCAGCTTTAACTTCCTGTAAGCTGCACTAGCATCCCACGTAACATCAGCAATAATTGTGTCACAAGTTTAAACCTGCTTTTAATGCAGTAACTTCAGTAGCCCCAATGTGGCCACCAGTGTTTCTCTAACACCTGATTTTCATTTACACTCTCAGTCAATTATTCTAAAGTGCTACAACACCTGTATTTATCATAATTAAAAACACACTTGACAAATATATTGTACAATAAAGTTTATTAGCTGTTCTCCTCTTTCTAACAAATGGAATGGATAGTGTTGATAATTCTTTACAAACCAAAGCTGATTTGGTTGTGTGACTGCCCCATGACTGCCATAAGTACATCCCTCTAAAAAACAATCAGTTGCAAACAAGCAATGGCAGGTACCAAATAATATGGGAATTAGAGAATTTCATTATTTAAAGTTTTGGTACAATGTATTCATAACATTCAGCACAGAAGTTTGTGCATTGCAAATGGAAGATCTTGTGCCTGTGCAATCCGAGACAAACACGTACAGAAAAAAATAAATTGTTGACTCTGAATTCTCCCTTTGGTTAAGACATGCATATTACAAAGGGGACAGGGGAAGACAAACACCCGGAATTGCGTAGAAAAGAGGAGAACTTGCATGTATTTTTTTTCTTGTACTAATATTCCCTGGACTTCATGCCCAGCCATCACAGCCCATTTGACTTTTCCGTGATTAAGGAAGGTAAATTCTAATTTTGTTTTTTATTTTTATTCAAAACAAAAAGCTAGGAGTAGGTGGTAAAAGAAAAATATATATTTTATATATATATATTTATACGTGTGCGCAACTATGTAAAGAAAATAATTCCCATAGTTACAGAGTTTAGTTAAAGAAAGTTTAATATATATATATTTATTATAACAAAATAGGCAGTTATTGTGGGTAAAATATTCATTAAAATCTGACCCCTAAGAACACACACATTTTTAGGCTATGAATCATTCTCTCATTGCCCTAATGACCATCGCTGCAGCTGTTTTCTGAATTACTGCCAATGGAAATTTGGCATTCCTCTGAAAAATACAAGGTTTCCTAGCACCTAAACATATTTTTAGGCTCAAAAAAGTGTGATGACCATTATCTATAAAGAATTTCTGTAACACACTATAAATAGTGTTTCATGAGGAAGATTAAAAACATTACACATCTTTGTCCCTAGCAATTTTATTGGCAAAAAATGAAAAAATAGATTATAAGAATATCCGTATGAAATTATGAAAATGAATATCCCTTTAGGAGTAGTAATGGGACTTAATGAAAATGCTAACTCAAAATTTAAAAGTTTCTTTCTAACTGCCTGGAAAGAAAAAAAGATACTGTGACAATAGGATTGAACTCAGAAAATAAAACCTGAAACTGATTGCCCTGACCAAACCATGCTATTAAAGTTAAGCGTGCAAAGTTACTCATAATTTACAACTTCCTTGAATACAACTTTTCTTTCAATTGTTATGAAATTTTAAAAGAATGTCTATAAAGCTTTTTTGAAAAATCTTTGAAAGTTACTTTCCCTTAAACATTAAGGAATTTTACCAAGCAATTCCCTCCCACCCCCACCCTAAACTAATAGCTGGTCAGGCCATTCCACTGTCATGTTTGAAAAATGGCAAACCAACAACACACAATAATACAAATTATTTAAACTAAGAGAGACACCAAATGTAAAGCATTATGGGAACTGCAGAATGTGATGGTTAGGGTATGAACCACGCTGGAAAGAACTAGAGGCAGGCTCCACTGGAAGGGCTTAAGAGTCGTCAGATGTAGTAGGTGATGTCAGTTAGAAAATGAAAAATAAAAATCTGTTTTCATAATTTTTCCTTTGCTGGAACCCAGATGTAAGGACCAGACTGTTCCTCTATGATCTGTTTCACTTGGTTGTAGATTTCTTCCAGAGTGTCTCCCTGGACAATAGCTGCAAAACATAATGTGGCAATCAGCAATCATCCCTCCTCGTTCCTGCAGAAGCCAGGCTGCTCCACGCCAAGCTGCTCCTTCCCTTCAGAGTGGCAGGAGGATTTCTGACTGCTGAAGGAACAGACACCCGTGGGCACTCCTGGTTTCAGGGCTGGACTGAAACACAGAGTGGCACTGCAGGACACACAAAGCACTTCCCTGGAGACAGGGACTGTCCTATCTAGTGTATAATACATACAACTTATGAGGTTTTTAACCTTTTTCTAGCCACATGCTCCAATTTACCTGAGTCAATTCCCATCCTCCAGTATTTTTTTTGGCCCAACTTTCATTTGTGTTTCTAACACAAAGCAAGACAGTGCAGGGCTGTATCCTCACAGGCTGGTGAACTCCTCAGCCCTATCCTGAAGCTGCACAGCAAGGCAGGCTGACCTCGAGATGCCTACCTAGCTCTACCTTTGCTTTTGCCTAAAATAAAGGAGGAACTCATGGAGTTTGTTGTCCAGACAACAGATTCAAGTTTTATAGACAAAAGGCTTCCTTATACAGTTAAAACTGCAATCTATACTCATTCCTATCATGTTAGTTGACGTATTTTTGTCAAGGGTAGAAATTAATTAGAAATGAGCCAATATGGATGTGTTCTGACATATCAGAATAAAATATGGTCTGGTGAAAATGAAGGAGAAGTTTGAGCTGTTCTTACCAACACTTCAGCCTGGAAGTGCAATCACTGTGAGACAGCAACTTCTTTTTAATTAGTGTCACAATCTCAGTGTCAATAATCCAAGAAGTAAAGTTTAGCATGAAAGACAGTTTTGGAGGCAGGTCAGACTCACTCTTCTGTGCATTAATAGAGTAATGCTGCTTCTGAGCTTTGCTTTCATGCAAATTACTTCCCTTTTATTCCTACCATTCCATTCTTAAAAACCTTCCCATCTGCAGCTCAATGCTGTACTGCCTGTGGGAGACTGCTCTATTGTTGGAGGCCAAGTGTAATGTTCACAGCACAACAGTGCATGAGAAAGAATTAGAAATGTCTTTGCAAGGCAAATAGGCCATAAGCTTCAGCATCTTCTCTCCAGCTAAGTTCAACCATATCTCTTCCAAACCTCAGTAAACTCAAAGCTGAAAAAGGAAGTGCTTTTCATTTGCTTCAGTGTAAAGTTTAAGTCTGTGGAAAGAGAACCTGCTGATGAAGTTGGTTTCATTTATCACACATGGTTTCATTTATCACCTCCAACAGATTAGGGAACGCTCACACTTTGTTTTATCACCTGACTCGCATGGGTGGCAGCCTCCAAACTGATCTTGGGATCTGTAATGGCTTCAAGTATCTTAAACAGATTCAGAAAAAAAGTCTGGATTGAAAGGCATTATCAAGGTTAGAAGTCTGACCATCTTTCTTTGGAGAGACGTCTGATCATTTTTCTTTGTCAACAAGCCTTATACTCTGGAGAAGAATCATGGATCTAAACACTTGAGCACTCAAAAAGTCTTTTAGGTTTTTGAAACCTATAATCATCATAATTTATGTCCCTTAATTTCTTGGAGAAGTGTCCTATATAATGCCCTGAGACAGCCTGCGGCAATACGATCTACTAACTAATAACTGATCATTATTAAAATAAACTCCTTTTTTTTTATAAACAACAAATTAATCACATTTGCAAGCTGTTTGGTAAGGGACTCAATAATAGGAGGAATTTTCAAGATATGTTGAGAGTCCCATGGCTTTCTGGGTGCCGACAGATAGAGCTATGGGAAGAGCAAGGTACAGTCTTGGGATAAACTGACAACTGTGTAGCACAAAATGCAGAGAACAAGGCAGCAGGAAGACTGGGCAGGGAATTTATGGTTCTTCTATCTTCCTCTTCTGTGAAGGCACCACCCCATCCTATGTCTCTGCCCAGCTGGAACAGACTGCTGCATTCACAGCTCTGCCCACAGAGGATGGGGGAGAAGAACTGGGCAAAAGTCATGTCACAGAAAATAAATGAATGGGGCAGCAAACACAGAAACACTGCAAAAAAGAACATAAGGGAAAGGAAAGGAGCAATTTTCTGTCAGGATAGGAATAGGGAGGGTTCATTTCCGGGCTCCTGAAGGTCATGACTTGCCCAACCTCCCTGTGTTAGAAGCCACAATGCAAAGAGTGAGCACAGTTTGAGTGACTGCAGCCCATTCCCTGCTGTTACAGTGAGACCCATGGCATGCACAAATTTGATTCCCTAAGTACCATAATGCTGTAGGAGTCAATTTTCAGAGGCTTCTTTTACCATTATGCTTGATCATCTTCCAAATTTAAAAAAAAAAAGGTAATTAATAATTTCCTACAAGCAGCTTTGCTGAGCAATTTCAGGTCTGCAAATAAAAGCTTCAAGTATACAAGACATCAACAAAGCAAACATCTGCATTTCAATACCCAGGAAAATAGTAGAAAGTTTTTGAGTTTTTAAAATCTAAATTAAGCTCCCAGTAAATTTTTATTTTTTATATTAAATTAACTGATCAAAGTGAAATCAGTGTAGCGATACACTAAGATGGCTCTATACCTCAAAGTAATCACAGATCATCTGAAAAACAAAGCTCACTATCTCAGTATCTCTGTGGTTAGGCAAGTACTACTTTTACAGCAAGCAATAAAATTTCAACTCCAGCAAGTGAGCAGTCACAAGCAAAACACACCTGTGAAGTGTTCAGTAAATTCTTGCTCCAGTTTTGTGGCTCTCTCAAATGTCTTCCTGGCTTGCTCTTCTGTTAAGCGTTTATTCATCTCCCTGGAAGTGAAAATATTATACCTTTTTTAAACCAATATAAAATACTTGGAGTCTTTAAGGTTTTAAACTGTTGTTTGAATATTAATCCTAATAAAAGGATTAAAACCTAAAGACACCAAGCAAAGACTGTAGTGGAAATGAGCTGTTCTGGCATTATGTTGCATGGAATTTATCACAATGACATTTGTTTTCAAGCACTTTAATTTGAATTAGAAGCCCCATCCAAAAGTCCCTAAAATTAAACTCAGGGAATTAAATATTATTTAAAACACAAACATTACAATTGTCTGCGTATAACTTGCAGTTGTCTTTTCACATACAACTGTCTCTAACAATTTAGCCTGAGGTACTTTACTTTTACTCACATGATATTTTCCACTGTTTTGGGTTTAATAAAAATGGAGATTGGGTACAGCTGAGCAATCTGCAACCTTTTGATCGCATTACCAGAAACATCAAGAATGCAATGTTTACCCTAAAAAGTGAGAGAGAAAGGAAAAGAGCACTAAGCAAAGTTTAAGTCACAAGTAGCATAGCATAATAATTTAGAACAGAAAACATGTCTCCACTGAAACAAAGAAAATTAGAATATTTGCATTAATGATATTGTGACTTCACCACTTTGGCACAAGGTCCCCAATCTCCTCTGCTGGATCACACATCATTTGAGATGTTCCTGACCCTTCTTCCTTCCTTCCTTCCTTCATCACAGGTTGCACCCCAATCAGCAATGCTGACCCCTACAGTGGAACAGCTGGATTTCAACCACATCACCAAATTTTTTTATTTTGCTTTGTTTTGGTACTAATTTGAGGATGCTTTAGGGAGGCGGCCATGTCACAGATGCAGTTTAGAGAGGAGCCAGATGACCTAACTGGCATACCCAAGGGAGTGCCCACCCCTGCTGGCAGGGAAATATGCCACCATATTCAGGTGGAACTGCACACAAGCCCTCTCCTCCCCCAGGTACCAGCCAGTAAAAATACCACATTTGAGATGGTGAAAGCAATTTATTTGTGTTGATTTATTGCTCATCTCTTGAGAAATAGATATAACTTGACTGTTCCTTGGGCAGCTGGAAGACAGTGTGGTAAGGCTGCTTTCCTCCCCCTCTCTGTTCTCCCACTAAAAAGAATTTTCCAGCTTCATCTCAAAGGCTCCTCCTGTTCTCTGCTCCTTTCATCTCAGTTATGCTCATTTCCACCTCACACATTTTTATTTCTTTCCTTTCTGAATAGCATAGGATTAATTTTGCATACTGTCATTTTAGAAGGGTACAGGGGAAGAGGAACAGAAAACCACTCTCGGGTGACTACATTAAGAAAAGCTTTTTCTTTAGCAGGACTCCAATGTGCATTGCAGAAATTTGTGAGTCAGGATACAAATGCACAAGTACCATATAACCAAAGGTTAGTCTTATCATACAACACCATTCCTGAACTCCTGGGAGATCATTCCTGGAAGAATGTCTGAAATTACTGACATGCTTCTGCTTCCTGGCAGAAGAAATAACTAGGATCATTTACATTTAATCTCTTTCATAACAAAATCATAATTTTACAATATATATGTCTGTTTGCTTTCAGCTGATGGTAGCTGTTTCCCATATCCAGTCCATGGGTCTGGATGTCAACTGGTGGCATTTAAAAAAGGTGTCTGTATGTCCTAGCAGAGTATTTTACATGTGCTGATCTGTCCACATCTTTAAATGTGGCACATACTCCAAGAACTGAGAATTAAGAGCATTATTTGAAAAAGAAAAAAGGACCAAATAAAACACTATTTGCTGTGTTTAGCCCAACAACTTAAGCCAAGAGCCAAAGGGTGGAGCGCTAGAGAGCCAGCACAGTACCTGTGCTGGACCTTATGGGATATAACTGTGACAGTTGATTCCAAATCAACAATGAATGTGCATTAAGTGTGGCCTCGAGAAACAGAGATTTGCAAACTGCTGATGATTCCAAAGGAAAGAGGACATGAAAATTCTTTCCAAGTGAAGATTTGAAAGACAAGGAAAAGAAACACAAGTACATTGTGATACAAGCATGTTTTCATCCAGGGAAGCTATTTTGGTCTTTGCACAGTGCATTTAGAATAATATTTTATATATTTCAGTTTCTTACTTGCACTGCATCTGATTGAGAAGCACAGCACAGCAGCCAGTGCCTTCCATAACTGAACAACAACATCAGAAAGCATCTTTAGCTGTGTCCATTGTGGGTAAGGAAATGAGAGAGACAGGGATCAGCTGGAAGCATGGGCAAATGAACACAACTGAAGGCTATTTTAAGAATGCTGTTTCTGGTTCTTTTGGGGTAATAGCAGTCACTTTTGTTCTGTCTTCTCTTAAACTGATTGTAGAAAGCTTGGAAATCATCTTTTGTATCCCAGCAATAAAAGCCACTGAAAAGACTTATCTTTTCAGCAAGATGGAAAAGAATGCAAGGATGGGAGTAGTTCCAGATCAACCAGTTTGCAGCCCTGTCATGACTGTGAAGTAAAGTTCTGAAGGATAGGCCATTGTTTCCCAGAAAAATAATGTTAGCTGCAACTAAGAAATTGCTGCCTCTACCCAAAGTCCCATGGTGCCTGTGCAAGAGATTTAACTGCATGGAGACATCTGCTAATACTTTGTTCTTCATGTCCATTTATGAAAGATTCATAGCAATTTTGTACCTTACTGATCCCAACAGATGGACAAAACAACAGAGCCAATTTCAGGTCCAGGATGGAACTGAGGGATTGTATTTGTGCTACCAAGTAAAGCAACTGCCAACAGATTTATAATGTTTAAGCTGTTCAGTAATTTCATCATTTAACCACATATGATAGTTTCACAGCTTTGTTCAGCCTCCCATACAAAATGCTGTTCATTTACTTGAACAATTCTGTATTTAATATTCTTTTCTTTCCTTTTCTCACCATATCCCATGGGGCCAGGTTCCATTCCATATGGTGACAAAGACAGGAGAAGAAAACATCATTTGCCCCACAGAATCTCATCGTGTTTGCCCTGGTTCTGCCTCCAGTAAATTCACTTGCCAGAAATAGCAATACTCACCCATTTGGTCAAAATGGTCTACAGTTTTCCAGAGGACTGAACTGCAGCCCTGTGGCACATGGGTTACCACCCACACTTACCCTCTGCATGTCCAGACTGACAGTGCCCCCACTTGTGAGTTCCCACCTAGAAAATAGCTGCCCCTTCTCTCATAGAGATCCGAGAACATTGGCTACTGTAAATGCACTGGATTTGTAAGCAGCAGAACAACACTCATCAACTCAACATGCAACATTTGCAAAAAATTTTCACCACATAGTTTTCTTTAAGACAAGCACCTTACTCTCAGACATACACTTTCCTTGTCCCACTTTTTTTTTTCAGACAGATCAAGTCAACTTCAGTAAGACTTTAGAAATAATTAGAATTTGCAAGAAATAGTTAATTCAAATCACTTTGGGATAGAAACAGTAAGGTCAATCTTCAAAATATATGGGTAGTTATGGAAAAAATACTTTTAAAATTGAATTCTTTACGTTTACTCTCTTCCCTTTGTTAGCTAAAACCATAAGAACACAAAGAAGAACATTTTTGCAAGTTTTCTTTTGCACAGGTCTATGTCAAAAGGATCCTCATATTAACTCCACCTGCACTGCTCTTAATTAGTTAATGATCTGTGTATGTGAGCTAGGCTAATTAGCCTATAATTCCAATTATTTCTTTAATATTCTCTTTAAATGAGAGGGCACATTATGGTTGCTTTTTCCCACAATTTAATCATGATGCTTTCATTATTCCAAAGCTTCATTATTTCCCTAAATACATCTGTGACAATACACTTTGTTTCTAGTCTTATACAAATTCCTTTAAAAGTCAGAATGTTCCTAATGGCTTCTTGCCATTCTCCTTCCCTTCCCTGTCAGCACAGGCATATAATCACCTCAGTAAATCAAAGTAAGTGGCACTGATTTACCTTTTCTGCTACTTCTCGCACTGATTGGACACTTGTTCCATAAAGATGATTATTGTACTGGCCAGCTTCAATGAATTTGTGATCCTGAATATCCTTTTCCATTTGCTCTCGAGAAGTGACAAAATGGTAATCACGTCCATCCACCTCATAATCTCGTTTTGGTCTGGTAGTATCTTTAAATATAAACCAGTATTTTTTAAAGCAAAACAAAAAACAGTGACTTTTTTTTCCTACAATATCCAAAAAGCATTTATACTGCAAAATTGTGATAAAGAGATTGATATTAAGATAGGTCTATAAAGTTTAAACAATATATTAACTTTTTTTTTTTAACCCAACATACAGAAGATGTCTATAAAGAATTAAGAGAAAAATATAATCTAAAATTGCTTCAGTATTTGCTGAGACTTACGTGGAACACATGAGCCAAATTTGTCTGGAAATTCTGAGATCAGGTCATCATTTATTCTGTCTTTCATGGGTCCCAAAACAATCACAGGTCGAGTGTAACTGACTAATAAACATAAAGGAATAATGTCAGTTATATTTCATATGATTGTTAACTTTTAAGAGTTCATTAAAATAAGCTCTACCACATAGCAATGATTTTAATACTTAAAAAATATGTACTTCTAAAGAGAATAAAAACATGTTGAAGAACATCAGTTAATACCATAGTGATAGTAAGATGTTAGACTTTCACCCAAATCACCATTCTCAGTGATTGAGAATGAGTCTTAAATTATGAAGCCTTTGGGGAAAAAAAACCTTCTCACAAACTAACATCCTAAATTCTAATGGAAAAATGAAAGAGGTGAGGTTTGAAAATATTTTCAATTCAAAGAGGCACCTAAGCAGCAGCACACTTCATAAAATTCTGTCTGGGTTGGGAGAAGCTTCTTTTCCTCTAAGGCCACAATTAAGCACTCACATACAAAACCACTCAAATATAAATAGTTTCTGTTACTATTAACACCCTTACAAAATTAAGTGTAGTACCTTTTGAAAGTAGTTTAATTATTTATAATAAAGGGATTTTGGTTGAAAATTAAGTTTAAGCAGATTATGTCTAATCACACTCTAAGAACCTTTAAGACAATAATGCCTAAGTATGTTGCCATGATCATGTAATTTCAGCAGTACAATTTTTAATTTTAGGTTCAATCTGTCTGCACAAATAAGTACCAATTAATTAAAGTCTGGTCTATTAAATATATTTTAATTTGACTCAGAGCTATTTCCTTTCCATTGTATTACTATATTCATAAGAGGAATGTCCTGAATCCAGTACCTATTAACTTATTAATTAACTAACAAACATCTTTGCTGGTTGTCCCTTTGTGAGCCCCTCTGGTGAGAGGGCACACACACATCAGCAGCTGCTCCTGTGAGGGTGACAAAACTCCAGTTTCATACTTTAGGCATAACTTACTTTACATCAAAGGGGGCTATCAATTCCCAATTTCTAGTAGGGTTTTAATTCAAGCCTTTCTCATCCATAATTTTATTTGGCATCTTACAATATTTCAAATTATATTATATAAATAATGCAGTCTCTATTAACCTTTTATAACAATTTTTACTAGTTCTGGAAGATTCCTGATAAACTGGGGCCTTTGTGCCATGATTATCAAGTCAGAGTGGAAAGTCTATACAGGTGAGTGTGCCAGAGTGCTATTAAAAACAACTTGGCCACACCACTCACTGCAGGAAGCCAGACATGAAATCTTGGCACTCAAAATTCCTGTTAATAGGTGATGTACATTTACTTTGACTGCCACCTTATGTGATAGGTAACAGATAAGTATTCCCAAAGGACATTCCTTTCATCAGAATAATTTAAAAGTATATGAGCAATGTATCAAATAATGTAAATCAACTGTTAGCACCAGTGCTAGTGATTTGGAACACTAAAAATTCTGTGCCTATATTCACACAGTGAATCACAATCAAGACCAAGGTGAAAAGACACAAAACCATTCCACTGGAAATCAGTAAAACACAATTTTTAAAATGCAAGTGTGAGAAAATATTTTCTCCTATTGATTTCCATTTAATTAAATTTTACTTTTTTCTGGAAAAAATCCCTTGGCAATTATTAACCAAATTAGCCATATAAAAAAACCACAGAGAAATGGGAGACTGTTTAGAGACATTTCAATTGAAGTTGGTAAATAGACAAATGATCTATTCACGTGCTTTTTGCTGTGACAGAAACAGTGAGAATGCTAAAGCAATATGAAACAGAAGAAAACTATAATTTATGAGGGTCTCACTGACAAAACTGTTAACCATAGTGTATTTTCCTTCCACAATATAAACCACACAAGAATTATTGAAGTAGCACACCTTTGGATTCTGCACTAAATAATTCAGAGACTTTATTTAATAATTTATGCCTTTATGATTTATTCATTTGAATAACAGTAAGTTTCAACTTTAAAAGGGTGAAGAAGTTTATTCTGGTGCCTAGTACATAAGTGCATGCAAAGCATTCTAACAATTCAATTATTTCATACTGAGCGAGATCTACAAACCTTCTTGTTGATTGACTGGTTCATACGACAACACATATTCCTCCTGGCCACCTAAAATGTAAAGGCAAAGACATATCAATGTATGTTTTTCCTAAAGCAACATATTTCACCTGAGTCATTCCATGGACTATGATGATGCAGACACTGCTCAGCAATATGCATTACAATGATACTGATGAGAGACACCTTTCGAGAGCGATGAATTATAAAACTCACAAAGCTCAGCCAAACACCCAGCTTTAAAGCATAAGACACATACAGTAGAAATAAGTTCCTGGTGTAGCTGGCATGTCAAGCTGACATCAAGCACAAGAAGAATTTTGAAGCATTGCTGAGGTGCTGCTCCCACGTGTCCTGGGTGCAATGCATGCATGCTGTCATTCACTGCTAGAGCAATGCCACCTGCATCGGGAACGCTCTCCACACTCTGAAGCCAGCATTTACAAGAACATTTTTCCATATTCATACATGGCTGGCAACCATGTACAGATCTTCCATTAACTTTATCATGAATTGGCATTTCCATAAACATCTTCAGCCACTATAATTCTACCAAAAAAGCTATGAATGTATATACTAAACAGCTGCTATTTTATTAATTAATTTTTAAAGACAAAGTTGAAAGCAAAGAATGCTTTGGATTGTTCTCAGCTCCAGGAAGCACATTAGCAGTGAATGAAACTAAAATAACTGAATCTTGAATTTTGACAGCTGTAGGCTTTTTAAATGTTAGTGAAAGCATTTGAAATATACCTCAGTTGCCATCTCTCTAAAAGATTACTTCTAGTCTAACATGATATCTCTGAGTAAAATTTCTTTCAATGAAATATCTAAAAATTAAATGTGACAGCAGAGAATTTATAATTTTGAAGACACAAGTTCAAATTACATGACATTGCTTTGAATTGAAAAATACAGTCCTCCAATATTTCACTTGTCTAATTTTAGAACATTCTTTGATGTTCATAAGCTATACTTAAAACAGGCAAAGGAACATACCAAGGCTACACCACAGTTCATGTAAAAACAGAAGGCAGATGAAAGCTTTTATAAATGCATATAGTGCTTCTATATGTCTATTCTCTATTTCAAAGGAAATGCAAAAGGATATTTTAAATCTAAATGTTACTATTTCATTAACAGAAATATTTCTCTTATTTTGCGATAAATTTGCATTCAAACTGTCCTACAGCAATACATGAAGGAAGACTTTAAATTCCTGAATTGTTGCAAGTGAGGAATACCTTATGACGGACACAAAACCATGCAACCTGTACATTTTAATATCTCAAAAATTACTCATGCAAATGGATTTTAGAAGGACAGTATATACTTTCAGAACCCTTTTTGGGCTAGTGAGAGGAATAGGGAAACACCAACTATCAACTCATCTATGAAAAATCCAGCTCACATAGAATTAGATACTTCTTAGGAGAAGTCACATTGCTATAAGGTCAAAGAGTAGTTATGCACACTACTAAAGAGAAAAGAACAAGTAAAAAGCATCCCCTGATTGAGGGCAAAAAGTATATATTGTCACTGCTTTTCAATACTTTGGAAAAATTAGTATTAATAGAATGAACCTTTTGAACAACCGTACTCATCTGTAATCAAGATAACTTTCATATTAGACAGCAGTAAGAAGAAATTAAAAGAGTATTTTAATGAAAAGTCCTCAGAATTACACATTGAGATAAACAAATCCATGACATCCATAATAAAATCATGGCTTCTCAAGTAACAAAGTAAAAAACTAACTTAGTTAGTGGTACCAGTTACGAGCTTTAAATGTAAATAAAGCAAGCTCTCAGAAAAACCTTGGAAGTGAGGGAAGAGAGGGAAGCAGCAAATTTGTGAAGAAACAGACATGGTTAGATAGTTTTAATGGTGTGTCATTAAAACAATTAAAATTTCTGTTTATCAAAGGCAACTTCCATATGTGCTCAATTTTGTGTTATTCTCAGGGAACACAGATGCCTCCCTCAATTAGTTTCTTTTCAATTACAGTCTGCAACACCACCAGCATTTTGCATACATGTATATACATTCTCTCCTTCAGTGTCATCATCTGGAAGAAAATATGTGGCTCATTACCTCTGAAAAGATCGACAGCCAAACAAATATATCTGTTAATGAACCACCTTCCTTATTATCCTGACATAAATTAGGTATTTCTGCAGTGCCCATTACACAGCAGGCAGCCAGGAGCTGAGCAGTGAACCACTGCATGACTTTCACTGTTCTTTTCATGTTTCTCTTCAAATCCTCCACTTTCCTATTGTCCTGCTCTGCTCTACCATTGCTTCCAGGTCTAGACTGCAACCTTACTGGGAAGCTGTTCACTGGAAATGAAGAGTGGGATTGAAGTTCTTGCTGTGGTTTAAGACATGTCAAAGCACAGCAGAGCAGCACCATGCAGCCTATTACCCACCATGAGCATGGAGTGCTACTGCAGCTCGGGTAATAGTAAACACTACTGGAGCTTATGCTAGTAGTAAAAGCAAACTCAGAGTGGTATTTAGAAGACACTATGTGTCCAGAAAGAGAGAGAACTAGCATGCTGATTTATCAAAACTGACTCCAGCACTGAATGTGTGTCGTATGCTTTGAAGACAGTTCATACTAAGCACCCACACTTGACAAAATAAATGAGCTGAAAGCAAGGGTAAATACATGTTTGCTTATCTGTACTTTCATTGAAGTATATACATATTAAATATGAGTATCAGTTGTGAAAAACTTTAGGTACTTACAGCATTATTTAACAGATTACACAGTTTGGTTACATTTCCAGTATTAAGGCTCAGCTACATATAATTATATTTGTCAGCATTAAATTTACATTTAAATTTAACAGGTCTAGCTAGCTCGTGTAATTTTGAAAAAAAAAGTAGATTCAAATTAAGCTGAACTAAGAAAATCACAGACAACAATAAAAATATCCATAAATGAGGTTTGCAGTGATTCTAGGGAGTTTTTTAAAAACAAAGACATGGAACAATTTGCAGTACTCCACCAAATACACAAATACAGATTTCACCTGAAGCTGACCAGGAAGTTCTATTTAACATGTAAATACCCAGAAAAGACAGACAAACAAAACCAAAGAAAAAGCTACAAAACAAAGGTTCTGAATAAACAAAGAACTTAAAACACTTACGGTAACTACTTTCACTATCGCTGGCATTAGAGGTTACATGCTCTGAAATTGCAACACAATGGGAAAAAATAAGGAACATACACCAATGGCATGAGTCAAACAGAAAGAAAACCGACAAAAAATAATCCAGATGAAAGACAATACTCATATCAAAGTGCTGAAATCAATACATACTGCATATAAAAGTTTTAACGTACTTCTCATAGCTCTCAGGATCAAGCTTAGTTTCATATGAAAGGAATTGATGTTAATAAAAAGAAAAACATTAAATAGCACATAAAATAAGATTACAAAAAGTACACTAATTCATAATTCACATGTAACCCTGCAACTTTTAAGTTTTCACTTCAGGATGAATTTTATTGTGTAAAAATCTCGGGATTATGCATTTCAACTTTTATGTAAGCAATTTATTGATTATATTTAGTCTCTATAGAGAAAATACTGGATTATATTAGAGGAAATACAGTGTAGCATGTAACACAACTTGCATTAGGTGTGATAAGGCATATTTTAAAAGTCTGTGCTGAAAAACAGACAAGAAACATGTTCTGTTTATAGAAAAGAATCATCTAGAGATATTTCTGGACCATATTACATAGTTCAAGCTAGATATGATTGTAAGGCCATAAAGGCTACTTATGATTTTATGTTCTAAACCATAAGGCCATAAGTGTTGCTAAAGTTTTCTTGTCTAGATGAAGAATTCCTTTGAAAGTAGCCATTTCAGAATTGAGAAATGAATGTTACAGCTACTAGAATTCCTACTTCCTGATTGAGGACAGGTAGAGAAGTGGTTCTTACAAGTAATTTCACAAACACTGTGCCTTACGGTTATGCCTTGGGAAGAAATGCTATCCTTAATGACAATTAGCCACATCCCTTTAGAGATTCCTTTTCCTACTGCATAAGTGCCTAACACTGTATGTATTTAATATCTGAGATGAAAGCAAGATCCTGTCTTTTTTTATTTGTCATTTTTAATACATTTAGTGGTGGGGTGTGTACACACAAACAGTTCTGCTAAGAGTACGCAGCAACTTTTGATTGTGACTGGATTCAAACAGAAATACAAGAAATGCTTCAAGTCACCCCTATCAGTCCTCCAGCTTGTCTAAAAGCATCATAAGTGTTCAAAATACAAAAACTGTCCTGGCATTTGTTAAGGAAAAGTTTTGTTTGCTTAAAGTAATTATAAACATCAGTTGCCTAGAGAGAAGAGTGAAAACTGTTACTAGTTAAAGTAGTACAGCAATGGTTGTACTATTACTGTAAAGAGCCATAAGGTTATTTTTAAATAAATAAAAATACAAGGACAAGATATAAGTAACATTAAAAAATAATCACCAAATTAAAAACACAGTACTGTTAAGGACAAACAAGAAAGCACTGGTAAGCTCCTGAAAACAAAACAAAACAAAAAATCTAAAGTGACAGTCACATAAACTTTAAATGTTCCTGAAAGCAAAAACTCCAAAAGATTACAAACTAGGAAAAGCATATGAACCAGTTTTAGTCAACCTCCTTATGCCAGTAGAGCACCAATCTCAAAGAGATCTGTCAAAAAAAAAAGTAGTAATTTTTCAGATGGAGGTTAAAATAACTTGGGAGTATTTTGATCACTTACTCAGGCCTTTTGATCCCATGTCGTCAGGGACCTCCTGCAGAGTAGTCCCCAGAGGGCAAGCAATAAAAAGACAATCACAAAGAAAATAATTGTCAGTAATATATAAAATTGGCGCTACGACAGGAGACAGTTCCTAGAACATCACAGGGAAAAATAAGTCTATAGAATTTGACTTGACTGGCACATGAAGTGCAATCAGTAATGCAAATGGCAGAGAACACAGTTTGTTTTGAACCTAGTCTGAATGAGCAAATTTATGCAGCTACGTTTTGAGAATACACTTTTTTTAAATGCTGGCAAGAACAATGAAAATCAGAGTAACTTCTCTTCATTAGGAAAATCAAATTAGAATGAATGACTTTGAAAAACCAGTCTAAAGGGACTGATTTGAGAAGCTGGCAAGCTCCATTATACTTTATGAATACTGTGTCTTCTCCTCCAAGTCAGAAACAGGGAAGCATCACTGACAGCACTGGAAGGCAGTTATCTCCTCCAGTTAATCAACAGTATTGCCCAGTTTATTCCAAACTGGGATACTCTTGTGTTAAGTTTTATTTTAACAGCAAACAAAGGTTTGCACTGGTTTTGTAGCCTGGTTTGCCACTGGCACCACGAGCTCCTCAGCCTGTTGCAGCTCATGAAACTGTCTCCATGGTAACACCCTAGTGCAGTCTAGCAGGCCCTTCTACTGTGCTTCGCTCTCCATGGAATGCCACATACTTACGGTCAATATCACTGGTTTCCTGCTCACTCTGGTCCTTGTTCTTGTAGAAGGGAAATTTTCGGGAAAAGAGGTTCTTTTTACGCTTGTCATTGAATGACTGCTGAAGAAGAGAAGGAGGGGCAAAACAAAGGATGTCTAATGTCTGTGTGAACAAAGGCCCAGACCAGCAGCTTTGCGGAAGCTGACTCCTACAACCACATTATGCAGTGCATATCTCAGTTTAACACTCATCTTCTCAGCTCATTAGAAATAGAGACTGGGATCATGACTTTGCCCATATCCTCCATGTTTCACTTGCTTAGTATTGAGAAGACTGGTTCAACCTATACAGCCTGACAGTATTTCACAAATTTAGTCTTGCTCTGAGTGTTAAAAAAAGTGGAAAACTAGGCTGCTGTAAGATGGCCAAACCATAATGACTCAAAGTCAATTAAGTCACTGATAATATCTCATTTAGGGGTTACAGTATTAAAAAAAAAAAAACAAACAAGCTGAGGCTTTTGCAAACAGCTGATATTATAACAGAACATCAGACGTATTGGGCAGTGTTACCATCCAACTAAAATAGTCCAAAACTTGTATCAGTGTTTTTCTATTGCAATTCATTGCAAGTTCACTGAAAGGACTTTGTTCTAAGTCTGCATCCTAATACGAAGATTAACTTTGAAAAGACATGAGCTTATTTCATCGGTTTATCGTGGCAATTATGTTTTTCAAGAGTGCACTTATAATTACCACATGAAATACCAAGGATCATGTTCAGCAACTTTTGACATTAACTGCTCGTGTTGCTGAAGAATTTCTGCATCTCAGTTGCTACAAACATTTCTAGAGTTACTTACATAGACATTTACATCCATATGAATATAAACTATTATTGTGCTCCTTGTCTAAGTGATGGAGAGCATCAATGCATTTCCATTCCTATACAGGTATGCCTATATGTAATTAGCACAGATTTTAGTAATATCTGCCATATATTCTGCTGAAGACATCATGTGACTACAGCACCTTTAATTTTGATGTTCCAAGTCAATAAAAACCCTTTAAAAAATAAATAAATCACTAATGTTTTAATTGCAATTATGCCCAGAACTAGAGCTGATACAGGTAACCTAAAGTCATCAGAAATTCCATTCCATCTTTAGGCAGGAACGACTCATCTGACCATCTTTGCAAAGACATAAAATTTGCCATATTTTTGCCATTTGGTTTGCAGAAAAAACTACAATAGAAAGGATGGCAAAATAGGAAAACACCCAACTTGGTCTTGAGACCCTGTGCTGTAGGAGGCTATTTATTTCTAAGCTGAGCAGAGTCTATGTGCAGCAGGAAGTAAGAAAAGCGCCACAGAAACATCTTTTAAAAGGTATTATAAAAAAAAAATCATGCATTCAAGGCTCTATTAACAAGTGTTTCTAAAATTTGGAGCATTTCAAGTAATTGTTTGTCTTTTTTTAGCCAATGTGAGTTCACATTCCTCTATTATATGCAACAGAGTAGCAAAAAGGCATATTATCCTTTCTACCAGCATTAGTATGGAATGAATTACAGTAACAAGTAGGGGTCAAACAGGACAAAGTTTTTTTCAAATAATGGGCCACACTTTTTGGTACAATTGAAAACTAGCACTTGGCCTTCCTAAAGAGAATGTCTATAGTTGTGCTACTTTCCTACAATGCATCACAAAAGCTGCATCCTGCTACATGACTAACAATCCTTCTGGCCATCTGTTTTAATACAGACGTGCTTGGCAATAGCAGATACTTAAACTTCCAGATACTTAGCAGATACTTAAACTATGAAATGATATTTTCATTACCAATGTTTTTTTTTTAATTACTTAAAATTATAAGGTGTTAAAGAGGCACATGGTACCATGGGAGCACAATCAGTGACATTGAGCTCTGGAAATAACAATACTGTGCTAAGGAGGAAATCCATAAAACCTTTAATTGCCTTGCATCTGTGTTCGACTAAAACTGTTGTTCCACTGTAAAACCAGTAAATTATCAACTTGACACATAGACAAAAGATGAAGTTTCAAGCCAATCATATGCCTGCTGGAGCCATACTTGGCACAGACAAATTTTTATGTTATGGTCCTCCTGACCTTCTCTAACAGAAGTCAAGTCACTGCAAATGATTTCTTACAAGGAAGGGTAATGTAATCTAGAGCATAAGGACAACAAAGAAATATGTCCAAAGGAGATCCTTGCTGAGTATACTGAAAAATACTATAACGTAAATTCAAAAAGTAAAAGACTCACATCTATAATTGTTTCATTTGGGCAAGTCTGTCACTTTGGTAAAAGGAGAAAAGTGTAATAAAGCTAAAACGGTTCAGTTTAGCTGAGGTGGTGAGAATGGGCAATCTGTACAGTTAAAATAAAAGGAGTAGCTGATTTATTGCACTGCATAAAACATAATCAAGTTCTTTATTATAATTTTGAAAATATTTGATAATAATTATTTGAACTTTCTCTACAGTAAGTCTTCCTGAGCTGGTATGAAACTTTATATACTGCATGTATAATGGTCAGAGTCAGTTCCATTGCCAAAAACAGAGAAAATAAAAGTAATATTATACTGATTTTGCATAAAAGATTAGCCAAAAGATTACTTTTAAAAGATACCATGATTATAAAAAGCTAGAAGGATTTGCTTATTAGTTGAAAATGCAAAGTAATTGCATTAAATTTTTCATAAGACCACTGGCAATCATTGACAGACATCATAAGCAGGAATATATTAAATCAGAAGCAGCACAGAAAATGAGATTAATGTGTATATGAAAGAAACAAACAAGAAAAAAATGTAATCATTTTTGCTCCAGATTTTCTAGCTTTCCTTACAATGAAAGGAACATGGATTTTAATGTTAGCCATCACTAGGGTTATTCTTCAAGGTCTTAACGTAGACATTTTCAAAAACTGTATAAAATTGGTATTTTACCCTGTTTCTGGAATATTAGCACACACAGACACAGGAAGGCACATGGTCCATGTATGGTGCAGTCAACTTACTGGGAAAAGTATCATCATGACAAATACAGGAGGAATACATCGAGGATAAACTCTGATGTTAAAACATTTACAGCTGAAGCAAAAGACTGAACAGTGTAAGTGTTTGCAAAATGAAATGTTACTAAAGAAAAAGAACTGCAGTTCTACATCAATGGCAAGCGTAGTTGCTTTTCCACTCAGTATTCCATGCATTTCTTTGGTGCTGTCAGTACACAGGGACTGTGCACCAACTCTGCTTTTGTCAGAACACTGCTTCAAACGCATCAGTAATTAACTGCCTGCAGTTAATTGGTAGACACACTCTAAAACCATGCAATTATCTTTCAAAGAACATGGTAACATTTGAAAAATTACTTGATGTAATGAAAAGAATCTGAAGTATTTAAGCCTCTCTTTATATGACTTCTAAAAAGCAAACTCAAATCACCATGTCAGTTGATAATATTTTATTCCAATACCAAACTACGGATGCACCAAAACAGAAAAATACTGCCAATAATCCAGTGAATCTCCTGGCCAGTACCAAAATTGTGAATCAGAAAGTAGTTCAAGATATTGATTTCCTTTCAAGCAAATACTTATAGGGGAAAAACATGACATTTCATTAATAACTGAAACCTTTGTCATGTAGCAGAGGGATGTATATATGAATTTTAGAGTCTTTATACTTTGCAGTCTTATACTATCAGGATATAATACTGAAGTTTTAAGATTTTATGTATGTGATTTCCAAAGTTATGAAAACATTGTAACTGAAATAAATTACTTAAAAGCATTTGTGGGATTTACAATAAGGACTAACCAATGCTACAGCATTAGTGCAATAAAAAAATATAATCACTATTTAAGAAATAGCTTCCTCAGGAGCTTAAAACACATTTCAGATTTTTTGAAATGGCAATATATTATTAATTTAGAAGACTCTTACATCTAAAATGGATGTGCCTAAGTCTTGAAATTACTTGTCACATACTACTGGTAGAAATGGTAAGGTTGTGGAATTGTTACTCAAATTTCAGAATAGCCAAAACATTGCAAAAAAGCCTCACCCTCAAAACAATAAAAATTTTGGCTGCTGTGCCATTATGAAATTGCTATAATTTTGGCTACAAACATTCCTATTACTATTTAAGTAGCCTCACTGCTTTCTCACCACTCATTCCCATCACACATACTGCAACAGGAATCACATCTGGTGCAGAGCTGTTAGAAATGGCACTATTCAATACTTGGTTAGGATATACAGCTCCTACTACATTACATTATTAAGAAGCATATATATTTTTATGCTAATTCTTTAAACAATTTGCAGTGTTTTGGCAATTAAAGTCTGCTTTGGTGCTCAGAATTATTTAATTTCTATTTGATAGAATTTACTCTTTTCACTCAAATCTGAAAGCGATTCTCCACATATAAAACTGCTGAAAAATGTTACCATTCACAATCCCAGGTGTAATTAGCACTTCATTAACTCACCCCTTTATCTCCTCTTGTTTTGGAATTGAATTTCACTGTCTTCAAACGGGCTCGTTCTTTTTTCTCAACTCTACCACAAAAACAAAGACGAAAATGTCAGAATCAGCAAAATTACAGAACTTCAAGTTACCACTTGTTACAGCAGAACCATATTGGTGTACCTTTTGTACTATACATTTTATTGCTTATGACACATTCAGAAAATGGAAGCCTGCTAATGGAAAACTGTTATTTCCCAAGTGATGTGCTGTGGAATTATTTGGAGTATTTTGTAGATATACATGTTCAATAAACAACTTGAGTGCAAAGAGGAAACATAACACAGTAAGTGAACAGCCTCAATTATCAGTCAATAGCAGATATTAAGATTCAGAGCACCTAAAACTCTTATTTGAGTCTCCAGTATGCCAACAAAAACCTCATCTCCATTGGCTCTGGCTACCAAAGAATAATCTTCCAGTTTGCCAGGTTCTGGGTAGAAAGAATTCATGATAGTGTCATGACTTGAATAAAATTCATTCACACTTTGCACCTTTTCATACATAAATGGTTAATTATCTGATACTAAACCCACAACTTACAGTGAGAACAGAGAAGGTCAGTGTGGACTACCTTTATTAACTTCAGCACACAACTCCTAGGGTTTTAAAAAGGGTTTTAATAAGCTTTTCATTGAGTAAATGAGAATCCCACTACAGATTACTTAAAAACAAAAGAATCAAACAAGTGGCTGGTGTGGTACAGAATTAACAACGAAGAGAAAAGCATTTACAATATATGTATGAATCAGATGTTTAATAGCAGACATCTCCAAGTCAATAAAGTATGCCATACCTCCGTTTGCTTGGGATAACTCCAATTTCATCACTTTCTCCATCTGGAGTCACCTGCCGTGCTTGCCACCATTCATCATCAGAAGCATTAATGACATGGAGAATGTCGCCAAATTTGAAGTTCAATCCTTGACTCGGAAGGCCACTATCTTTAGTCTTGTCATAATCAAAAAGAGCTCTACGTTGAAAAAAAAATTAAACATAGAAAAAAGCAAGAAAAAAACAGAAGAGTATGAATAGCACAAAATATGAAGCAAGCTGCCTGTGCTATTCATAAATGATTGCATCATTCTGACAGGTACTTACAAGAAGGCTGAATACACTCTCTCATCCACACACAGAATATGTAGTACAGTACCCCCACACACTTCTAAGCTTTAATGAATGGGAAAAAACTTCATCCAGAGCAAACCTTTAGTGCTTTACAAAAGCTCTACAGGAGAAACCTACTGCAATTCAATAAGTACTTTGCATAGAGCAAGTTACATGTCAGCCTAGGATAAAATGGACAAGCAACTATTTAAAGCATAGAGCACGGTCAAAAATTCTGTAAAGTACACTTCCATATTTATAAATTTAAATTATTTAGTACAGTTTAGTACTGTCTTTAAAATAAAAGTCACTATCATCAGTATCCTGCTCACAGGAAAAAAAAAAAACAACTTAGAAATATGATCTGGTCTCCACTTTGCTACCATAGTACCCAAAGGCAGAGAGCCATATGCACATTCTTTTAGGAAATTCCTGACCATTTTGAGAGAATCTCATCCTTTTTCCTAAGGTAAGCCTGTTTTCAAATATTAGGCACTCACAATACCTGAGCAGCAGCTGCGTGACCACAGTTTTATTAACATTCCCTCTGGCAGCAAGACTGGTTTATGCAACGACTCCTGTTCCCCTTTTTGCTTAAGAAAGCACAGTTGTCTGGAAAGGCACTTGGTCCACCACACTATGGAACTGATCTGGTTTACAAGTCATATCTTTTCTGCCTTTTGGATCATTTTATACCTGGACAAGTTCCCTGAGGAAATGAAGATATCTGCAGTATGTTTCTCCCTGGTACAGCTGAGGGTTTATGAGGACATGGAAATGAAAGACGACAGGAGTCTCTTAGCAAACAGCAAGAGATACTGCTCAGGTTCTGCCTTCTAAAGGACTTCTTCTACATTTGAAAATAGTTCATGAACCTCACCCATATTAAATAAATGCTTGTATGACACAGTCAAAAAAATCCTCAGCATTATTTAATCTGCCAGCTCAAGTGTTGTCAGTGCTGCACTTTCTAAACAATACCCAAATTCAACTTACTCGACACCAAACTAAAGTAGTACCAAGAGATTACAATGTGATGATTTTAAAGGGTGCCATTTTCCTTGTCCAAATTCAGCTTGTGTCTTCATCCTAAACATTGGTCTTACACACCTTTTTCTGCAAGATTTTTAATATCACAGAAATCTTCATCACCCATGTAAGTCAAAACCTGTTTGCTCCAAAATGTACTTCAGCTTTGTGAATTTTGCCTTCCTCAACCACTGAGTGAAATGTATTTGTTCATAACCAATAACAAATTGCTTACAGGGAAAAAATTCAAAATATTCTGTCAGACCAATTCATCTTCAGCATCTATTGCAAAACCAGAGCTGTTTGAGACACCATGTCTTTCTTAGACTATAAAATATTTTTAAAAATTCCTAAAGGATTAAAGATTTTAATAAAATTTTTTAGAATGTCTAAAAAAAGACAGAAATTTTTAAATGGCTTTAAAATATTTCCTCTCCTGATACAAAGAGCCTTATACTGAAATCTGCAATACCTTTAGTTTAAGTTTATAACCAAAATCAGACTTTCAATTTTGATATAGCTTGGAGGTTGAAATACCACCTTCCTTAGCAGTGCAACCTTCATGATAAGATCTTTTGGGTTAATTCCACAGCATACTTAAGATATCCTGATTATTTTTTTAAAAATCAGGATATTTTTTTTTTTTTAAATAGCCAAAACATTGCAGATAAGAAAATGATACAGATAGGAAATAGTTATTCCTCCACATTTATTCTGCACATTTCTTCAAGAAACGCTCTGGACAAATATAATTTCATATCTCAAAATAAACTGAACATCATCCAGTATGTACTTTCAATGCAGATTCAAGTTGTATATATTTTCACTGAATTAATTACATGCATCGTGACATTTATTTCCTGAGATTTCTTGTTAGCATTCAAGCAATGATTTCTACCATCTTCACTTTTAACTTCTATTTTTGAGTTTATAAAATAGCTTGAGCTTGGCCTAACAGAATTAACATATATGTTGACTGCATGAGAAAAAATGCTCAGGAGTGAAATGGAAGCAGAAATGGATAAAGCCATTCCTACCAACATGTGCTTCTCCAACTGGATAAATGATTACACAGAGCAGGTTTTGTACAATGAAAGGCAGTTTCATCAAACACATTTCCTCTGGTAAAGTCACGTCAAGAATAATAATTTTATTGGGCAAAAAAATCAAAGCTGATAAAGATAGTTTTATAAAAAGATTGTTTAGGGCGTCATACAATAGTGACAAAACTATGCAGCTAACATTTACAGGAATACCAGGAACAGCTAATGATCCTATAAATGACCTCAAAAACAGACAGAATCAACAAAAATTTCTTTTGATTCCAAGAGATTAACACAGCTTTTCCTCTATGCCTCGCACACCATCAACCAAGAACTCACTTCACAGCCCAGATGATGCATTTATCTACAAGCTGGAATATAAAAAATACTGCTTCTATTAACTTCCTGCATGGAGACTTTCATTACAGATTAAAAATGCCATGTATACATTTACTTATTCTAAGTTATAAACACGAATTAACTTAAAAATAAATTTAGTAATCCTGATCAACTACTGCTTTGAATGCAGACCCATGATATTTACTGTAAAGTTCTATTTAAATTTAAATGGGAAGTCCTAAAACTTATTTCCTAGAGAAAGCCCCAAGTCCTCCCTTTCATTTCACTTTGTATTACTCAGGAACTAAAGAGCACTAAAAAGGTAACTCAGCTCCTTCCTCCACAAGTCTAGAGAAACTGAAATTAGGTTGCATATTTCATGAGTGTTTATGCTTCAAAGCCAAAAATGTAATGGCTGTGTAACAGTGCCAAATTTTCCAGAAGATCTTTTTACCTGCCTCACTCATTACTTTTAATGTCATAGGCTGTTGACCAAGTTTTACTGAAGCATTTCTTCATCAAACAAAGCAACCAAGAATTCCTGCAGCAAAAATATCTCCATGTTTCATTTCATTAAATATTAATTAATTTCACCACTTCACAATAAATGAAGGTTAGCTTGTAAAGGAGGTTCTCTTTTTCTGAAATTTTGGGAAAGTTGTTTGAAACTTAATGTTTGAACTCTGAGAATACCATAGAGATGGCCCAATTAAACTGCAGACAAGTACACTTAGCCTGCTGCTACTAGATCTTATTTTTCCAAAGGACTTAGTTAAAATTTCGTAGTCATTTTAAAACTGTTACGTTTCTCCAGCTTGGAGACAATCATTTTTTGCTCTGATTCAAGCACAAATCAGCACCATTGTTTGAATTTGGAATGTATTGTGCTGATCAGAAAAATGCAAAAAGGTAAATGTAATTTTTGATTTTGAATGCTACAGACATTGCAGAGTGAGAATTGCCACAAAGATTAGATTAAATATAAAACAGATTTACTCTCTCCATGTATTATCACAGAAACTTGATACCCTGAAGGTATCTCACATGTGCTTTCTGAATCTCCAGATGAGCATGTATATCTAGATAGATAGATAGATATAGATCAGATGCAAAGCCAGAAACATTATTATGAGAGAATCTGTCTCAGAACAAAGAGCAGAAGAAATATAAAGCAAAATAAGAGAAGGCACAGCAGTACATCTGAATTAGCTGGGGACAGGGGGTATGGTGTGGGGGACACAGTAGGACATGCAAATGGAGATTCAGCTGCTGCTGAATTGCTCTATTTGTATTGTCCTCCAAGGGCTGTTTCCTAAATTGCTGTGCATCACTTTTTGATATAGATACAATTACAAAGAAAAACCTGCCATTTTACTCCAAATTGTATTTTTGGGCAAACACAATTGCCTTTTCCTAAATATTACATAATACCAAAAAATGTTGTTTACAGGCAGACTAGTCTTAAAGATACCATGTTTACAGGGATAGAATAATCTATCTGAATTTATTTCCTAATTTGTTACCATGGTTTTGAGAAAGCAGCAGAGATGATTTTCAGGGTATTTTTATTTAATAGCTTTTCTGCAATTGTGATTGAATGCCTATAAACATTTTACTGGTGGATTTACCATTCAATTCAGCACTTGGTTATATAACTGGCATCCTTTAAGGCATATCCAAAACCCAGCACTACTGAAAAAATACATCTGAAGTTATTAAAATTGGCTTTGAATTGAATTAAAAGTACAGTATGACTATACCAGAGTGACTTATTTTAAGAAATAAAGTGGTAACTAACATGTTCTGTCAATATCTAGCAATATGTGAAAATATTCATAAAAGTTACTTCAATGGGGTCAAATTACATCAGAAAAAAGAACAGATGAGAGCTGTTTCTGTGTATACAAAGCTGCCTCCCAGTCTTTGGCAGCTTTTGGTGTGATGACACAAGCAAATCCCAAAAGCCCTAGCAGCACCCTCTATAAAGAGATGTGGGTAGAAAAGTACTTTCGTTGTGGAATTTTTGCATTTTAGATATTTGTACTGACTTATACCAACACTGATTATTGAGCCTCAAAAACATTCCATGAAACCAGTCCCCACAAGGCTTCTGCCAAAAGCCTGGAGAAGGCTGCAAGTTCTGCAGCAGCTGGCAAAGTCAAAAGCTCAACAACTTCCATCAGTAGAATAAAAGCTACATTAAGACAAATTGCTTGTCAGTGGGTCAAAATATCAGATGTGAGAACATGAGCATAAGCAGTTTAAAACCTAATCAGGCTATAGCTAACCAAGCAAAATAAAAGCATTTAGAATTGTTTGGGTTTAGTTACATGATGAGAGCTAAAGCAATAAATCTTGGGATTATGGAAATTAAGATCTTGGCACAATATCCATATGTACACCTACCTACCTGTGGAAATTCAAAGATGGATAACTGTGGTATTGAGCACTGACCCTTACTATTTAAGGCATTTGTTTTTAGAGATTTAAATTTTGACTCCCAAAATATTTAAGGCAAACAGAAATAGAAAAAAAAAGTGGGCTCTGATCTGAGAAAATAGAATCTGCCTACTGAAACAATAGGTCAAAACATAGAAGCTACCTGTTAGAGTCAAGCTAAAGAGAAGCCCTGTGAGTATTTAGCTACATTCGTGTCAAGCATTCAGAAACAGTTACAAAGGACCCTGACTTTCCTCAGCATCGATGCAATTACTCAGGGAGCTGCTTTGTGGATGACTTGATTCCTTTCCCATCGCTCAGTAGACAGAACACACCATAAACAAAACACTGTCTGCTTTGGATGGGAAAAGTCAACAGCATCTGAGCCTGATTACTTTTAGGAGATAAACCAGTGAGGTCCTACAACATTTCAAATCATGTTTAACGCAAACATCAGAACTACTTGAAGGCTTACCTGCTCTATTGAAACATTCTGGCCCCTACCAAGAGGCTACTGACTCAATACAGAGATGAGCTGATTTGGGAAACTCAAAAACCAATTTATTTTTAAAAATGCAATCCTTTTACCCACGTTCCATACTTGAAATGTTATGCTTTATCAGTACAGGATAACTGATGTAGGAGTTGAGTGACACATGAACAAGCTGCACCCTGCCATAATTTCCTTGTGAAAACACCTATTTTCTCATCTGCTTCATGCTCTTATGTTTCACTTCCTTTCAGCCTCCTTTATGTTTAATTCGATATGAATAAATTAATGAGGTATACTCAGTTCATTTGCTTTGCATTTTCTCTCTTGGTTAACATGGAAAAATATTCCATGACAAAATGCAATTGGATAGAGAAATACGGTTTCCTAATAAAGCCAAGAAAACAATTAAAGTAAGCTGAAGGAAATAAGATAGAAATCTGTCGAACCTTGAGAAAGAAAAGACTATAAATTTGAACTCAAGTATTCAACAAGGGAGAATATGAAGACTACTGTCACAAAAACACAAACTGAACTAAGCAAGTTTTTAAGACTTCACATACACTGACTTAAAGAAGAAATATATGTTTTTGCTGAAGGATTATCATCTCTCTCAAATCAAAGGACAAAAAACAAACAATAGCACCACCCTTCAAAGTTCATCTAGGGTTCTCAGGGATACTACTACTTTTTCAGATATATTACATTAAACAGTCTAAATACAGCTTTATTTATATTTGCATGGAAGTATACCTTTACTAATACCTGGTAAATAATTGTATGGAAACACAAATACCAAAAAAAGTCTAGAGGAAAGCAGAAAAACACAGTAGTAATGCTATGAAAAAGATGATTACCTGACATAGAGGGATCTCTTCTGGCTGGTTCGCAAAGATCCTGATCCTGAACTAATGCTACTGTTCATCATCTGCTCCCGTAAATCATGGATTTTAGCTTCAAAACGACTGTATTCTGTAACAAAGACAGGCATGGCAATTAATTTTATGCTAAACTTCAGCAATTAAACTGAAAGAAAATCTGAAATAATTTTGATTAGACAAAGAAAATATACAAGAATATTATACTTCAAAATTCTGTGATTATACTCTATAGTTCACTGTAACTATTTTTTTTAAATTAAGACAAACATTTCTACTAATAATTATCCATTTCATAGTAATAAGAAGACAGTTACAGATGAATTTTAACCCATGACAGAAAGGAAACTTCAGAACATACACATGGAATACATGTTTATAACCAAGAACGACATTTTTTAAATTTTAAATGTTAAAAAATGGGAATGAAACATGTCTGTACTTCAAAATTACTGGATATGATTGAGATAAAGAATTTAACACTACAAGGTGGGAAATATGCAAAACATCTTCTGAAATAAGACCATATTCCTCTGGAAGCTCAGGGAAAGAAAAAAAATATCCAGAATTCTGGCATGAATTTCAATCCCCTTGTAAACGGCATTAGAGATTCAAACTGCCCCCACAGAATTATGTACCATGTTAATCCTGGAAAAACGGATTGTGTTCTTAAGTAGCACCGTGTACTAATAAAACTATGCTAAATGCATTTGATTTTAGCTACAAAGGCAGCCAGGAAAATAGTAATTGCTTCTTCAGGACAAACATCTCCTGAAGTGAGGTACTTACATGCCGTCAGCATAAAATACGAACTCAGAGCAAGTAACTTTATCCTTCAGCTGAATAGTTTGGACTTCAGGATCAACAGATCCACTTGTAAACCCTTTCTAGTCAAAGGAAATGTTGTGCAGCCACCACCTTCCCCAGGAGACCACGTGATGCCAGATTATAACAAGTCAACAGTGGGAGAGCCAGGGCGTGTGTGCCGCAAGCAGCTGCTGGACCGGGCACTGAGCTGCTCTCCTGAGCTGCACCCTCACTCCCTGTGGGCACCAGGTTATTCAGGAAGTACAAGACTGAGAAAGGACTCTAAGATAAAAAACCTTGAGAAAATCTCTAAACTAAGCTTCCTTCAACAGCCATCTAAAAACTGTGAATGTTTTATATTATGTTCTGCAGCCCTTTCTCCCCACACACTCATCATAAAGTGAGAACCGACAGCATCTGTAATTAACCCTATCCAGATTATAACAATATGAAGTCTCTTCAATAACCCTAACTTTTGTCCTTTATAAGCAAAAGCTAGTAGCTTTTAAGATACTATTACTTTTAAGATATCCTAGTTTTTAAAATAGCACCAAGTGCCTTTTTAGAAGTAAAGTTCAGATCAAACGCTTTACTGGCACTAAATCAAACTGATGAGGTTGACAAGAGAATCAAAAGCATTATTTCCACCACTACCGATGCTATCACTAATAACAAAAGAATGTAAGATAACAGGACAGTAACCAAAGAGGAATGTGAGAAAACAACATTTTTTAGAAAGCAGCATTCTTTAGGGGAAGGGCTCAGATGCAGTGAGAGAACAGCCCACTCCTGCTGTGCTACTGCTGCCCTGCAGGGCCTTGGGTAAGTCACCTCATTTCACTCATTTGTAACCAAGAAATGATAAACCTAAAAGATTTTTGTGTGCCCCTGTGTGAACGGAAAGTAAGCATGGAAAAGATCAGATAATCCCAGCATTTTCTCGTGCTGCAGCCTGTTCAACTAAAAATATCTGCAGCTCTTTGCAATAGCTACTGGAAAAAATAGAAATTTCTGTATCGTGTCATTTTATTGAAGAATCAGACTTCCTCCTATGCAGCACATAGATGTAAGAGTGTTACCAGAGAGACTATTTCCCAGTATTGCTTAACTCCATCCTATATTTCATCCTCAGGTTGCTGGTTTTGCAGCTTCCTGAACTAATTTAATTTTTCTCATCAGAACTCCTGGGAAGTAAGTGCTGAATGAGTGACAAGGACATCTGTAGGAGTAAGGAGGAGAATAATTTCACCACAGAGGCTCCTGCCATATGAATAAAGCAAAAAAAAGAAACTAATGGGCTGGGACTGAGAAGGCTTTATGTTCAAAAAGAAGGAGTGCCAAGAAATTTCATATTTAGGAGAAGTTTAAGCACTATGCAGTCAGAATCTGGTGAGCTCCTTTGATGTAGAGCTAGCTAAAATTTGAGTTATATTCCTCTTAACAGAAGGTTTTGGGAAGAACAGGATGAAATGAATTCTCACCATCATTGGGTTTGGAGCTGAAAAGTACAAGGATTTTGGGTTTTAAAAAAAGAAACCTTAGTATTAGGTATAGTGGTACTGAAACCAATGCTGGAGACAGAAAATAAGACAGCAGCAAGACTCTTGATAGCATCAGAAAAGCAGTGTTGGTCTGATACCCAAAGGATCAGCATCTGTGCCCTGTTGACAAAGTAGGGTTGGTTCAACATCACCTTTATGAAGCAAAGTGTGAGCTCTGCTAATTTATCTAGAAGAGGTTATAATTTTTGTAGGATAGGTTATATTTCTATCTCTGTGATTAAGAAGAGTTGGATATCAAGTGTCTTTTACATCTTCAATCTCTTACTTTCCTTCAGCTTATCATCCCTAGATTTTCACAAATGCTAGAGTATTATTTTCTCTACAATGCCTTTCTTTCTTATGTTATGTATTATAGTCATATATAGTGCATGACAAATTTGATATATGTTCCCCTAAATCACAGTGAACAGCACAATAAACTTCCACTTGGCTGTGACAAAATCATACAATGCACATATAAATATGTAACTTTTAAAGAAAGTTTTGTCACGTCAACATTCCAGAAATTTGGAGCTGGAGCAGACACAGTGAACAAGATGAAAAGGACAATCTGCTTTCTTGGTCAACAGGAAATGAAGAGCTTGGCAGGGAAGGAATGCATTTGATTTCTGGTGTGGTGTTATCAGGGCAACCAAACAGAAAGGGCATAAGCTATTTAAACGAAAAAGTAGAAGTGATTTTAACCCAAATGAAGCAGGCTGGCCACTGGAACTCCATCTACAAATATACTTCCAATTTCCACATCCATCAAAACACTGAGATTCTGAAATACTGTTATAATAAGAACTACGGTGGTACAAGAAACACAGACACCTACACAAAAAGAAATTCAAAACCAAAAGAAAATCACACAATCCAACCTCTCGATCCTTTCAGTAAGAATTTGGTCAGGCTCCAAAACCAGATGTATACACAACACCAAACAATGAAACTTCACTCAGAATCAACTTTTAAGATCTGAATTTTAGGAAAGCTGCTGCTGATATACATCAAATAAAGGATAACAGGCAGCAAAACTACCACAAAACACAATAAAATAAGAACATTAGAATAAGGATATCTCTTCTTGACTAGAATTTTCTCAAAGTTTCCAGGAAGTTTAGAGGCAGGGGGGAATAGCATCTGCTGACATAACACTGAGATCAAGGAAGCACAAGCACCTCCTGCTTCAATTCATGGCTTTTATCCAACAGAACCCCACCATCACCAAAGAAAAAACCCAAAGCCTACTCAGGTTTACACATAATCAGTTGTTAAGAACAGAAGATGAATACATCTGGGCTCAAGTTTAAACTTTAAAATTACACTGGATAAGCAGATGGTGCAAAACTAGACTAAATCTGCTCTATTTCATGTCTGCATGTATTCCACAGCAAGAAACAAAAAGGAGGGAAGATTAGCAAATCCTAGAAGATTACTCTGATTCCAAGCTGCCAAAGAGATTTTACCTAGAAATCTGTAATATTTTCAATGTCATTATTTACTTGAACACAAAATCAGAACTCCAGAAAGGATCTGATCACTGAAATTCTCCTGGACTGCCCATCTGGTAGGCAACAAAACACAGATCAACAGAAAAATTGTCTGTGCAGGCAGGGGAAGAAGAAAACACGGCTGCAGTGGAAATGCATCTGGTCTGGAACACACATTCTAGCCAACAGGCAGGAGAGCAGAGGGCTGAACAAGGGATGGGAATTCAGCAAACAGCACAGGAGGAGCAGGGACTGAAGGAAGCCAGGATGAGTGCACAGGGAACAGATGGCAGCACCGCGCCAAGAAGCAGAGATTCTTACATATATGAACCCACGTAGAGCCGGAAAAGTTCACTTTAATTTAAAAGGTATGGCCCTTGCTTCCCTCTTCCCATCTGTCTATGGAAAGCCCTCTGTAGCAGGACCCATTGGATCTGGCTAAGCAGGACTCTTGTGCTGACGATTTTATATAACTACTGCTTTATATTCTTTTCTCAACTCTCAGAATATTCAATTTTCCTTTTCCTGGTGCCTCCAAAGAGAGAAATGGAGTCTGGTAGTTAGGATGGCCACCATCACACTGATCCTGTATTGATCTTCCATTTTTCTTTTAAAATGCATAGACAACAATAAAAACATCATAAATAATTTTTGAGGAGATATTATTTTGCTGCAATGCTTGTCATTTGATATTAACATTGCCTGGGAGAGACTAGAATGAATTCTACAAGCTGTTGGTGACTTTCATGGACTCTAATGCTTAATGAGCTTGTATCTCATTAATCACTTGAAAGACTGCACCAAGGAATTTCAAAAGGTTAGAAAAAATGCATTTGTATTTAGTTAAGAACACCTCCCACAGACCCTGAAAAACTCAGAAAGAGACTAGGTCCAGTCACTGCTGAGGTGAATCCTCTAAAAATGTTCCTGAAGGCTTAGCAAGCATTCACAAGCAATTTTATTTAGTATATTAGAGAGTAGGAGTGAGGTTTTAAAGGATTAAAACATGTGTAAGCCGCCTTATAGTGTCTATCAGGGCTATATATAGCAAAACCCTTTTTCTAATCTTAATGGGTCCAGTTTTGAAAATACTCTAATTGACTAATCTAGATTACTTGCAAATGAGTAGAACCAGGTACAAAACAAGCAAGAACAGAAATCTGGAAAATCAGGTACCACATATCCAAAAACAGGGCAAACCTTTCTTAAAGTTGTTTTAGGTTTTTTTTAAGAATTTTTCATTTTATGAAATCAGGATGCACTGATCTTTTGAACCACCTTTATTTAAGAAAATCCATGTCCTCATCTAGAAAGCAAGGGAAGCTCAGCCTCTATAAAAAACAATTACTGAAAATTAAGTTTTGTATAAACATTATTGGCCTCATGCTACCCCAGCTAGACTTTTGCAGACAGAAGATGTACAATGTATTTCAAGACTAATGCTCAGAAAACAATCTCAGCTTATATATATGAAAATGGCACCATTTCCCAGAACTTAGCTATTCTCTTTTGAATTCCAGTAGAAAACAGTACATAGATGCAGCATTGTAAATAAAAAAATCAGCCACACACTGGCCATTGAGCAGAGAGCTCTAAAAAAACTTTTGTTTCTTCCTTTTTTTTTTCTTTTGAGTCATTTATTTTAAACACAAGAGAGAATGAAGAAAACACAGTTTCCATTAATAAAACTGAAAGAATGTGTGTTAACTGCCTATATGAACAATGTAGGCTCAGAAGCAGATGCTTTACAAAAATACTTTGAAATCTTCTCTTGATGTTTTGGTTCCACCTTCTCTTAATCTTACACTGATCCACCAGATCACCTAAGAACATGAAGCTAATCTGATCACTTAAACATCTTACCACTTTCAGAAAATAAATTATAATTTTATTTTTGGTGTGTCAGGTGAATTCTTGGGAAACAAAGGACTGGTACCCTTTTCTGTCATGACAGACTTATCTGGATTTTGCCCTGCTTTGGGGAAAGATGAGGTGACCAGGGAATGACTGCTGATGTCAATAGGCTTGGCCTGCTGCCTTCTTCAAGGCCCTCCAAGAGCAGGCCTCACAGTTTACATAACTGCAGTTAATGTTATCCACATCCTTAATACAGCTCAGTTCTGATCTAGCAGAGTATAACTACACTAGAAAGCTTAACCCACTAATTATTTTCCATCCAATTTCAATCAAATATATTTTCATATTTTTAATATATTTGTTTGGCTATGCTATTATTTTTAAACACTTAAATGCATTCAAACTATAATACAGGTATGGCAGCCCACTGGCACCTCATACCTTTTTGGAATGGCAAAATATAACCTTGCAGAAATTCTGAATTGTGAGACAACATTATTATTACATTTCAGATGACCTTTTAATTTGAATGAATGCAACAATGGATATCAATGTGTAACAGAGCCCTCCCAGAACTGGAAGCCTCTGCAGTCCTATACTTCCCCCTTGCTGCTCCTCCCCTCACTACATTCCCTTCCAGCACTCAAGTTCCTGTGTCCCTGCTATGCAGCACAATCGTAATGCTGACCATTCTGAATCCTCACTCCCAGGAGATACACACATGTCCAAATTGCTTACTGCTTCCTCTCATTCCTCTGCACCAACATCACAATTCTTCCTTGCTGTCCTAGCTCTGCAGGAAACCCAGAGCAGGGTTTTAGCAGTGTGGCACTGAGGTGTCTGCAGAGCCAGGGAGGAACATGAATATTAAATGGATCAGAAGCCACGGAATTAAAATGGCTTATCAAAACACTTTTGTGTACTGAAGAAACATTTCTGGCTTTGAAACTGCTCCAGGTCACAGTATTTCTTTTCCAGTTGAATTCACAGTAAAGCAAAATCCCTTCTTAATCATGAGTGATGTCTTGAAAGGAGATAGAAACTTGTAGTACAAGCGAGGGAGTAAGGAAAAGCTTCCAAATAAAGATGAAAATGAGAACATCCTGACTTCCCAACCACATTTCTACAGGATAATTTCTGTTTCACAAACTCTTGCTCATCTCCTGCTATAGATCCCTCTGCAGCATCCAGCCCCAACAGGTCCAAACCCACTGAGAGACTGGGGAGACTCTGTACGACACCCATGGCATGTATGTACCAAAGAAGGATGTACCAGATCAACCCAACAGGCAACCAGTTTCCCACATTAGCTCCTGGCAAGTTGCAAAATAAAGCCTGGAGTCCACAAGGAGAAAGCCTGAAGTCAACTTAGTACAGTTGTGGGGGTGCCTGATGCCTGAGCCACTTCTGTAAACAGCACAACACACTCACATTCCATGTTTGGCTTCTACCTGTCCCAAAGAGTGCTGGAAAGCTGCTGAAATTTAATTCAGTGGAGTAGAAAAACTCTGTAAGGTGTCCCTTACAAATTTACTGAACACTCCTGGAAACTAAAGGACTGTCAAAAAGACATTTTAAAGAATGCAATTACATCTGTTTTCACTCAATTCCATAACCAAGGAACAGTGTGGAAATTTAAGGGAAAGAAAAGTCAGCGGTTACATAATTTGAGCCTAAATTCAATAAAATCAATTTCATTCAGTCATAATAGCCTACCCCAAACCCAGTAATTATGAGTTTAGTTACCAGGGATTTGAAGAGAGAGATGTGGAAAATTCAAGCCTTTGCATGAGAGGAGTTTTCCAGCGAATCATTTTTCTATAGCCTAACTCAGGCTTTCCTATGAGAGAACTGCTTGCAAAAATCCTCTTTTCCCAAAAATAGGAGGAGAAAGACAAATAGGAAATTTATGATGGGAAAATAGGAAATATGATAGGCTGTAAAAACATACATTAGCATTCCCCACCACATCTATGAACATACAAACTGTCATATACAATAACAATGACAGTGAGCCAGTCCCAAGTGTCTTCCAAATGTTCCTATCATACTGAATCTCTTTACTCAGTTATAATGAACCCTGATGGATGTCTAGAATCTCCTTGATCTGTCCTAGCTGTCAGCATCTTTTACAAAATCCTGCTGGATTCATAAATATAAATAAAATACATATGCAATACAAGCAGTTATAACTGATGCTCTCCATCTTTATGAAGACATTTGAGAAACACCAATAACGAACAACAACTTTATGGATATTTTAATACTTGCTAACCTGTTTCCAAATGGCAGAAACAAAAAATGAGGATAATTATAAAAACACACATACACACACACATTTATACATAAAAAGTTGACAACATTGAAGAGCCAAGCAGAGGATAGATCAAATGTGTATCAACAGAAATATCTGACAATTCTAACACAAAGCCAAAGGAAATATTTCAAAACCAATGCTGACCTTACTGTTCTTTTTAAAAGGCAGCCTCAGAGTGAGCAGAAAATGAATTCTGGAACACAGCAATGTACAGATGAAGCATGTGACCAAGATACAGCCTCCTGAGACAATACAGGCATTGGCAACATGGGCTGGCTGCAGGGATTTGACCAGGAAGCAGAAAAAACAATCATTTGGCCTTATTATGAACAGAGTTCCTGGGTCAGGGGAGAGACGTGATGTTGATGCAGGTGGTGGGGTTGGGGAATGTGAAAGCTAATGCTTCAAACATTTGAGGAGGTCAGGATAGAAGAAATAGGACAGAAAAGAAGAAATACAGAACAACTAAAGTGTGCTGCTATCAGCCACCTAACAGATGAAGGCAGCAGTCCTGCTCCTGCCTAGAGCATGACTGCTGCCTGATGGACACCTACACTTACCCCTTGACAGTACTGCTAAAGGACAGTTTCAAACAGACACGTCTCTGCAAGGAATATTCAGGGCTGGGCCAACCAATTTAGCAAAATTGGAGAAATTTGCTGATTATCACAGTTCATAAAACAACAGAAAAGGTCTTAGTATATGTAACACCAATAATAGATGAGTTTACAGACTCAAGCACTTCATTTTAGATTATTAAATTTTTAAAGCTACAAATAGAGGCATTTGAAATGTGCTGCAGAAATACAAGAGTACAAATATGTGTCTTGATGATGTAGTGTTCTGCAGAACACACAAGGATGGTTAATCAGCATCAGTTGTAGTCTAATCTGGACCAGAAGAAACTGCTAGATAAATAGAAATAACAGCTGAGTGTGAAACCAAGGAATGAAAACCTGATGGCCTCCTTAGGTCATCTGAATCAACATAACAAAGAAGGAATTAGCCTTCTATCCTCCTACTATTAAAGCATATAAAACCACCATATTAAAGGATAAAGACAATTGGAAATATGGAAGAGCAATAGGGTATTTCTATTAAGTTCTGGATTTATGGGATTAATTTTCATGTTATGATAGTGGCAGTATTTACTGAAGAAACAGAAATTCTGCAATGGTGAAAGCAAGAAATGTAGCAAGCCACGGCAGCAACACTTGCAGAAATTCCAATCTGGTCACTTGCAATTATGTTAACATATATGTGACAACTTCCTTTACATTATTTCTTTAAGAAGAGGTGTTTGGTGGAAGAGCACT
The DNA here is from genome assembly GCA_013400575.1 of Peucedramus taeniatus. Lineage (NCBI taxonomy): Eukaryota > Metazoa > Chordata > Aves > Passeriformes > Fringillidae > Peucedramus > Peucedramus taeniatus. Next base: position 78,755 of record WBNO01010247.1, read on the forward strand.
GTAGATTATCTTTCTCAGAATTTCAAGTTTAGAAGAGAATTTGAATGTATAAAGCAGCCCTTACCTTCTGGACGGTACTGAGCTACAATAGTCACTGCTTGGCCTGCGTTCTTCAGGGCTGCTGCTGCCTGTTCATGGGTTGCTGCTTTTAGATCTACTCCATTTACCTGCAAGTAATACAAAAAAGCTCTTTATCAAAATTAATGCTTGTGTTTATCACCACAGAGCACACACCTGTGGGAAAAAATTAACTGGATACAAACTAGTTTCCATGCTATGTGCATTTCCTCTGTTCCCAACTTTGTTCCTGAAATCAAAAGTCAAAATCCTCCCTCACATATACCCCCTTAAGAATTACTGAGACTATCATAGCATATCACTCAAGGAATGGTCAATTTTCTTCTTGCTTAAGAGTGCTTTCTTTCTTTTTAAGAATGTTACTTTTTGTGAAGGTTCAGGGACCTTCTTAGCCAAATAATGCCTACAGACCATGCTGTCACCACACCCAGTGACAGGCAACACCCTCTGTGAATCTGGCTTTGTTTCCAATGCAGCAGATTTAAAAACAGCATCACAAAAAAACTGAAGCAGAAATGTGTTCCACATTTTAGACCAAGAGCAGTTTCCATAGTTCAAACTAAAGATGTGCTTTAACATCTGTTTTAGTAACAGCGGTTAGAAGGACATAATTCCTCTTAAACAACTCCCAAAATACAATGTAATTGTCCAAAGAAATGATTCTCCATAAGTCAAGTAATTTCGCAAAGAAACACGCAAAATGTTTATGACCTTCAATACTAATATAGAAAAAGACCTTAGAGAGGTATAAGATGAATCTTTTTAAGATTAATAGGAGGTTCAGCAGCTACTGCAGGGAGTAAAGACCCAGTTTTAGACACCGCAGCAAAGTGTCTCCTTCTCATTAGAAGGGTTATTTCTGAAACTGTATTCTTTCAATTGAGACACACACAGCCCTCAGCTATGAGACTTAGATAAGTTAATGTCTTCACTGAATGCCTCAGAGAGGGAAGTGCTATTTTAATCAGGTTATAGATTAGAAACTGAGGCAGACTGAAGTCCTCAAAGGTAGTTTGGAAGTATACTGGCATCTGTTCCATCATCTCAAATTTAGCACAGTTAATAACATTTTTTGTATATCATTAATTGGTATTAATATGCAGGGAGGGGGGAACTTTTGTTGCTGTTTAAATAAAAGAAACAAAGAATCCTACAGAAATTATACGATCTCCTTTCCTAAGCTCTCCACTCAGGTCAGCTGGCCCTCCTGCAAGGATGAAAGAGATGAAAATTCCTTCTCCATCTTCTCCTCCAACAATGTTGAAACCAAGACCTGTTGATCCTCGATGTAGGACGACCTTTCTAGGCTCCCTGAAGGAAAAGAAAGGAATATGAAATCTTGGTCACTAGATATGAGTAAAATAAACAATCAGAAAAGCTTCCAGATGCAAAACAAAATCCCCTCCCTGTTAGGTGAACTGAACTAATCTCCAAGTATGTACGCATGTATAAATAAATAAATTCCTACTATGCTCCACCCTTATTCAGCACTAAATGTCATTACTTAATATTTTCCATATTGTTCAAGAACATCAGTGTAGGTTGTGACATTCTCAGATACAGTTTCAATTTTAGCAAAGCGACTGCAATTGAAGAAGTTAAACTAAACCAAGCTGCTGCACTCTTTTTTCACAGGATCCCCTCTTAACTTGAATGAGGGGAGGAAAGAAAAGATATTGATCAAGCCAGTTAAATTCTAATGCAGAAAGACTCCTTCCAAAAACCTATTATCTGCTACTTGATTTAATACAAGCAAAGCATAAATGATCTCAGAAAAAGACATTTCTAATAAAGCAGAGAAACTGTGCACTGCATTTCAAAAATCACTAGAGAGCACTAAAGAACAATTAATGGACATTAAGTATTTGGAGGTATTAATTTTTAATTTACAGGATAAAGCAGCTGCTTTTTTTTTCCAAAACAAAAAGTAACACCTAGTCCAATCTTCAAAAATCACTCAATTTTTGCACTAGCTACTAAATCATCTTATGGTCAAATTCATAAATTTCACCTCCATCAACTATTATATTCATTTTTTCAGAGTACTATTCTATTACAAATAAATGACACTGTGAAAATCTCTATATATATTGCTCTGGATCACACCAATACATTGACAAAAACAGAACAGAAGAGAGAACAGAAAGATTTAGTATCTTTTAAAATAACACTCAAAATTTATAAACCCCTTTTTGGGATGGAGAGAGTGCAATATGAGAAGGCAAGTAAAAGAAAATCTAAATCTTGCATTTTAGAAGAAATCTAAAAACAGCCTTTTACTGTAATTTTAAAGGAAAGCAATAAAACCATAATGATATCAACAGGACAGAATCATTTTGGCTTATATGTCTACCTAACCCTAAGTTAAAAATCAGTATAAAGACATATCCTACCTTCCACTACACTAAAATCAATTCTCCAGTTTATTATGCCACTTAGGTTTCAATCCTGGGTGGACCCTGCCTCGGAATCTGAGTGACATTAGCCATATCAGATGATGGTGGGACACAGAATTCAGCAACAGCATACTGAAAGTGCAGTGTAACATCCCTATACTTGCAGAACAGAAGGGCAACAAAATTACAAGAGCTTCCCTTTATCATCAATGATGAACAAAAGATTAATGCAATCTACTGAATCACTGAAGGAATGAAAGGTCTGTTAATGGGAAAGGATTAAGAACTCTCTAGCCTTTCTGGATTTAGAATCCATCAAAACAAACCCTTGTCTGTGGGGGCAGGGAGGACCCAAACACTGCTTGCTTTAAAATAAGAAAATCTCTGGTCTGCTCATACTACCATCCTAAAAATCTCTGTCAATGCATGCAGCATTTCCAGGGCTTTCTGCTTTTAATGCTATTCTTAGACCCATAAATAAAGTGTGTTTATATATAAAAATACATATAAATATACATAGCTTTATCCATACAACAACATTTACAAGAGTTAAAAAACTAACATCTATCTCTTGGAATAAAATACAGCATTCACTAGTATTTTGCCCACTAACACATCTTGGAGCTTCCCTGGTTAATCAATTTGACACTTAGCTTTGGATGTTCCTTACCTGGTGATCTCATCATCTCCAAGCATTCCCTTGGGAACTGGTGAATACCGCCCTGGTGATGCTGGGGGCAGGGACTGTCCCAGGTAGGCAGATGGACTGATATGGTTATCCACTGGCTGAGAATAAGCTTCACAGCAGGGGAAGGAAAACAATAAAAGACATTAGGATAATACTGAAAAAGAGCTGGAGGAACTGAAACAAAGGAGTGACCTCTTTTAAAAACAAACTATAGCAGTTTAAATTATATATTATAAATATCATCATTCTAAAATAGTGTGTTAAATCTGTACATTTCCCAGTTTCCTCATTAAATCAGTAAGCAATTTTTTCAGTTTCACTGTGTCTCAAATACAACGTTTTTGGAAATAGTTACTGTGGACAGTTGAAGCCCATGGGAACAGTCTGGAGATTTATCTGAGATTTTCAAAGCTGTTTTTAACTTGACTGAAGCAAAGTTTTAACTGAACCACAACACACATACCAGAAGAAATTTAGCATCTTAATGATCACAATTGATGGAAAATATTCCACAACACCAGGAGAATTGCTACAATAAATAATTAAGAAGGTGCATGATATTTCCAAGTTAGGCACATCAATTTTAAGTGCTCATTAAGGCACAGTCATACCCACTGTTTGCTATTACAGAAGAGCATGTTCTACAATTGGAAATGTTTTTTTCCTGGCATACGTGCTTCAAACTTTGAGGCTTAAACATGAAGGGTGGGGACTCTTCAGAGATTCAGTATTATTAAAGCTGCCAGACTCTCTGCCCTTACTTGCTGTATGTGATGGGGTAGCTGACCTTTGAGGATTTATACTAAACCCAAAGCTCTTTAACTGAACATACATGACACAGATTGATGAAGCAATCTGCACATTCTCCTTTTTTTTTTTTTTTTTTCTTTTTAAACCATTATCAAAAAGTCTGGATCCTATACAAACTTATCAAGAGTATTCTTGAGATATATATACACATGATATATTTGCTATTTATATATATATATATGTTAGCCATCTTCCAAACCACCCAGTATGGGCTGGATTGGGCCTGTATTGTTCTAGATTCCCAGTAAACCTGTGTGCAGCAAATTCTTCACATGGTATCATATGCATCAGGTCAACACTGTCAGCATTTCAGCAAGAATCAAAATCCACTATTAACAGCTTCAGCAGTTTAAAAGCACTGGCTGATAAAGGAATTATGCAATTCAAGAAACACCAGCCCTCAGTTAGGTGCATGAGACTGTGCAGAACGTCTGGAAATCATAAATCTGGATACACAAGAGGTTTCAGCAAAATTCAGAACTGAAGTGCAAGAGGTACCTGGTGCCCTTCTGTAACAAAGACAGAAGGAAGCTCCCTCATGTTGCTTGGCTTCATGAAGTCTAAAGCAAAGAGAATGCTGCTTTTGCTAAAACCAAATGATTGACATAAGCATTCATATTAGAGAACTCCCTAAAAATTAGGAGCTGTTCAACATATGTGATTCCTAATGCAGTTCTTTGGAACAGCAGTAACACACATTGCATCTCCATCCTTGTACTCCCTGCAAGGATTTTATAGATCCCACTTCCTTCTGTCTGTCCCAGTACAACACAGTTTCTGTGCACTGGTAAGAGATTTGGACACCTAACTGTCAATTTCAAAACTTGTGGGTTTTTTAGTCACACTAGA
>WBNO01010248.1:1382-106751 GCA_013400575.1 Peucedramus taeniatus
CCGCGGAGCCGCCGTGAGGGCCGGGACCGCGCAGGGCGCCCTCTGGTGGACACGGAGCGCGGCGCCCCCGTGTGGGCAGGGCCGGCACCGCACCCGGAGCGCTCCCGGCCCACCCACCCGGCTCCGCCACCCCCGGGGCCGCGGCAGGGACCGGGCCAGAGCATCCCGCGACTCCCTCCTTCCCTTCCCCAGCGCCGCAGCTCCGTGAGGCTCCCGCCCGCCGTGCCCCAGGGAAATGAGCGGGACCGTAGCCGCGGCAGAGGAAGGGACAGCCCGGTCACCCCGGATGAAGTTTTTATTTCAGGTTTACTCTCTCCCAGAGGACGCAGAGGCTGGCTGAGAGCTCCCACATGCGGGGGTGAGGGATTGTTTCCCCACACTGCCCGGCCCCCGGGGAGAGCTGGAGCCCACAGTGCCGAGAGAGGGCAGCAGTGCCATGCGGTGAAGTCGCTAAGACATGAGCATTGGGAATGGACAGCTGCCTCTCCTCGCCAGATTAAAAAAATACCCTCGTGGCTTTTCATTTTGGGATTATCTTTATTTTACAGATTATAAAAAGCTTTTCCCAACGAGAGTGCCCCATTAAACCTCCGTGCCGTCGTGCAAATTGCTGTGGACTTTGACTTCCAAGTTCACCTGCTTCACCCTCCTGCCCTGCCCCTGGCAGGCACCACCGTAGTCCCGCGGGGGATGAACGTTCCTGACAGTGCAACAGCGGCTGCCCGCGGCCTGCAGGGCGCCCCGGGGCAGCTCCACCTTGGTGTTCAAGGGGTGCTCCTCAGGAGCCTCCCGCTTCCTCCGCACCTTCCGGCACTCCCTGACCAGGAGGCAAACTCCGGCTAGCACCAGCAGCAGCAGGGTGAGGGCGGCGAAGGCACTGCCCAGGGAAGCGCCCGCTTGGGACAAGGAGGCTGCGGCGGCAGCTTCCTCCCTCTCCAAGAGCAGCGACTTCATGTTGGTGCCGTTCTTCAGCTGGTCGCCCTCGTTGTCATAGATGAGGGAGTCATCCAGTGCCGGCCTCCCGGCGGCCTCGGGCAGGTCCCTGCGGCCGCGCTGCCAGCGGCGAGCCAGGGAGCGCTGCACACGGGGCCCGGCCACGCCCTCCGGGCCGATCACGTAGATCACTTGCAGGTACCACTGGTGTCCAGCTTCCACCTTTACCAGAGAGAAGGCATGGACAGAGGGAATGTTAACGACAGCTTTTACAGAATCAAGCGATTCTGGGGTGGTTTGTGTCCTGCGTCTGACAAAGTTGTCGCAGTAGGTTTTTCTAAGCACCTGCAGTAAGACTGACCACCCAGTGAGGTGTCCAGCCTTTGCCACAGGCAATAATTCATTCAGGAACATGAATAATATGCCTTTAAAGAGCTCTTTCATGAGTGCTTCGGGAAAAATAAAATTTAGTTACCAGAATAATATCCTAATTTCCATTTCCTGTGCCAGAGTTGAATTCTGAAGGCCCAGAGCCTACAATTCACCAAGTGTTTGGCAGGTCCTGGCCAGACAAGTCCATGTAGGGCTACCAAAAGCACTGGGTACATACCTTGTAGAGAGCATCCACCTTGAGAGTAAATCCATCAACTCCAGGCATGCTGCTCACCGAGTGGAACTCGGCCAGCTCGGAAGCAAAGTGGGCATCAAAAGGCACATCGTGGAAATACTTATCCGTCACTTCCGGCTGGTTTCGGTCCTGGAAGGCAGAGAAGTGTCCTGAGGGAGGCTGTCTGCATTCCCAAGAGAGGCTGGAAGCCAGGGCACTGCCTGTGTAAGGGATCTAACTGCGCTCCTTTCCTCATCCCTTTGCAGCCATAATCTGCTCATTGCCAGAGGAAATCCCAAAGGAGTTTTAGCAGGAGCAGAGCACTCACCAGGAGGAGGAAGCGGTGTTTCAGGTACTTGTTGGGTTGGATGCAGCCGTACTGGGGCCCCTCGTTGTAGACGGTGCCCGTGGGGTCAAAGAAGGGCACGTGGCCGTCCCTGCCCGTGCACAGGTAGACCTTCTCCAGCTGCAGCTTGTACGCGGCATTGAGGTTCTGTTCCGGGTGCCAGAGCACACGCCCGTACAGGATTTGCCCTGGGAACAAAGAGGGGCAGGTGAAATCCCCCAACCAGGGGAACACTGCTAGAGCAGTGTTAGACCACATGTGAGTCTGTGTCGAGAAGGGTTTGGATTGTTTGGGAAGGGCTTGGTGCGTGGGAGTGGCAAAACAAGGTGCCAGAACACGCTGCTGTTTTACTGTAAGATGCTCAAAATGTCATTTGTTGTTGTGGAAGAGGCAAAGCCACACATGGGTTTTGCCCTTTCCTCTCCAGGAAATGGAAGCTGTGAGGGCAGAGACACTGGGCACAAGCAGGAGAGGAGAAGTAAATCCTACCCTTGGAAAAAGCCCCTTTGTAATCCATTTCTGCCAGAGACATTTCAGATTTGGTGGGGTCCATGAGAAAAACCTTCTCGTTGTTGCAGAGCTGAAACTCTGTGTTCAGAGAGTAAACAACCGGAACCGGGCGGTTTGTCTGCTGGAAGGCAATTGGGATCAAGAACCTGGGATTGGGACAAGGAAAGAAAGAAAGGAGATATCAGGTTGGTGCACCCCAGAGGGGCTGGCCCTGCCCTGCTGCCGTGGGGAGGGGCCTTCTTACCGCTCAGGAGCGTGAGCCGTGCAGGGCAGGGGCTTGTCTCCAGGCTCTGCCCATGGCTGCGTGGGCTGCACCGTGCAGGGGATCAGGAAGATGGTGTATTCTCCTGAGTAATCCTTCCTGGGAACAGACAGGAGGAGACCCTGCAGTCATCAAGCAGAGCTCTCAGCTCTTCACCCAGGGCAGCACCTCTCCCTTGCCCTGGCAACGTCATTCAGCAGTCCCTGAGGGACAAATGTGACCTTCTGAAATGCACTGTCACCTCTGGGATCAGTTTATCCACAGACTTCATTGCTGGAAAAAATCCTTTGCAAGAGGTTGAGCTGATTTTCCTCTCAACAGAAGAGTGTTCCAACCCCGACAGCGACTCCCCACAGGCACCAGCTCTGGCCAAGCTCCTGAGCATTCCACACTATTGCTGTGGCTGCTGGAGGGGTGCCACGGAGAATGTGGTGCTGTGGGAAGCTGCTGAAGGGGACTGGACCCCCAGCCCTCACCTGTTGTAGGAGCTAGTTGCTCTCCAGAGCTGGTAGGGAGAGTCAAAAGTCTGAGCACTCCACAGCAGCTGCAGGTCAAATTCGATCCCTCCCAGGTGTTCTGGAGTCATCAAGGAGGACCTGACATCTGGCAGGCTGTGGTGCTCCATGACAAACAGCCCTGGGGAGGACAAGGAGGTGACAGGCAGCAGAGGCCCCACGTCATCGTGCACCTCAGCACAGAGGGGCTCCTGGCAGGGACAGGGACTTGTTCTGCTGCCTGTGCTGCCAGAGCAGAGCTGTGTGTGGCCCTGCTTTGTGTCCCTGCCAGGATCACTCTGCCCTCACCTCTGAACTTGGCCTGTGTCCTGAACTCGATGACCAGGCGGCCGTCGTCGCGGATGTAGATGCGGATTATCTGCAGCCGGGCCGAGAGCATGCTGTCTGTCTGGATCCCTGCAAGGACAGCGGCACTGGGGGCACGCTTGCTCCTCAGATGGGCTCTGCCAGCCCCAGAAGCCTCTGAGAGACCTCCCAAAGGCAGGGTTTCCTTGGGATCATCCTCCAGTGAGCCAGTTACATGCTTCCTCCGTTACCCACTGGCTGCCTAAGCCCCCCACAAGCATAAAGGAAGGAATACTCTGAGTGCCCACTCCCTCAGGACTCTGGTGGCAGTGCAGGAGCTAAGGGGAAAACATGAAGGAGCCACTTCTTCCACAGCCCTTAGAGTGCCTCAGGCTCACCTGTCCTCCAGAGAACGGTGTCATAGAAGAAGGAGAACTCCATCTCCGTGTGGTGCTCCAGGGAAGCCCAGCCCCTCGGTGCTGTCACGTAGATGTAGGACACGTAGAGAGGCACGTGGACGGTCAGGAAGGACTGGGCAGAGTCCCTTACCTGGCAACAAAACCCCAAAAAGGGGGTTATGCACCTTCAGGTGAGGTCAGAGGTGACTCTGGGTATTCTTTACCTCAGACAAACCTGTGTTTTAATTCGGGGGCAGTGCTAAGGCTCACTGGGACCATGGGACAAAGGAGCTCTGGGCGCAATTTCACCTCAAAACCCCCCAGTTTCCAAGGCTGTGAATTAAAAATCAGCAGTTCTGCTTTCTCAGGCCTCCCAGAGCTCTCCATTTATTATCTGCAGAGTGCAGCTGTACTTTGCAGGCCCCGGAGAATTCAGGGAGATGTTCCAGCCTGGCTGGTGCCAGGCTCCACATGCTTCACTGGGCAGTTGTTCAGGCCAAGTAGCTCCTCTGGGCTTGTGCAAACAATTGGAGCTATAAAAGGAAACTTGATGAAGTAGTCCAGGCTGGCAGGAATTAAAAGAGATGATGCTGCTCCTAGCAATGTGCCTGGAAATTTAATGCAAGAGCTTAGGGGAGATGGAGTGGGCTGCACATGAATAATGCAGCCACGAGAGGGTGGTGAGACACCTCAAATAGTGAAAGCCACTCATTTACAGAGGAACATTTCTGGCTTTTGGTCTGCCAGTCTGTTGATTAGGAAATTAGTTTAAATATTCCCTGGCCTCGCTCTGTTGTGGAGCATGGACTGAGCTGCCTCTGCTCTGTCATTTGCTAATTTCTATTGGCTGAGAACATGGTCAAAATTATAAAAGAGAGCAATATTTTCCTGGTGCTCTGAAGATGAAGAGAATAAAACCTGTGATACCCCCAGGAAAATAAATGCACACAGCATTGTTCTCTTCCAGGTGACAAGGGGGGGAAAAGCCACGCTCCACCTGCACAGAACAGAGCAGCAGCTACACACAAGTGCAAGGTAGAGCTGAGAGAGATCTGAGCTAGGTGGGAGAGCTGGGGATGGGCTCTCACCTGGAAGTCAGCAGTGACAGAGCCTCCACAGACGTCGATTAGTTCGGTCATGTCGTAATAGGCATCGAAGGTCCAGATGCAGCTCTTGAGGTTGAGGTGCTGGTACAGCTGGATGCTCTTGGGCTCCCTTATGGCAGGGTCCAGCTGGTAGGGGCGGTCATAGCCTGGGCCCAGCACCGAGCTGTCCTGGGCCACCTCGTCCAGGAACCCTGCCTCTGAGCGGGAGAAACCAGGACACTGATCCCTCCCCATTTCAAACTGCCCCAAGGCCAAGTGTGGAGGTCTTGGAGCTCCTCTCCCTTCGTTATCCTGGAGGTCAAACTGGACATACTCAGGTCTTCACCGGGGAAAATGTTACAGGAATGGGGCAAGCATCCTAAAAAATCAAACTTAGGGACCTACTGATTCAAGGCTGAAGTTAACCTTTAAGAAATGAGGAACAGGTTGAGTATGGAATTATCAGAATGAAGTACAAGATCCTGCCTGGATCTAGCATGGACTTCATTCCCTGGAGTGTCAGAGACACAATCTGCCTGTTCTTTTCAGCTCTGACAGTTCCTTCAGCAGTGAATTGATTTTGTTGCCTCATGGGAGACCTCAGGGACCCAGACACAGCGATCCAGCTCTGCAGATCCCTTTCTACCCAGGAGGATATCACAAGAATGATTTGAAAAGCAGAAAATTACCAGCACAATGTGAACCTACAACCTACAATCTCAAACATGCCTGGAATTCCATCTCCAATGGGGCAACTCTGATCACTGCTATGAGACCAGGAAGATTCATTGCTATTTACATCATGTCAAGAGAGCCCAGAGGAAGACAAAGCCTCCCTCTCCACATTTCTTTCCAGACTTCCACATTCAGGAAGCAAAGGCTGGCGTTGAGGGTTACCTGAGATGCCTCTGAGGTCCCTGACAGTGACCAGGTTGGAGCAGACATGCTGGTGCCTGTAGATGGACTCAGAGAGAAGGAAATGCAGGTTGTGCAGCGGCAGCGTGGAGATGAGGGGCAGCATCCCATCCTGGTGGGGGATCTGCACCGAGATGTGGATCCTGGAACAAGCAGCACATGAGACAGCAGAACAGAGCAGCCTGGCAGGTACAGTATCCCGACAGCAGCACAGCCTTAAGCTGTGCTTAAGCTGTCCCCCCAACTCCCAGCTGCTGAGGGGAAGGGCACCCCCTCAGCTGAGTGGGGTGTGAGAGGAGAGTGGGAGCAGGAACTCAAGCACCCCACACTGCAGGAGGGATGTGGTTTCACACACACATGGTGCTTGTGAGCCCAGGCACCTCTGTAAGCCCAGGGGGGCTGCGGAAGGGCTGCACTCCCCCTTCTCCAGCCTCATACCTGTTGGGATGCTCCTTGTGCTTCACATCCAGGTACTTGAGCGTGGCGATGAAGGACTGTGCCTGGAACCCTCGGGCTGTGCCTGCCACCACAGGTGTGTGACAGATGGCACTGTCTGTGCCTATGGTCACCACATTGCTCCTCAGGGGAGTCCCCACGTGGCCGGCCTTGTCCACAGCCTTGGCCACACAGCGCACGTGGAACCGCCGGCTGAAGTAGATGCTGTCCAGCACCTGAGGGAACGAGCAGGGGGAAACCAGTGGTGCTTCCAGCAGGCTTAAGGGAAAACAGCACTCAGTTTTTTCAATGCAAACACCTCACAGCAAGTCCCAAAGCCAAGGAGATTTTAGGCTGGAATCTCTTGTGTACCCTGTGGTTGACGCTGGTGAAGGGGGTGTTGTCCGTGATGGTCTCGAAGGGCGAGCGGGCTCCGTTCCTGTCCGTGGGGGCAGCCACTTCCCAGCTGAACTGTATGGAAGACTGGTTGATGCCAGCCTCGCCGCAGCGCTCTTTCATCAGGGCGTACTTGGGGAAGTGAGGGTCACAGGGAGTGACACACACGAGGGGGTAGCCTGGGGAGGGGGATTTCTTAGCACCCTCCTTGGTCACTTCTTCCACACGGTCGTAGTCAGCCAGGGTGACGACCTGTGTGGAGGCAAGAGGGCAGCGCTCAGCTGGGGCTGAGGGAGAGGGTGGAAAATGCCATCCTTCCCTCCCACGTTGTCACTGCAGCTCCACATTTTATTTCCAAAATCCCACTGCGGTTTCCAGTCTGTACTTGAAGGGCACTAAATCACATCCACTCACCACGGGAGGTGCTGGGAGAATCAGGCTCCCTGCTGCCTCCTGATCCAAAATAGTCACTGTGGCAGTGCTGATGTCTCCAAGAACTGCTTCCACAGGATCATCTGGGCCCAGCACCAGAGAAAAGGACTCGTGCCATTCCCGGTCGTCATTGGACATGATCTCCACCTTAAACATGATGTGGGCCACACCTGTGGGAGTGAGGGCAAGAAAAACAGAGGGAAGTTGATTCATCATCAGAGACTGCTCTCAAGTTCTCATCCAAACCCTGCACAGCTGCTCTAGGCTGTGACCATGGAGACATTATGACAAAATACACATTATAAATTTTATTTCACTCATTGCTGCTAATAATTTACCCAGAGGAGTCTGCTATGAACATAAAACTCCAGCTATGACAACTGATCCAATCGATCCGGTGATAGATTTACAAGCAGATGCCGTCTGAGGATTAATAATGACTGTCTTGTATGAGCTGTCTGGAGGGAAAATCTGGGAAGTGAAGTTCCCATCCCTCCTCTCCCTCAGACCGCTGTGCAGAGCTGTTTGGTGAGGGCTTCTTGGTCCAGCAACATGGTCTAAGGTGCTCACAGCCCTACATTCCCTGAGGAGGGGCTTACTCTGCCAGGTGCCAGTGCTTCTTCCTCTGGTCCCATCACCCTTCATTTAACACATCAGCTGCAATTACAGCAAACTTCCTGCGAAAAGCGGCTCTTCCCAAATCCCCTGGATGTTCTGGTCACGCCCCCACCTCTAGCCTTCCCCGCGAGGCCGCTTTACCTGGGCTGAACTTGAGCATGCGGCTCTTGGGGTAGTAATCCACACCGGCCTGCGCGGAGCCGTCGCGGGTGCTGCAGCGCACCCTGGAGGTCCTGTTGTGGTCGCCCCTGCGTACCACCGGGATGCTCAGCACCGCCACTCCCTCGGGGCCCGGCGGCTCCCGCACCTGGTACGCCGCCTCCTCGAACTCGATAGTGGGGGCTGCAGGGACAGCACAGAGGGAAAAGCCCCGGCTTTGCACCCCTGGCTGGTTCAGCTCAGCTCCTTTCAGACTCATCCACACACCTTCAGGGCAAGGGGCTCCTCAAAGCAGGAGCTAAAAAGGCTTGGGTGTGGCTTAGGGTAAAACCTAATGAGGGTGTTGGGCTACAGAGGATGGCAGATGATTCTCCCATCCCTGCCTCCCACACACCCCCAAATCCCCACCACCAGGCGGTGCTCCAGCCCCCGCTGGCTGTCATGCCAGAGGGAGCTGGCCTCCCTCTTCTCCCCCACAGATCTCTCCAGGCTGTGATGCTGTGGAGGGAGAGGAACATCTCCCAGGGGAAGCACAGGAACTCCAGCTGCAGTGGAATGGGAAGCAGGAGGTGCTGGGTCCAAGCCCTGCACACAGGGCTGTGACCATGGCACCAAAGGCATCCACGTGTACTGCATTGACGGGGCTGTGCTGACTCCCTGGGAACCCCCAGACATCCTTGCTGAGCAGCCTCACTCACCATCTTCATCGTTGGTGATAGTTATGGTTGCCACGTCCATCTTCCCAATCCTAGCTCCACTCCAGTGGTTTCCAAGGGGGCTCCCCAGATATACCTGGAACTGCTCTTCTGGTTCAAAGGCAGAGTCGTCACTGATGTGAACACTGCAGTTCTTCACCTAAAGCCAAGCAACGAGGTGAAAGCAGCAAACACTGATAAATCTGATAAAGCCACATAAAGGCCAGGCTGTACTTCCCTATCCAGGGCTGCACATCAGAGTGCTGTCCATCCTGGAAGAAACCCTTCTATTTTTAGGGCTGCTCCTTCAATGTGGACAAACCATGCTGTTACATGATGAGACACAGCAGCAACAGCCTCTCCTTCCACAAACCCACAGCTCTCTGTACAACAATCCTGACTCCCCCGATGCATCAGATTTGCATTTCACAATTCAATCATGAAACACCCAACCCCTTCAGAGTGGGTCATATTGCCAGGACAAGAATTTGCATCATCTGAAACCAGCCTGGACCAGTCTGCCAGCTCCCTCTGGTGACAGGGGGCTGAGGAGGAGATGTGAACCTCTCCCAGCACTGGTTCTTCACTCCCCCTAGAGGCAGGTCCAGCTCACCTTCTCCCCTTTGAGGAAAGTGATGCGGGACTCTTCTGCATCCCTCCTCTCCGTGAAGTCCTCCATGACCTGTGCTGTCTGGCTCCGGGTGTAGCACCTGATGGAGGACTCGTAGCTCAGGTCCCCTGTGCGGAAGATGGGGATGTGCAGGGTCCCCTCCCTCTCCTTGGCCGTGTAGGTGTCCTTGGTGAACTGCATGCTAGGCACTGCAGGGAGGCAGAAATGGAGCCAAGCAGTGCTGGGGATGCACAGGGAGCCAAGGGTCCGGAAGGGAGCAGACACAGCTGCCAGGGATAACTTACCATCTTGGAGGATGTCATTAATGGCCACGATGGCTTGGAACGGCTTTGCCAGCTCGGCTCCGTGGGGGGAGCTGAGGTAAACAACAAATGTCTCCAGCCCTTCTATCACTGGGTACTGAGCGTCATCCAGGATTGTCAGGGGGCAGAGCTGGGATAAAAGTGGAATTCCTGCTGTTAGATGTACAAAGCTTTCGTCCTTCCCAGCACTCACATTTGAGATTCTAGTGTAAAGCCATTATGTCATGATATTTTCCGAATCCATTAATCAATGTAAAGAATATTCTACATAAACCCAGCCTATCACTTCAGAGAACAGGCAGCCATCCTTGCCCTGGAAGAGGTGGCATGACCAAATCTTTCCAGGCTGGAGTGCTGATGGGATGGGAGTCTGTGCCTAGCAGACTCATTAACAGTTCTCAAGTGTCCCTGAGAGGATTTTCAAAACAAATGGTAGATATGCACAGAAACACAAGTGTCACCAGGCAAAGCAGACTCAGTAGGAGTCCACGTGGCTCCTCACCTCTTCTGTCTTGCCTGGCCTGAACTCTATTTTCCTGGAGCTGGGGACATAATCAACTCCCGGGCTGGCCGAGGGTGGGTCTGATGTCCGAGTGGCACACCACACCGACGCGGGCGTGGAGAGGTCAGGTCCTTGCCGGAGCACTGGGATCTCAATGTGTCCTGCAGCACCAGATGCACATGAGAGAGGACAAACTGAGAGAGCAGCCATGTTTCACAAACCCACCCCTTTCCCTTCAGCATTGCTCCTGCCTCCAGCCTGCCCATCAGCACTGAGGGAACCACAGGGCCCCTCTGCAGCACATCTTTGAAGTTCTGCTGTGCCCTGAATTGCTCCTTCAGATGCCTCTTAGTGGTGAAAGCTTCTACAGGGACATCCCTGTAGAACAGGGAGCATCCCAACACAGCCCCCTGCCTCTCACCTGCAGCCTCGCTGACAGTGAAGGTAGCATTCCCCAGGAACACCATGGAGGCGTCATTGGGACCGGTGATGACCACGGTGGCTGAAGCCCGGCTGCCGAGGCAGGCGTTGTCCGAGGCGTCAGCAAGCACCACCTCAAACTCCTCTTCCTCTTCATATTCACTGTCATCAATCAGGGTGACATCACAGGTCACCACGGTGACACCCGGCCCCAAAATGAGACGGTTCTCATCTGACAGCCCCCGGGACTTGAAGTCGGAGCCGGATTCCAGCATATAAAGGCTGCTGCCCCTGGCTGATTTGGGGACGGTGTAGCAGATGGCAGACACAGTGCTGCTGGCATCCCCTAGGAAGCAACAGGAAAACTCCATAGTTATGTGGAAATACTTTTAATCTACTTGGTGGAGACACTGTTCACTGAAATAATAAAGCAGCATTTGGAAAGGAGGATGCAGAATGAAATGCTGAACTTGCATAGCAGCATGCTTAGACATGACTTCTAGGCATGCTCCTAACCCACACTCAGGAAACTGGTGACCCTTGCCTATTAAAGAACACACAGCCCAGTGACAGGGTCCACATAAAACACTGTCTAGATCACAGAGAAGCAGCAAAGAAATACAAGGGTTTTCTCCTGCTTGTGCTGGTAGTTGAAACAAGCCCAAACCCAAGAATCTTTAACAGCAGAGACAGGAAAGGTTAAAAAAATAAACAATGCTGCCCTGTGCATTGCTTGCCATTTCATTGTGCTGCAGAACCTCTTCCAAAACATTAGAGAAGACCCCAAAACCATAAGCAGGCAAAGCCCAAGGCTCTGCACTTGTCCTTCCCACGGGGCTCAGCACGGCCCAAACCCACCTTTCCTTTGCACAGGAGCTGAGAGGAAGCCAGCGCTCTCACTGATGTGGAATATGCTCCTGTCAAACTGCAGTGTGGGCTCATCCTCAGGGTCCATGATGGTGACAGTGGCCCGGGTGACATTGCCCAGCAGGGCATAGGCCGGCATGCTGAGCTCCACGGAAAAGCTCTCCGTGCCCTCGAACACGTCATCGTCATTGATGGCGATAGTGCAGGCCTTGGTGTCTTCCCACTCCTCGAACTGCACCTGGAAGGCAGAAACCTGGCTGCTGTCCTTGGACTGCTGTCTGGAGTTCCCTGTGTCCTTCCCGTCTCACCCTGCTCTGAGGTGCTCCCTCTCCTGACAGCAAATAACCCCGCCTGACTTTACAAGTAGAATACACCCTCCTTGGTGCTTTTGTCACTTTCCCTCCATTCTTCCCTCCAGGCTTCATGGCAGGTGTGGTCAGGCCATCCCTTTGCCGTGTGCCCACCCACCTGCCCCACGTAGTCCACGTAGTCCTGCTCTCCGGTCCGTGATGCGGCTCCAGCGGTGGCTGTTCCCTGCTCGGTGCGGCACAGGACAATGCTATACTGGTTGAGGTTCCCCACCCGCCTCACGGTGACGCTCACGGAGCCAGCGCTCTCCCTGACCTTGTAGCTGGAAAGGGATCAAGCACACACAGGGAACAGGCTGGGGGGCAAACCCTGCGTGTCTGTGTGACACAGAGCACCACACACTCAGGGTGAGCGTGGCCTCCGTGGAAAATCCGAGGCACAACAATAACTGGGCAGCTGCTCCATGGTTCAGCCTGGCAGGCCCCTCTCCTCACTGGCAAAATTTCCTTCCCACACTCTAGGGAGCTCAGGTAAGAGCCCAGCTCCCAGCCAAATCACAAGTGCTGTGACCCTCAAGGCACTTACCTGGTGTGAGTAAAGCTGAGGAGGGACCACTGGATATGGAAGACATTGCTGCTGACCATGTTGGGTTTGCTGTCCTTCACTAGGAACTGGAAGCTGTCCGTGGTCTCCTGAACCTTCTCCTCGTGCATCACGTACTGAATGAGGCCCTGGTTCACATCCTCTGCCAGGAGGGAGCATCCAGTGAGTCAACACAAGAATCCAAAGGCAGCTTTGTAGATGAGCAGTGTGGATCTGCATGGCATCAGGGATCCCAGTGGTACAGGAAGTAGTTACCCCCTCAGCTCCCCTTCCCTCAGCCCTGCAAGAGTGAACTTTCCCCACACTGCTGACTGCACAGCTGGCTACACCTCTGCCAGACTGTGATAACCAGATGCACTTGCAAGATATGCAACCCCTCTTTACTGCCCCAAGTCACATTTCCGGCTCTAACGAGCCTGGAGAACCTGGGACAACCTACAGGATACAGACTGGTGTCTCTAAGAAATTCTAGAATTTCTGCAACTGACAGGGAAGTTCAAGGCTTATTTTCCACACGCTTTGGAGATCTGCCTCTTGGCTTTCTCCCCTCTCACCTATTTTTTCCTTATTTTAACAAACTGATGGAAAAAAGCAGCAGGATACAGCCCAGCTCCATACCCTGTGTAAAGGTGGTCACAGTCGTCCCTGGTTTCAGCTTGTTGACCACATGACCATTTCTGGGACCAGTTGTTATCTCATAGATCAGCTGTTTGTCATCTGTGTCAGGATCTGTCGTCAGTAATTCCTTCTTAGTGATGAGATTGGTGGCCTGGATTAAAGCCAAACCAAGGAAGTAAAACTGAAGCTCCAGCAGTGCAAGTCTGATTGACTGCTCACACAAAAAAGCCCAACCATCCCTCTATCAAAACAGCTCTCCACTAGGGAAAATCTAGGGATGTGAAAGTACAGAGCAGCTTTGAACAGAGATATCCCACAACGTGTTTGACAACACAAGAAGGATTCAAATTTTGCCTCACATCTGGTTAGTTTAATTAAAAATACAAATGTGGCTCAAAGAAAAGCAAATTCCAAAGCAGCTGCCCAGCCTTATTTAGCTGGGGCTAAAAGCTAGGACACATCTTTGAGTTTCACTTAGACACCTCTATTCCATGAGTTGTGCTGATGCTCAAATGAGGCCTTGCTTGGCAAAAAACCATCTGCAAACAGCCTCAGGTTGAAGGACTCACTCAAGACAGTTCACACATCTCTGGAGAGCCTGCACGAGAGCCTCTTTCAAATGCTCTCACATGGACCTGATTCAGTTCCACCACATTTTGCTTTCTCTTCGAAAACAAAATGTTTTTAACAGCAGGAGAAAGAGAGAAAATTGAGCTGCTCAAGGCTACAGGAGTGCTTTTCCTGAAGTGAGGAGTTTGAGCTGAGATAGCCATTTCTTAACACAATTTCTTACTACAGCATCTTCCACTCATTTTTCTTCCTCGGAAGAACCCAAGTGTTTCTTTACAGTTAATGCTGGCTCCTCAAAAACAAGCCAAGAGTAAGAGTTTCCTGGGGTTTTGTTTGGACTTCAGCACAACAAAGGCATGTTACAGCAAGCAATTCCTGCACCATGTCCTTGGAAAGCCATATATCTCTGCCATGGCTGCTGCAGCACATCAGCAAGCCATCTCTACCATCAGCAAAGCTAAAAATGTACCCTGGGGTGGGTATTATCCATCAAAACACCAGAAGTGCTGAAGGATGAGGATGTTTTCCTGCAAAGCTCCTTCTCCTGGAGCAGCCTGAGAAGCAGCCCAGGCTGAGGCCAGGCAGGTGTTACCTTGCCATCCGTGTACTCCAGCCACTGGAGGCCCAGGTTGGTGACAACCCTGGGTGTCCCATCATCCACAGGGAGGATGTCCACCTGGAAGCGCTGCGGTGCTGCTGTCACGACCTGACAACAGTTCAGAGAGATGGGGGTTACTCTGGGAGTCAGACTTTGGGAGTCAGAGCCTCACCCAGCTCGACTCCCTTCAGCTCTGCTGGCATTGAGGTCCTGGGGCAAGTTTGCGCACACAGAGGGCAGGGAGGGGAAGAAGCAAAGGGAAGGAGCAAAATCACACAAAGAAGAGCACTCAGCCCTTGCCTTCAGCTCCTGCCCTGAGGGGAGGCAGCTCCCTATGGGCTCACAAGGCCCCTTCCCACCCCTTCTCCCCCCTGACCTTCCTGCCACCCTCCTGCACCACGAAGAGGGGGTTGGTGCCATCAGACACGGTGAAGGTGAAGCGGTCCCTGAGCACGCCGCCGCTGCCATGGTGGCTGTAGCTGATGAGGTTCTGGTAGATGTCCCCCATGGTGAAGGTGCTGGCCTGGAGAGGACGCTGCCCGCGGCCGCCGCGCTCGATCAGCCCGTGCCGGGGCAGCTGCACCACCCTGAACGTGATGGACTCCACCTGTGCCCGGACAGGGAGAGGCAAAGTTGGGGACACCACCTCAAGGCCAGGCCAGCACACTCCTGGTTCCCCCCAAGCCCCGCCCTGTCCTTATCCCTCTCCCAAGGTGGCTCCCTACAAAACAAGGCACATCCCACTGAACTCCTGGTTCAGCTGGTCTGAGACAGCTCCATGAACACAAGAGCAGCCTCCAGCCCTGCAGCCATTCTGGGCAATGTGTCCCTTGCCCTGCAGTCAGGGCAGAAACAGCAAAAACCTTTGGGGCAGGATTTTGGCTCAGGCAGCCAGATCTCTTGCTGCAGGGGAAGCAGCAGTGAGGTAGAGCCAGTGTCAGACAGCTCAGTCTCTGGCCAGACCCAGGAAGAAGAGGAAGTGCCATTTTCATCCATGCTCACCATAAACTCAGTGTCAGTGCCTTAAGTCTTTAAACACAAGCCCATTTTCCCAACAGCCCAGATGTGCAGCAGAAGAGGGAAGGGAGGAGGCCGGGGGGGGTCCTGCCTTACCTCTGTGTCAGCATCTGTTGCTTTGAGCTCAAACTCGGTGATGGTTTTTCTCACCCCCTCCTGAACTGTCATCCCAAAGATTTGCACTACAGGTAAGGAGTCATCCACGGGGTTTAAGGTGATGTCAAATGTCTGGCTCACCTGGGACAGGAGGAAAAGCCTCTCTTGATGAATTCAGCCTTCCAAGAGTGCGACTTCATGGCAAGAGCACAGTGAACCCCGGGCTGGGTCACTTCATTTCAGCCTTCAGCTTTCACTTCATTTCAGTCTGGTGAGTAAATCTGAGCTGTTAAGCCCAGATCACATGAACATGACCTTCTTTATCCCTCCCCACTAATTAATTCTCCCTTTTTCTGTGATATTTATGGAGATGCACTCTCCCTCCCTCTCTCACTCTGTGTTGCCCCTCTCCCTCTATGTGCTGCTCAGCCTTTTCTCTTTCAGAAAGCAGCAAAAAGGCATTTCTCCAGGGCCTGACTGTCGTCATTGTACCGTCAGCGCACTGGATCAAAGCTGAGCTCCGGGAGCAGCTGGCAAGCAGCTGCAAGCCAGGCCCTCAGATCTTGGTGAGCCAGTCCCACGAGCCCACATTGGCAGGGTGGCTCCCTGTTCCCTGCACAGGGCTTGCTCCCTGCCCTGAGGAATGTGGGGAAACTCACAGCAGGCACAAGTCAGGATGGGACTGACCTCGTTTGTCCCGTCAGACACAGAGAAGGTGAAGGCGTCCCTGTGCTTTTCCATGTCACTGGTGTGGACGTACTGGATGCTGCCAGAGGCCAAGTCTGCCTGGCTGAAGGAACTAATTCTTGTCCCTGGGAAACGAACAACAGTGGGGAAATGTGCAACTGAAAGAGCAGGGCAGGGAAAAACTACAGGAAGTAGGGCATATTTAGCCACAAGGACTCAGTTTTGGCTGGTTCTGATCCAAGTCAGGCTGCCCCATGAACCTCAGCAGAACCAGGGATTTAGCTGGCACAGAGCCTCCTAAAATCTCCTTCTCCAAAGGAAGTCCAGGCTTCTTTTGACCTCATCCTGTTGGGAGCGAGCCTCCCAGGGCAGAGGGGGAGAGAAGATGGGAGAAAAATGGTTCATGTAACATTTGGATTGTCACTGCTGGGCAGCTCTAACCCAACCATGGCATCACTGAGGATGACCTAAAGGCCTCCTGGCCTCACAACAGTTTTCCAAAATGCCTTCCAAGTGTCTCTTCTCTCTGCCCCTCCCTGTACTACTGCATTTGTACACAGTCCCTTTTTCAGCACTGATTTATAGTGACATCTTTACAGGCCATTAGGTGTGACACAGCCACAGAAAGGTACCTGACAAGCATTCTAAAAAGCACTTCAGCTTTTTAAATCTCGTTGCTGTGTTCAACAGTTTTACTGCTGTTGTCAACAAACACTCTGACAAGAAGTTTGCCACTAATATATCACACTAAATGGCTGCTGACAAGTGCTGGCCACACTACAAAAGACACCAAGATCTGATTTAAATAAATGAGCCAAAATGGAATGTTCAGCTAATATTTCTTCAGCGCTCATCAGCTGTAAAGGTTTGGGTTCTCTTTTGAACACTTCAGTACTCTCTCTTAGGTTTAGGTCATTTAAATCATGATTACAACTACTTCTCAGTCTCTGACTCTGTATCCTTATTAGTCTCTCACAGACATGAAAAAGCACAGACTCATCATCAGATTTTAAATAACAGGAGGAATAAAGTCCTTAATTCAAGTCTTCAAATTACAGGACTCCCTGGTTAGTTTGCAACTTAGACAAAAACAGTGCACGTTTTTAATTTACTCTCAGCAATGAGTTATTACAACTCATTCATTATTCCTGCCCTTTCAACACGTTTTTGGCGAGAAGATGAGGCAAAGCACACACTCAAACTGAGCTGTACAGGGACTCTCTGCATCTGGTAAACACACAGCAGATATTTCCACTTTAATCTCATGTTAATGAGAAATCTAAAGCTAAGAAGAAATATAATCTTATATGAGTATAATAAAATCAGAAGAGCATATAATGTGACAGCACAGATTTAGATTAATCCATCAGAGAGAGACAGCACACTCACACTGTCAGCAGGCATGAAAGGCCGCTCTGAAATTCAGATCACATGTTCAGGACAAGTCATTTGTTCACCAAGAGGGGCTGTTTCCAAGGACATTAAGGGATGGATTCTTTGGGGCACTGTGCTGTTCACAGCAAAGGCCAAAGGTTTTCCTGTCATGCAGAAGCAGCAGTAGGGCCACAAACTCACATAAATCCTCAGCTGTGATTATTTGGCTGCTCTGCCTCCACTCACCTTACTCCCCAACCCTCTGGGCTCTTTGACTTCCAACAGGCATGGGAATTCTGTGCTGCTGCCTCTGGGCACGTTTTTCCTGCACTGAACGTTTAGGGCTCAACATCCTCCAGTGTTTTGCTGCTCTAAGGGCCCAACACCTCCCTGCTCACCTGGGGAGGCCACGTGCTCCAGATGGCCCAGCTGTGGCTGCCAGGTGACCTTGTACTGCAGCTGGGAGGCCTCGCTGTCCTGGTCAGTGGCCGATAGCTGGAGGGTTGTGATGGCCTTTGCCGAGTTCTCATCCAACACCAGCCCCTTGTTGGTGATGATGGAGGGGGGGAATCTGTCCTCTGGAAGGGTTAAACACAAGGCTGAGTTAGGAGACAGTCACACTCCTTCCCTCGGGTGCTTGTGCTCAAGCAAAAGACAACACATGCACAAACATTTTGATAATTCCAAAACAGGAACTTTGGGCCATCCCATTAATCAGGGATGGTAACACTATAATGTCCTAAAGACAATCTAAACAGCATGAAGACATTAAGGGGAATTTGTCTACCTTTTCAGTGAGTTTGTCAGAATCCAAAGAATGAACCCCTGCATCTGCAAAATCTCCCCGTGCCTCTCACTTCAAAGGCCTTTGAATTGACAGCGCATCAAACCCACACCTCAAAAATTACATTTTGCCTTGCAGTACTTGTGTGATAGGAATCGGTGGGCAGGCCCGAGCTCTGCAGCAAAGAAAACTCAACTTCAGCACTACTTTTTACCTATTACATGGATGTGAAAAACCTGGTCCATCAGTTTGTTGCCATCTGCATCCATCACATCGAAGGTGAAGGGAAAGTTCCCGCCGGGATCTCCTTTCCCATGGCTGTACACCACATGCCCTGGGGAGAGGGACAGCAGAAAAGAGATGCTTTATTACAGGCTGCAGCTTTTAATCCTTAGTTTGGAAGCAGGCTGGCACTATCAGCTGAGGCACTTGGGGCTTGACAGAGCTCCTGGATTTGGGTTTCATTACTTTCTCTCTTTATTCTCTTTCTCCTGCTGAGACTTTTTAACATACATTTAATGATACATGGTTCTACTCTGACTTAACAACCTGTGCTTACTTCTTTCCCTCTCCCTTCCCTACTTCAGCTCATTGTCCCCCTCTCATAAAGATCACAGAATCATGGAATATATCAAACTGGAAGGGACCCATAAGGATCCCATAAGTTCCAGCTCCCTGGTCCTCACAGGACTACCTTAGACCAGCCTTGGCTTATATACTTGCTGTGACTACCTAAAATCCAGCACTCACCTTTGTTTATATCAGCCTGGGTGAAACTTTTGAGGGGTCCTTTGGCAGAGATCTGGACTGGACTATCAGCTGTGGTCAGCTGCAGCTGGCCCCTGCTGGGGTCCCTCCTCAGGACAAATCTGATGGCCGTGTCCCCTGACTGTCCAGCTGCTGCTTTCAGGTGCTGAGCTGTGAGCCGAGCTGCAGAGCCTGCACCAGAGGAAGCAAACCCACAATCAGCTTCAGCCAGCCCGGCCAAGCAATTGCTTTAGGCTGGCCCATCCAGCAGCACCCAGCAATGCCACTCTCATCCCTGTCCCGTCTCTGTACCAGCTGGGAGCTGCAGGTCCCTGTTGACAGCCACCGTGGGCAGCTCCATGGAGAATTCCAGCCTCCCTGCCTGCATGTGGAGCCCGTCCGTGAGGGAGAAGCCGAACTCATCCGTCTGTGCCAGGGCCCCGCTCCGAGTGTAAACGATCAGCTCATCCAGGACGTCCTGGTAGGTGAAGGAGGAGCCCCGGGACAGCACCTGGCCCTGCTCCGGGGCCTCCGCCGCACTCTGCCTTCTGCGGAGTTGGCCTGGTAAACCACACAGGGATCAGCACAGCCTGCTGGGGGCACAGCCTTCCTTCACCTGACACCCTGCCTGGCGTGGGCACTGCATGGAGATGCACCTGCCAGCAGGGACTGGGGGAACACGACAGGGAATTTCCCAGGGAAACAGGGGCACTGCCCCTGCTGCTCTCCAGCAAACAGTGAGGACAACTTGCCAAAAACAGGGCTGTCCTCAAGCACAGTCCTGGTCCAAACTGTGCTTTATCCCACATGCCAGGCGCCCCTCTCACAGCAGGGGCTCTTACACACAGACAGACAGACTCCCTGTCCCTCACCCCCAGCCTGTCAGGACATACCATGCTCAGGGCTTTGGCTCACCACGATGACCAGCTCGCTGCTCTGGGTGTCCAAGTCCTGCAGGCTGAGGGAGGCGTTGGTAACAAGCACGGCTGAGCCCTCCCGCACCCGCACAGGCTCCAGCACCATCCGGGGGGGCTCATCGTTCTGCCGCTGCACAAAGGCACACAGCCAGAAAAAGGAACATGAACACAGGGAAAGACCCAGCTAAATGAAACACAAGCTCCCAAATGACAGTACTGGTGCTGGCATCACCAGTCCCTCCAAATCTATCCGGCACCATGACTGCTTCCAAGAGGGAGGAGACACCAGAGCAGTAAGCCCTGGGGAAGAGCCTACAATGCACAGCTGTCCTTGGGCATCACAGGTAAATTAAGTGCCTGTGCTAAGGGAAGCAATCTCCCTTTAATCCCCCTTCCCACATACTAAAAAGGAAGGAGTAAAGCCTTGAAAAGTGTTTGTGTGAAGGGAGAGGGCTCCGGCAGCCAGCATACCTGGATTGTGATGTTGATGCTCTGCACCTCTGACTGGCTGAAGCCATCACTCACATAGAAGCTGAAAAGGTCACTTGTGGGCTCAATGCTTTCATGGACACTCTGGAAGTAGTAAATGCTCTTCTCCAGGACATCTTGAAGGGAAAAGGATGCATCTGTGGTCCCTGCATTCTCACTCTGTGGGCCAAAGCTGTCACCTGCAAACCAGAATATCACTGGTGAAAGGATGCTTAAAGTGTCTGATAAACTCAGCAGAAATCCAGCAGGATGAGAGGAAGAAAGGCTGTTGGGGGTTGGATCTGTTTCTTTTGTGTTTGTGGAATTTTGTCCTGGTGGTTTGCTAGGTAACTGATGGCTGGGTACTTTATGGATACTTGACTTAAACAAAGGAGGCAGCAGGTTTCTCCCGGGGAACAGCAGTGAGCAGGCAGTTTGGTCCGAGGACACACCGCTCCGAAAGGACTGGAGTACCAGGGGACCCTGCTTGTTTTCTCTTTCTCTACTGGATTTCTCTACAGAGGAAGACTGAACACATTTTTCTTTGCCATTGGACTCTCATATAGGACTATCTCACTTCATAGAACTGTATTCACTGCTCAAGGAGGATTTCATCTGGACTGCTTTCATCGCCCTGATACCCAGGGTGTCAGGTCACATCCCTGACTCTGTCAGGGCATTTTCTGAGGTTTTGTTGCTTCTTTGTTTTTGCTTGTCTCTTAGTGCTATTACATTTGTATTTGTCTTTGTTTTGTCTAATATTCCTAGTAAAGAACTGTTATTCCCACTCCCAAATCTTTGCCTGAGAGCCTCCAATTACAAAATTATAATAATCTGAGGGAGGGGGTTTACATTCTCTATTCAAAGAGAGATTCCAGCTTTTGCTGGCAGGTACCTGTCTTTCAAACCAAGACAAAGGCACATTGTGAAGGCTGCAGAAGGAGGGATGCTCCTTTCTACAGCTTGGCTTCCCACATCTTGTGGCCTTTGAGGGAGGCAACATCTGCTGTGCTAGAGTGGGCACTGGGGAAGCTGCAGTTTTAGATGCAGCACAAGTGGTTCGCTCCATGGGATATGACAGATGTGATCCTGTTGGGAGCACAAACCAGCCAGGAGAAAGAAGGGAGAGCCCAGCAGTTTACCTGTCCTGGTGTTCTCGATGTAGCCATACACAGGTAGGGTGACCACGGTGACCTTCAGGTCCTCCTTGGCAGCAGTATCATAATCAGCAGTGAAGTGGCGATGAGCCAGCAGCGGGACCCTGCCCCCCTCATCCACCTGGGAAGCAACAGCAGGCAACACAAATCCTTACTGAACGAGGCTGCCTCCATGGAAGAGCCTTGCCTGGGCTCTGGAGTGCTGTCCCACCCTCCCCTAAGTCCGTTAATCAGGAATTCAGCAGGGAGGTGAGGTGGGATGGGAAGAACAAAGCCTGCCTGGCCTCCAAAAGGAGCTTATGAGTTCTTTATCAGGGCAGGAAGGGAACTGGCAGAGTCATAGTGACCTCTCAGAAGGCAAGACCTGCATTTCTTGTTGTGGAGAGCCTTTTGAAGGCAAGGGAAGGGGAATGCACAGCTGAAAAGGAGGGAGATGATTTCCAAAGGCTTTGATAAGGAGTGTGAAATGCTCTGTGTCAGGCCAAAGCACCCGGTGTCTTCAGACTTGAAGAGTGTCTTACACAGATGCTGGTGAAATTAGGGATGAAATATTGAGTAGGGATAAATGTGACTTGCTCCACTGATACCAAGAAGACACCCTAGGGACAAGCAGCTCCTGCCTGGAACAACATAAACAGATGAGGTTCAGGGATGCAGACGTACTGTCAGCCTCCTCTGGCCTCCAAGTGATTTGTTCACCCTTTGTGTGGCACAATTCAGTGATTTCCCCCTGTTCAGCTGCTCCCATTGAAGCCATGGCTGTCCCTGTCCCCAGGCACTCCCAGCCCTGTCCTTGTCCCCAGGCACTCACGGTGACGTGGTCGGCGAAGGCGATGAGCGCGGGCAGCGCCGCGGCAGAGACGATGGTGACGGTGAACATCTGCCTGTCCAACCGGTTGTTGTCAGCATCCAGCACAGAGAAGTGGAAGATGTCGGTCACGGGCTGGTTGCTGGTCTCAAACGTGGTGGAGTAGCTGTGGGATCGGGACACGGGGAGTCAGGGAGCCTCATTGGCCCCCAGGGAGATCCATCCCATCCCTGCAGTTCTCTTGGAAGAGAGGTGGTGCCTCAGTTCCCAACCCTCCTTCATGTTCGTTCCCTGAATTCTTTTAAGTAGCCCAGATATCCCTGGGGAAAAGCCCACTGAGCTTTTAACTGGTATGGCTTGAAGGAGTATAGTGCAAAGAGCTACCTGATCCTCTGGCTGTTGATGTCCTCCATGGTGAAATTGTAAACCTTGGAAAGCTCTTCATTGTGGGAGCCTGACATCCTTAGGAGGGTTCCATAGGTTGGCAGAGATATCAGCTGGATTCTGACCTCTGAGTCAGAAGAGTTATTGTCCTAAGCATGAAGAAACAAACCAAATCAAAACAGGGCAAAATTAGCCACTGCTTTGTTCCACTAAAAATGGACGGAAGAATAAGAAGAAATAGTGTTTTATATACCTGCCTAGCTGGGTCAGACCCACAGATGAATATTAAATGAAGGTCCACTGATGAGAAGAGAGTTAAGAGGGTTGACATTTTCAAAGTATACCACAAAATGTATTTTCATTTTCTCTCAGCTCAGTAAGGCTTTCTCTATGTCCTTGTATCATGTTAACACAGTCTCCCAGACATAAATCTGGTATTTTCATTTTCAGAGTACTTCACAGTGAATTAAAAGCTGATTTTGTCTCTTTTCAACCACATTAAGTACAACCACACTGTGGTATCACAACTCAGATGTCATCTTTTCTAAGAAGAGTTTTGTTAGGTGGTTGAAAAATAAGACTCAGAGCAGAAATCACCACATCCTGAGCATATGGGC
This sequence comes from Peucedramus taeniatus, assembly GCA_013400575.1. Taxonomy (NCBI): domain Eukaryota; kingdom Metazoa; phylum Chordata; class Aves; order Passeriformes; family Fringillidae; genus Peucedramus; species Peucedramus taeniatus. Next base: position 24,450 of record WBNO01010248.1, read on the forward strand.
CAGGAGTGAAATCCTCTATTTCCTATCTATGCTCTTACTCAGATTAAACCTGAGCATCTCCCTTGTCAGTCTTCCTTCTTAAGAGGAGGACAGGACAGATTCCAAACTTGTATCCAGACTGATCCCTTGAAAAAAAAAATCCCAATCATCTCTCTGACATCCAGCCTCTCTCAGCTCAGGTCTCTCAGCCTCACACCTGTACTGCAATCTCTCCTCCCTCAGGTGGGTGCTACATCATCTGCAAGGAGTACAGAGCCTTCTTGGGAATGTCACCAGCAGGATAACTTGTGCACAGCTCACAAGCCCTGGGACCAACTCAAGCTACTAAGCTCTGCACCATCTTGGGGTTGTTTAATCCTTCCCCCTTCCGATTTGCCCAGAAAAAAGGTGGGTGAGGGGGCTGAAATTTTCAGGGATTAACACTTTACAAATCCATGTGCTTTATTTTGATAGAAAAATCTGGGATTAACTAGGTTCTCATGTTTAGCATGGCAGTTCACCTCTGTTACAGTCAAACGGGGATAACTTTAAATCCCTGTGGGATGAAAGAGTCTGTTATCCCCTTTTTGGCAGCAGCGAAAACTTGAGCTCTCTACCCAGAATCCATGCTGACAGCAGAGAGGTGTGGGGGATAAGGAAAGGGGGCCTGGCAGCATTCCCTGGGCTTAGGAACGGATGAAAACTCACCGTGTAAGCGAGGTGCTGTCGGGACAGGGTCACAGAGCTTTTGCTGGCCACGGTGACAGCCAGCAAGCAGCCTGGGGCCAGCTGTGGGCCGTGGGTGTCCAGCTGGGACACATCCACCTTCAGCACCGTGGTGACTGTGGTGACACCGTCGGTGACAGAGATTTCCATGCTGTCCTCTGCTGCTGCTGAGCCGTCGTGCACGTACTGCAGAGCGTTCCGGGTGACGTCCTCATAGGTGAAGGTGTCGCCTGCCCAGGGAGGAGACACACGAGTCAGAAAGGCTCTGCTCAGAGCAGGAATCCAACCCAAAGGACCTTAATCAAGAACTAAAGTGGCATTTAATCCCATCCTGCCAGGGCTGTGAGTTATGAGGACATTTATTAAAGAGCTGGCAGGGCAGAGGAAAAGCTGTGACCTCCCCAGTTCCAGCAACTCCTAGGGATTCTCAAGGAGGGCAGGAAACCTCCTTTTCTTCCCAGCTGCTTCCTGAGCTCACAGCTAGCTACGGATATACCCTGATCTGCCAGGGGCATCTGTCTCCTCCTGCTCACCTAAACCAGCCAGGCTGACCCCTCTCCTGCACTGAGGGAAACTCTTGCTCCACTCACCTTCTCTCATGAGCTCCTGTACATCTGTGCTGTACTTGAGCACAATGCCATGATGGGGAGGTTTCACCAGCTCAAACAAAAGATCCTCAGGAGCTGTATCCGTGTCACTTACAGCCAACTGGATCCCTGTGCCAGGGAAAGAGAGCATAGCTTTTGTGAATGGAGCCAAAAGAAAAACCAAACTAAACGTAATTCAGTCAGTACAAGAAAAGTAAATAATTCTGGAGCTGCCCTAGTCCCAGAGCTGTGAGTCCCATGGAAACAATTTGCCTCCTGATGATGCTCAGGCTGTATCAGGGAATTCTCTCCTAGAGCAGCTCTCTAATTACCCCCAGGCAAGTGAAGCTGGCTCTCCTGGCAGCGAGCTGAGCCCCACACTGTGACCATGCACCCCACTCACCGATGGTGGCTCTGCCCCCCTGGCTGACCTCCAGAAAGGGAGCTGCGATCTGGAAGACCGGAGGCTGCTGCTCGGCGGAGAGCAGGTGTATGACAAACACCATCTCCGGGCTCGAGTGCTCCCCACCAGACACTAGGCACAAACAGAAACCATGCCTGAGTACAGGGATGGGTTTTCAGGGACCCTTCACCTGGGAAATTCACCTGTCTGTACAAAAATCACCATCCCACATCGCTGACTCATCTCTCGCCTTTGTGTGTGTATGTGGACATACACACACACTTCACACAGGCCAAGAGCATTTATCTCTGCCCCTAACTCAGACCACGGACTTCTCCTTGCTGGTGGAAGCCAGAAAGGCTTATTAATTAACATGGAAACAGAAGGATGTGTTAAACAAGCAAGCAGCTTATCTGTGGCAATTTAATTGCAGAAATGTCTCCAGGCTGTATTAAAAAAATGAGAGCGTAAAACTCCTTGTTCACACTGGGGGGACAACAGGAATAAATCAGGCTTTTAGGACTGATTCTAGGCAGCCACTGGAAAAAGATGCCTCTAGCAAGCTGCAGCTCAGCTTCTGTAAAACATTGCTGGGAAGCAGACAAATTAATATTCCCCAGGCAGGTGCATTTCCAGAAATTCCTGAGTGCCCACTGGTGTGCCTGCAGCAAAACAAAGGCCAAGGAGCAACAGGCAATGGGAAGGGCAAAAGAAGGATGAAATCTGCTCTGGCCAGGAAAGAAAAAGTGATTGACATACCTGTGAATCGGAAGCTCACGGATTTCGGGAGACCTGGTGGGACAGACACAAGCACAGAGTGATGGTGGTCAGGATGGGAAAGCACGCATTGATGTGGACTTGGAGGATTTTGGGGAAATTTGAAGTGGTGATGTTGAACTGGGCAGGAGTCTTTCCTCAGCAAGGAGGAACAGCAGCAGTTCAGCTGGTGTCCCAGCCCTGCAAGGAGTCCTGGGATGCTCACCTGCAAAGGAGAAGGCCATCATCTCCCTGAGGTGAGGAGCAGCAGTCGGAGGACGATAAGCAATCCTGCCGTGGTTTATGTCTGCCTGGGTGAAGTACCTGGCTGGGGACAAAGGCCTGTCCCTGTGCTCCACAATACCTGTGGATGCAGAGACACCAGTGTTACCAGGAGGGGCTAATTACTCCATCTGATTACACAGCTTCCTTTGTTTTCCCCGGGTACTTCATTGTGCCACTTCCAGAACAAGTTGTACGGATGCAACTGCATGGAGGATGGGCTCTAGGGACAAGAGAAATTAAACAGAGATTCCTCACTCAGGCATTTCTTCACAGAACCTCTCACTTGAGAGATGCGAAGCAGAAAGCCAAGGGACACAACATTCAGTATTATTCAGACAGTAGCAAAACTGTCTGAGCTCTGCAGCACATTCCTAAAGAAGCCAAAGAAATAGGGTTAAGGAACAAGGTATTTAAAAGCTAAGGAAAGAGGCCAAATGGATTAACAGATGCCTCCACAGAATAATACTTCAAGGGAAGAAGGAGATGTGCTCAGAAAATGTGGCAATTAATGCAGCAGCAGCAGGTTCACTTGCCTTGCCCAGGAAGGAGAGGCACAGTCACGTTGTACAGGATGTTCTCACTGGGAACCTCCGGGTCTACAAAGGAGAGGTGATGGGGCTCAATCACTGTCACACGGTCCTCCAGCACCTCAATAAACACATCAGACCATGAGCATCAAGGCCAGAGACATGGGAATATTCACCCAAAAATGCACTGAAAGAAAATTTGCTTTGCTCTAGTTAAATATAAGACAGTCTTGAGATGTAAAGGCCCAGTTCTTAAATCTAAACCTGACCCCCTGTCCCCTGCAGATGCAAAACCTCCACCCTCACAGGTGGTCGGGTTTCTCTTTTGGCCTCCAGCAATTATAAAGAGAGAAAGGAAAACCTAGTTTGATCAAGAACTCCCTGGATGAACACCTAATTCATTGTCTGTGTAGTTTTCTCATATAGTCTGATGTGGCTGGACTGCACTCTGTTTTAAAAGAAATCCTGAAAATGACTCAGCCCTTTCCATTGGAATATAGAGGAACAAAAGCCTTCCCTTTTGTTTTAAACCTGTCTAAAATTGCTCTGATCCTTCCATAACAAGATTATCATGAACCAAAGGCAGGCAGGGCGTTAAAGGAATTACATTGCTGCTTGAAGAGACTTAAGTGCCCAAAACCAGTTAATTTCCACATGTTCGTGAACCTTAATCCTGCAGAATTAACAAATTAAACTGCTCAGCTGGGTATGAAAAGCATCCAGCTCATTTTGTAATCTTGAGCAAAATAGGGAGAGAACGAGCTAAATTAAGGATTTGGGCACTTAAATGACCTGCTCTGGAACATGAAAGGTTACCAATAAGGGGGAAGCAGGTTAACTTGATTGAAGAAAACCCAATATAGATGTTGTGTCCAGTTTAACAAAAGAGCCATCAAACTTCCCTTGACCTTTCCCAGCAGCACAAGTCCAAGTCAGGACTAGAGGGATGAGAGGACTCAAAGTACTGTCCTTTGCTCTCAGCTTTAGAAGTCTCATTCTGAAGGAGTCTGAAGATGAATGAACAGAACTCCATCACATTGGGGCAGGGAAGTGCGATTTTCTGACAGAAAGATTTAAGGTTATGTTTCTTCCTCGCTACCTCCAAGGCCTATTTGTCTCTCCCAAAGGTGGGCCTTGCAGGTGGGGAGGTAAAAGGTGTTTTATGGCCCTATTGAATTTTGTGGGGAGTAATTAGCTATAAAACCCAGTGCTGTGTGGCTCTGCCAGACATCTCTCCCATCAATTCTGTCAATAATGACAACAACAAAAAGTCAGGAGCAGGAAGATAAATGGCTCCAAGTAGCAGTCTGACCATGTTTCATTATCACCCAGGAAAGGTCGCCACTACTTCAAACCTTGACAAGGCTGCTGTGCCATGGGCTTCCCACCAATCCCTCTCCCTTCCTGTGCCTTTCCTGGCCCTATGCCTGGCATGCAGAACAGGAGAAGTAGAGGGGACAGCTGGACTTCACCCACACGTGATGGGGACACACAGGGAAGGCTTGCACCACAGCCTGAGAGCCCACAAAACCGACCTTAAACTCCAAGATCATCTTTCCAATCAACTCAGCCGGGGAAGGAAGCAGCTTGGAGAGACCACTCTCATCCCAACAGTCATTTCCAGAGCTACAGCTGGGATCAACTTTACAGTGGAACTACTGGCAAACCCCATTCATTACGGGCTAAGCCACAGTTTTTCTCTCTTGCTATTCCTCCTTGCTTCTCAGGAAAGGGTAAGAATTCCATAAAACATTGATTTTGTTTCTCTTTCCCCCCTCTCCTTCCCAGTCTGTACAATCATCACTTTTAATACTGAGTTTTTCAACTTTTCATGGGTATTTTCTGCACCCTCCACCGCAGTTACTCCTCTAATCTGTTTTTTTCCCATTCCTACTCCAGCCATCTGTGTGGTGTTGTCACTTACAGCCATGTGCAGAGAGGAGCCAAGGGAAAGCTGAGGGGCTTTGGGTGTCTGGGGCAGAACAGCAACATTGAACACGTGGCTTTCCAGGCTGGCTTGTGGACTGGCAGAGCTGGACACCTGGGAAGGAAAGGTCACAGGAATGGACAAGTGATCTCTAGACCAGTTTCAGACTTTCCCTTGGCAGTGGCTCCCTGTGATCCCAACAGTTTCCAGGATGGGCTACACTTGTGTTTCACAGGCTCATTAATATTTTCCACTCTAGCACCGAAAAATTAAGTCAAGGGTATCTAACTCCTAATTGCAAACCTGCAGCAAAGACATATCAAGCAAATTATATTAAACTGGTAAAAACTCAGAGTACCAGACCCATTCCCTAGAGGTGAGCCTGCAAATGTTCCCAGCAATCCTGGGGTGAAGTGAACACCCAAAGAAATACAGCTCCCTTCCTTGACAGACTCAGTTATGGCTTTATCTTTTAGTAGGGATGGCAGTGTGCTCTGGAACTCCAGAGAGCACTTTGTGAGTAGCAAAGGACATAGTGAAGCTTAATTTTTAGAAAATGCATAAAAATATAAGTTCTGACGAAAGGAAATATATCATTTTAGCCATTTGCTGCACCTGCTCTGTCCTAAAACCGATGAAAACAACATGTTGGCCCCAAAATGTCCCAACCCAAAGTTGAAGGCTTGGACTTGGACAGGGGTGCTGTGGTCTCCTGATGTGACCAGGTATTCCCAGCTCCCTTTCTGAGCTCTCTGTACAATTATTGCTACTGCTCTGAGATACTGAACCCAAACACTCAACTCATGCAAAATGCATAGTCTGTAAGAGGAATGCAGCAATTAAGCCAAAGATTAGCTTGTTCAACACTGAAGCTCACAAATTCCTCATTATCACTTATGTTAATTACTTTAGAAATTACCTTAATTGCCTCTGCGGTGCTACAGTAATTGCTTCTGCCTTGTAAACCAGATGTAACAAACACTGCGTGCCAGTGCTCACGTAGGCTTACTTAGGGCAGGCTGTGAAACCCTCCCAGCAAACAGCAAGGACCTGTCTGAGGAATTTTATGGCTCTTAAACCTGTGGGGAGTGGGGATTTATCTCATTTTCCCAGCTGCTGGGGAGTATTTCTACCTTTTTGGCCTGTTTGCAAGACAAAGGGCTCTGAGGCCAAAATTAATTTATTAGCTTAGAAACCAAGGGCTGTGTGGCTCTGGGGCTCACCAAACACACCATTTTTAGAAATGCATTTGGAACGTTTTTCTCTTGGTGTAAATATTGTAGGTCTTATGAGAGGGTGGTGTGTTTGCCAGTACATATTCACACACACATCTGTGTCATTGTCAAAACTCAGCCTCACAGGACACAAAAGTGGAGTCACCTCAGAGAGCTGCCACCTGGTATTTCTAGGGAAAGGACATGGAATGATGAGGAATACCTGGAACTGGAAGGAGTCACTCTCTACTTCAGCCCCAGAGTGCCTGTACCACACGATGCCATCGCTGATGTCCTGCTGGGTGAAGGAGGTTGTGGGTGAGGCCGCTCTTCCGTCAGGTAAAAGTTGCCAGGAGTCCGCCGGGCCGTCCGCCGGCATCGGGACCAGCAGCACCACTTCCCCTGGGAAAAGCAAAGAGGAGCTTGGGAGGACACAGGGAGCAAGAGGTGCCCTTGCACCAGCTAAGGAAAATGCCCACCCACTCAGAGCTTTTTTCCACGCAGTGTCAAGTGACAGAAATACCAGCAGAGCTCCCAAAAGCCATCAGCAGACAGTGAGACATCCCAGTGACATTGGGAAATTTTGTTAATTAATTCCATTAAACAGGCTGATAATTCTGCTGATTGATAATTAATCACTCTGTTATGTGAATCATCCGTCATAAGCTCTCCCATTTCATTTCCCCAAACCACCCTTGAAAAGTTGGAGCAGCAAAAAAAGTAATTCAGCAAGATGCAATATCACACTTCCATTTGATCATTGAACTCTGGGCTAAAATTCCTTTATCAGTACCCTAATTACATTCCAGATCTTATGGTTTTGCTCATGGGAGTTCCCCTAAAAATTTAAAAATCACATTCTATATTTTCTATAGGTATGAATATCTTTCCTATTAGTCACAGACTAAGTTAGGCAGATAAGCCCTTCTGGAGTCAGGACCAATTTTCCACATTTCTCTGCCTCTTACTTTTTCCCTCCCTTTCTGCAAAACAGTATTTTAGAGAAAATTTTGGCGCTCATTGATTTCTGCTGCTTCTTCCTCACCTGCAGCTACAAAGCTGTTTATACTACTGCAATTAATCACAGCAGCAATAATTATGGTGATACAAACAGAGGATTATAAATTTTAGTTAGGGTTAGGCAGCAGGAGACAAGCTCCTCGGGGAAAAAAATTCCTGTTTTCGTGTAAATGCTTATTAAAAACAAGAAAACAGACCTTCATCTGCAGAAAACTAAAGGGGGAATACAAATTAATTACTTCTCTTCTAAACTGCAAAACTCTTATTTTTTTGAAACATCTTTGTTTCCATCAGGTGCTGGCAGCTGTTATGGAAGCCAGCCTGTCCTCACAGCACAAGCATGGATCTTGCTAGAGGGATCCTCTAATTTTGCCAGGTCAGCAAATTAAATGTGGTATCATTTCTTAGAAGTGCAAAACATATTATTGGAATACATGGTTTTTGTGAAGAAAATAGTGATGCTGAGCAAGAAAAGAGCATTTTTCTTTTCTTTCCATATTTCCTTTCCCTCCACATGATACCTCTTTTTCATCCCGTTTCTCTCCTTTTATAGCTCAGTCACAAATCCCAGAAACTTCCACACCCCCGTTTACCCTGTGCCCAGAAGATCCTCCCTGAACATGGGGTTGCTGGTGAAAGTCACTGCTCTGAGAGCTGAGCTCAGAGCCTCTCAGAAGGAATTTGGAGACAAGAATTATCTACAGATCCAAACAACATCACCAAATCCTGTTTCAGTCCTTCCCCTGGGACAAATTAAATCAAATGTCACGGAATTTAGGGAATTCTTCAAGCTAAACTTCTGCTCAGGAGTTTCTAGAGGCAGATACTGCTCTGTACTCCTCAAGGCAGACATTCACTGTGGAGGGTTATCTTTTGGCAGTAAATTCTGCTCTCTCAGGGCTGTAAACACGCCAGGATTCCACCACCACTGGAGGAACACAGATGATCAGGAAGGGCAAAAGTGCTTTGTTACTTTGCACAGCCATTAGAAGTGGAAAAAGATGAGGTTAGCAGCACTCAGCCAGCCTACCACTCTAAGGAAATATTCCCCCAAATGTGCACATAACACCATGGAAGGGTGCTGCTGCTGGGCAGCAGGGCTCCAGGGGGATTTACCATGTCTAGGCTGCTCCTGGGTGATGGTGTAGGTGATGTCAGAGTCCCGGGCACCGGGCAGCTCGGCGTGCAGGATTGTCTTGGAGATCTGCAGCATGCCTCCCTGGGGCACCCACACCAGAGAATTGGTCACCAGCCGGGGGCTCCTGGCAGTCTGCAGGCAGGGGGACAGCAGGGAAATGCTGACTGCAATGTGAGCAACTGGAATGGGACTTTCAAGGGAAAAGCAAGGATCAAGGAGAGTATTCTGGAATTCCTTACGCATTCCTGGTTGTCTCCTTGAAGAAACGGTTGTGGATCTTTGGAGTGCTGTGTCACTCCAACCCCATTCTCAGCCTGTAGAACTGACCTTGTCCTCTAATTCCTAATTTCCTGCTGCTGACCCTAAACCTTCCTGACCCAAGTCTCCCTCCATAATTTTGTCTTTTACCACCATGCTCATTCTCTCTGAGCATCCACCCAAGTCTTTAGTTACTCGATGGGTTTCCTAACCTTCAAACTATTCCTGTGCTTTTTTTTTTTTTAATGAATACTTATCCAATATTAGTTTAAGCCTCCTGAAATGTGGATGTCAGGACTGGATTGCAGTAATAGTTTCACTACAGTTTCCTTTTATTTCAGTAACACTACTCTGGCATTCAAGGATTGTATCAGCCCTTTTTGGCTCTAATTTGGACAGGCCACCAAAATCTCCATGACCTCTTCCATGCTATGGTTCTTTCTTATAAGCCCAGCTGCTGTAAATGTGACTTCTTTTCTGGATTTCTGCACATTCACCTTGAAACTGGCTGTGGCTGCAGTTCACCTTGAACTGTGTGATCAGTCAAAATCCTGACTGCTCCATCTAAGGGATCACCTTCCTCCTCATTTGCTGCTCCACATAATTAGCCCCCAAACCGATAAATGACTCATTGATGTGCTCTTCTGGATCTGCCACAGAGACAGGAGAGAGAGCTAAAAAGATGTCTGTGAAAAGGAACCACATTACAGGATGATTTCTGACCTCCTTTTTGGCACATCTGCAGTGCACCCACCTAATGTGTACTCCACTTATACTGTGGGTTTGTTACAAACATGGAAACCTTCAGCTCTTAAGTCACTAAATGACTGAATGTTCCTTCCCTGGCCACATCAAACCCATCCAGCACGTTGTGATACCATTCCCTCATGGCTTTGATGCTGCTTGTTAATAAGAACAGACTCATGAGACAGCTCTTTTTGCTTAGTAATCTACTTTAAAAATATATTTGACATGAATGAATTCACAGCACTGTAAAAGTGTTTTCAGAGAGCTCAGGGAGGCTCACAGGCTCCCTGGTCCATGCTTCAGCTACCTGCTCCCAGGCAGGGCAAGGTCAGTTGCCTTGCAAATATCTTGGAGACCTCCCTTAGCTGGATCTCTAGAGGTCTGGGGTAGCCCTAAAATAAACATCTTTTGCCTTTTTTTTCTGTGTTCCTCCTGGCCTCTCACAAAGGAAATGCTTCCATGTCCCTGTTCAGACTGCAACAGTTCCAGCAAAGGGTCTGGGTGGGAAAAGCAGCCATTAGCAACCAAAGGGACTGGAAAAAGCCCTAAAAGCTGCCCTGCTCTCACCTCTGTCATCACCTTCATTCTTCTCTGTAGCCAAGTGCTGCACAGAGAAATGTGGAATGATAAGAAGAGACAAGGGAGCACAAAAGAGGACAATAAAAGAAACTACTCTCAGCAATTCACCCTCACTGGCATTTACAAGAACCTGCTTAATCAACAGTGGGGGGGAAAAAAGGTGTTACAAAGAACACACAGTGGTGCCCAAGCATTTCCACAGTCCTTGTGATCCTGTTCAGGCTCCTTAGGGCCGTGGAAGCGGTCTGGGTGAAAACCACAGGCAGGAGCTGTGAAAACCACTTATTCCAGCAGTCTAATACCAGCACCAGCCTTGAAAGCAATTCCTTTTCCATCCCCAGACTGCTGTGTGAGTCACAGCACTAATTAACATTAATTACTACCATAGCTTTAGGGGAACCTGCAGGATCCAAATGGGATCAGTGCCTCCTTCTGCAGAACTCCACAGTCACACGGAGCGCTCGCCGAGCTCCCTTCAAATTGTCCTGCCCAGGCTGCTGTGAAAGACATCTCACACAGCAGAGAGGGCAAAAGAGGGGCACGGTCATCTCTTCCTAGCTCCTTGCCAAGGGGTGGAACTCCAAGACACTGTGTCAGATTTCTAGATAAAAGACTGCAAACTGTGACCTTCTCTAGTGACAGCTCTATTTCTTGCTACTCTTTCACATTAGTAAGGAATGAAGATATCTTCAGCTTTTTCTCCCTCTGTTTTATTACAGTTTATTACCTTTTATCAAATAACTGTGGACTTTGAATCGCTAAGGCTGCAAAGTTGGAGCTGTTGCAAACCAAAAATTCGGGTGACCTCCAAAACCCAATCAATCCACTACTTCCTCGGGCTGGTAACTCAGGATTAGCGACACCTCAGGGCCAGAGCGGCACTCCCCCAGACTCCCAGCGTGCCTGCCAGGGTTTCTGTGCCAGCACATACCTCGGGAGCAATGCTGATGTGGAGCAGGACGTTCTGGAAGTGGTAGCCGTCGCTCACTTGCAGGAGAGCCGCGTCCTGCCGGCTGTCGGAGCCGTCGTGGGCGTAGCGCAGCTGCCCGCCCGCCAGGTCAGCCAGGCGCACGGTGGCAGGGTCCCCAGGGGCCCCGAGCAGCCTGCCGTGGCGTGGGGGCTCCAAGACCATCAGCACCACGTCCTCAGGGTTGTCACTGTCCCCCACACCGAGCACCAGCTCCGATATCGTCCCGGTTTCGCCCCTGCCCACGAGGAGGGGCTCGTTCCTGAACACGTACGGCTCCTGGAACACAAAAGCGGCTCTGAGGTGTCTGCTGAGCCTGGGAGAGTGCATCGTGATCAAAGGCTGGAATTAAAAGCTTGAGGATAAGGACATCAGCTCACTTCATCCCTGGAAATCTCCTGTTTCTTAGCAGCAGAAAATCACTCTCCACACCTTTTCCCTCAATGGACAGATCAAATAATATTTAGCACTTAAACTGAATTAGTCCCATTAAAAGAAGATTCTCATGCCACATTAGGCTTAAGAAAGGCAAAAACTAAGGACATTTATATAGCAAGCATCTGACCCTAGCTGATCCTCATTAGCCTTCTGAGATGACAGCAAAACCGGGTGTCTTCATCATCAGTATTTATTTCATTTCCAACATTTCCCAAAGCCTTACTCAACTTACACCAAAGATCTGCTAGAGGCCATATTTCTGCTGGTTTAAATTAGTTCTCCAGTTCCTTGTCATCAAGAAAAGTTTCAATCTGCAGTCTCTATTGATCCAAATAAACATGGGTAATGCACAGCCCTGGGAGGGAGGCAGCCCCGCAGAGACTAAGTCAAAGCCCTGGGAATATCCATCAGGGAGCCAACTCACCTGTGCACAACTTCCCAGGGTTATTAGGGATCAACAGCCAGAATTCCTATCATTAAACCTCACTTATGTGTTTTCTGGGGCAGTGACTGCAGCTCTTACTTAGGTGAACGTCCTACTGAGGCAAACAAGAGATTAGGCTGAGCCAAGATCTCAGCACCAGCCAGAATCAATATACACACGGCAGGATCAAAACCCACAGTTTGTCTTAGTCTAAAGGACAAACTAGAGCACTTCCAATTTCCAGAAGTTATGTGAATGACTACTATGGAATATAAATTACCCATAGTGAGGGTGGAGGCTGAGCCAGGCCAGCACCAGAAGAGTTCTGTCAAGTCATTTGGTGCCCCTCTGAGGATGTAAATGGGCCTTAAGAGTAGCAGATTCTCTTTTGCACTTTAGGGTCTCTATTTGTAAGGATATGCCAAGTAGTCACAACTTCTGCTCGAGCTTTCCACACTCAGAAAAAGCTGCAAAGCCTCCCTGGAAACCTGGAACCTATTCAGGTGCCTGTACCCACCCTGGGGTAAGACCCATATATTGTGCCACAGACTTTAAATAGCAATAATACAGGAGACACAGACTCTTGGCAGTACCATCACCTTGCCCAGAAGCGGTGAGAAGTTTAAGAGATACACTTTAAATAGCTCATGCTGATTTAATTCCCAGCTGTCCTAGAATAGAGCATTGAACCTGAGTGTCAATTCTTTCCTGCCATCAGGATCAATCCTGGCCCAATTGGTCTGCAGCAAGAGGCTGAGCTGGAGCATCAGCAGATCCAAAGGATAATTGGAGGAGTAGGGATTCCTCAGCCCTCACTGGTAATTGCTCTACGATTGCACAGCTGCCACTCCCTGCACAAGCAAAATGACACAGGCCAACCTCTCCAGTCAATTCCACAAGTCCCCTTCCTCCATGTGATTCTTGGCTGCTGCCCCTAAGGGAGAGTTGAGCCCAATTTGCCTGATCTGAACCCCTGCTCAAGTTCTGCCCAGCTCCTTTGTTATCCCTGCAAGAAAAGCAGGACTTCAAACAGTACAAAATTTGGGGTTGTTTTCAGGTTTTGTTACCTGTGTTGAGAAGGCTTGAATGTTGATCACCTCAAGATGGGAGAATGACTGTTGATCACTGACCTTCAAGGAAAACTGTCCTTTCCTAAACAGGTCCCCAACAGGCCAAAATACAGGATAATATAAATGAATGAAGTACTCTTCCAGGACTCAGTAATGATAAGCACATTATATATTCAGCAAAAATGACTGGCTCAGTGACAGAAGCTTTAACTCAAGTTTCTTCAATTACGTTTTTATAGTATTTTTTCCTGAGGATTCACAACAGTCACAACAGGCAATAAAACACCTTTAGCTGTGTAATAATACACCCTCATCTCCCTTTAAGTAACGTTATCCACATGGGATGGCATCCCCAAGATAAAGTGCCAATTGTAAATGTCAGCCACTCACTGCTTAAGAAAAACCTCACTTATCTGGCTTCAGGACTTGCCAGGATTCTTCCTTCCCATTTACTTTTCAGTTATGCCACCCTAACACCCTGAAGTTTAAAATAATAAATAGAGTAATATTTAGTAATAAAGTAGCTTTGTTTCTCAAGACAAGATGCTGACATTTCATGGCAACTACCAGGTAGACTGAAAACAAAAAAAAGCAGGATACAGGAACATATGCCTGAAGTCTGGTGAACACCAGCTAACCCTTGGCATCAGGACACCCTGGAAGTCTTCTTCAGATCTGATTTAGATTGTAGACCTCCCTGATTTATACAGCCAGAAATTTAGAACAGTTCCACCCGTGTCACTCTGGTGCCAAGGCTTTATGGTGATGCAAATCAAGTGTGAAATTTGGCAGGGTGGCTGGCTCATTGCCTGGATGCAGGAAAAATCTGCTTCCCTGCAACACCCCTGCAGTGGGAGCTTTGCCAGCTACTAATCACCACTAATTATTCCAGGGTGCTAACAGAGCTCACACTGGAGGCAAACAAGGAATGGCTGAAGGCAAACGATGCCAGAGAGCACAGCAGTGGCATCACTGGAGCATCTTCCTAACAATATCAAGAAACTGTGCTAACAATCAGACTAACAAGCCAGTTTTAACTCTCAGCTGAGTGTCTTGAAGATGGGACAGATTCCTGCACCCCAAAAGCACAAAAGGTTTGGGAGTTGGGTCACAGTGACCTCTTCTACCACAAAGTGAGTTTTGCACCACCAGTGTAAGTATGCTGGAAGTTGAGTGGGGTGCCTCCCCGTAGGAATGCTTCCAAGAAGAAGTAAACACCCGTTCTCAAAACACAACAATTTTTTTGTGAGGCTGGAGCTCAGGAAAATGCTTCCCCTGAGTCACCTGGGCTCGTCTCTGCTGTGCACCAAGCGGACCCTCCTCTCCCGCACGTCCCTGCAGTTGAAGCTCTGGCCGTGGCTCAGCGGCGCCTCCCGCCCGTGCTGCAGCATCACCAGCCGGCCGGCGGAGGGAATGCTGTCCAGCTGGAACAGCGGCTGCCCCGAGGCACCGGCCGCATCACAGCCCAGCAAGGCCGGCTCTAGGGGCTGCACCCCGCCAATGGCCACCGAGAGGGTGCTGCTCACACGGGAGCTCCGGGGATGCCTGCTGGCTGAAGGGAAAGAAGAGAGAAGTGTTACTGCAGCAATCACCATGGTGTGTTGGCACCATGCCTGTCAGCACTATTTTCTGGGTGCCCTGTTCATTCCTGACCCAGGTGAACTGCAATCCATTTCAATCCCCACCATGACTTGGGCAAATCACTTCCCACCTCGATTTCCCCATCACAGAACTGAAAGCCAGCTACAGACAGACTAGTAAATCTTCATTTAGAATGAAGAATGGATAAGTAACCACTAAACTTGATTCAGGAAGGGATTTCCCCCAAGGTATTTTGTCACTGGTTTTACACTGATGATAAATGGTGCTGTCTCTTGAGAGACACTCACCTTCTTCACACTCTCTGGTCCGTGGATTGCCATAGAAACCCTGGCCACAGGCAGAAACACAGATCTTATTCTTCAGAAACGTGGTGCTGTCACAGAGGTGGCACAGACTGCCACTGTCACACTCCAGGCATCCAGGAGGACAAGCTGCATGGGATGGAAAGCACAACCCCACTGAGACAAAAACAGTGTCTGTCTCAAAACTGCAAAACCAGTGCAGACACTGGCACGCAGAGCTGTGAGCAGAAACACCACTATGTGTGTCTTGCCTACCTGACAAAAAGAGTCAAGATAGTGGGCAGAGAGTTATGATAAAAGTTGGCAAGAAGATCCTTCCTCATTTGCCCACTGTGACTGCACCAAGCTCGCTGTGCTCACCTGTGCACTTGTGCTGTGCCTTGTCTG
Organism: Peucedramus taeniatus; assembly: GCA_013400575.1. NCBI lineage: Eukaryota > Metazoa > Chordata > Aves > Passeriformes > Fringillidae > Peucedramus > Peucedramus taeniatus. The sequence goes on from WBNO01010248.1 coordinate 39,786, forward strand.
CATGATATCTCTGCGCACATTTGGGAACACAAACACTGCCCAGGAGGAAGAACGGGGCTGGGCAAAGGCTGCACTTGTCTGCTTGGTGGCACCGAAGGCAGGGCTGATCACACCCTAAAGAGACACAGGCAAAGAGCTCAGCCTGGCAGCTCTTGGGAGACAAGCAGGGAACCACGTTGGAAGCAGTGCTCCATGAAAACTCACTCTGGCATGTATCTGATTCCCGGTAGAAAGCTGGAGGGCACTCTTCCACACAAGCTCCTTCATGGAGAACGTGGCCTTCCATGCACTGCAGGCAGTCAGTCCTCTTGGGACCTTTGCAGGCATTACAGCTCCAGTCACACTCTGGAAGAAAACAAAAATCAGTTCAAGGCAGCTCCTTCTGGGGTGCTCACCCTGCACAAGGGCTTAGCACTTGGGGTCTACAAGCTGTGGGAAAACACCACTTATTTCCATTATGAAACACTCTGCTGGGGAGTTCTGGAAATCTTTCAAGTCACGTGTCTTTTAAATCACTATAAACTGCTGTTTCTGCAGCCATCCGGTGATGCGGGATTTAGTAAGACAGAGAGAGAGAGACAGGTAAGTACAGGAGGCCAGATAAGCCCCCTAAAAGAGACTTAGCCTGGCAAGCTCACTCGTTATCAGCTGACCCCTGACTAAACGAATTGCTGGACCTGACCCCTGAAAACTTTGCTGGCTCAGTAACAAAATCATGTACAAGAGAGCAATTTGCAATCATCTTGTTCCACTGAAAGGCTCAAGTATGTGACAGCAGGCAGCCCAAAAAGCAAAAAAAAAACCCTGCAGAAACCTCGCAAGCAACCTGTCACTGAACAATTTTGCCCTTCCTACACCCTTTTTAAAGCAGGCCACCTGCACAGCTCCCGCTGCCATCTAACGGATTCTTAGCCAAGACACTTGCATTTATTTCTTTTTCTCTCTCCTTTTTTTTTTCATTTCCTTGAAACCAGCAAGGTATTTTTCACCTCTGCAAGTCTTGGTGGAAAAATCCAGGTAATACTGCTGAGCACAGCTCTCGTACTGGCACTCCCCAAAGAGCAGGACCTTGGCTGCATCTCTGCAGGACGTGCAGCCAGCCGCCGAGTCGCAGCTCCGGCACTGGCTGCTGCAGGCTGTGGGAACACAAGGAAAAACAGTGTCATTCCTGATGCTATCACCCTGCAGCCTTGCTGCTTCCTCTTGTCCTCTATGGCGACTCCAGGGTTTTTGCTTGTTATGTTCATTTTCACATTCTCCAAAGTGTAAAAAGCCATATTCTACTTGGAATAGGCTGGAATGTCCCCTCATGCTGCTTCTTACATTCCTCTGGACAGGTCAGGGTAAAACACTGACCCTGAATCCAAATCCCCAAAATAAGAGCTTTCCCTGCCTCTGTTTTTTTAACATTTTCTCTGTGCAACCTGCATTTCATTCAACTCTTTACCCAGAAACACACATTTTTGGAGAGCAAAGTAGACTGCTGCTATCCTTGGTGGGACCAAAGGCCCATTTAATTTCATTTAAGGTTTCCACCTTTTTATCTGCACACAGTGTGAAACTCTGGAGCTGTAGGGAGCAGAAAAGATGCCAGGAAAAAAAATAATTCAGGGATTTACTGAATCTAGGATCAAAGTCCAGAGGTTCAGAAGATTTCAACTCACCTCTTTGATGTCCAGGAACTAAACTTCACAGGAGGCTGTACTAACAGTTTGGGTGATAAATACTGACATGTTAATTCAAAACACAGTTGTATAAGTAAAAAACCTCCAAAGTAAATGTGAAAATACCCACGTTTCTCTCCCTGAAGCAAGAACACAGTGTTTTTTACTGTGTTCCTTGTTTTAGCTCCTCTAAAAAATGTCACAGAAGGACTGCATTTTATTGATGTACAAATCATTTCTAGCAAAATGTTTACCTAAAGAATCAAGCAGCTTTTAGGTGCTCTGCTGCCACTCTGATTTTTCTTCACTTAAGAACACTACATGAAAAAATTACTTTTTTCAAGTGCTCCAAGGAGCCAACTATTAAAAATACAGTAAAGCATTCTACATGAGGTCTGAATCCATGGAAATCAGTCTACCCATGGAGGCATGCCAGAAGAGTAAGCAAAAACTGTATCTGGAAGCAAACCTGTCTGCTTGTTTTATCAGCACGACTCTGTATCTGCATTTTTAAGCCCATGAAGGACTCGTTGAGCTTCTCACTGTTCCTGGGCCAGGATGTCATTGAGTTTACAAATATCTCCCGGGGCCCATACGTGCACTCAGCATCTCTCTGAACCTCATTCCAAGCCCGAGTTCCTCAAAAGTGCAAAGAGACTAAAATAAACGTTGAAGAGAGACAGGTTTTTCTCAGCCTAGCAGCTAACCTCCGATTAAACAATCTTCATTCCCTCCAAGTGGCAGTTTCCCAGCAGCCTGGGACAATTTGTATCTCCCTGGCTTATCAGCAGCACTTGAAAAGGCACAAGTGACACTTGGAATGACAAAAATCCAACACACTTGGCCTTGAGCCCCCTGCTCCAAGGATTACAAACACTTCTTAAAAAGCCATTTGCAATAAGGAGATTAGAGCAGCTGAATTGGCTTGCCAAAAAAAAAAAAAATTATTTGCAGTTGAGCCCCTGAACCAAATTTAGGAAGGGTGCAGGCCTCAGGAACATCCCTGGTCTACTTTGATATCCTGAGGCAGGAGCCAGCAACAGGAAAGCTTTCATTAGAAAGGGGGATGTTAATTAGGAAGAGAGATATTCTGGTGCAGCAAGCAAGAAGAGAATCCTTACTGCAGAAGAAAACTGAGTATTTTGTTGAGCTTGTAGGAAACCAGCCAGAACATTTTTTTTTAATCCTATTTTTTATTACTTTCCTTTTATTATTATTGAATACCCTTTCTTTTTTTCTGCAACAGAAGAATGGTACAAGTCCTTCCAGCTATTTCCTTGAACTTATGTAAGGTGTCTCCATTTCTGCTGATCAGATGGAAATAATAGTTTCATGAGAACCATCTATTTCAACAAAAGGCAGGTAAAGCAGACAACCACATCAGTTTCCTCCTACAGGACCTCATCAGTGACAAAATTGGGTCTAGGTAGGATGACACTGATACCTGGACTCAGTGCAACAGAGTTATTTCATCATAAATTGGGAGAATTTAAATCAGGGTAATGCAGGACTTCACTAATCTGAGTGTTCAGGTTCACAGTGACCAAACCCCTTCAGCATTCACTCATTTTTAGGTGTGTGTATTGTAGTGGGACAATTCAAGCAGGGATTTTTCCAGTTTTTTGTATCTTTGGGCTGTATCATTTTGCATTTTGGAACATCAAGCCAAATAACTATGAGAGGAATAACCCAGGGCCAGAATGAACACAAAATAATAAAGGAAAAGAGAGGCCCTGAGAGATTCAAAAAGGATAGCAAGAGTGGGATAAAACATAACTTAATACCAGATCAATTCCACCAGATCATTAGGATCAGCTCAGGTCTGTGTCTACCAAGCCGTACCTTGTTTCTCCTGGGGTTTCACATGAGGAGAAATGAACATAAATGCTACAGTGCAGTTTCCATGGCATGTACTGGCAGGTAGTGCAGTGGGAAGGGGGCTTGCCTTAGTCAGGACTGATTAAAACTGGTCTCAACTTGCCAAGTTTCCATCAAGTCCAGAATCCATTGCATGAAAACCTACACAAATGCTCCTGCAGATTTTTACAGCAGGACACAAAGCCTCTTGTCTTTTGAGATCAATAACAAAACTGCAACTGTTTTGAAATTTCAACCCCGCTGTAGGCTCTGCTCCTCAGGCAGCTCATCACCTCTGTCAACTCACATCACCTTTTTAGACACCTGAAACCTTTCTCTTCCAGGCAACAGCCACAGTGAGCAAAGGAACAAGAAAAGACACATTGGTAAAAGCACTGTGGAAAGGAGAGGAGGCTGGGGGAGAGGCACTCACGTCTGCAGGTCTGCCTGTCATCCCTGTAGTATCCCAGGGAGCAGAGCGGAGCACACGCGCCCGTGTGGGACAGAACCAGGCTGGCCTCGCAGGAGGAGCAGGACAAGGGACCCTCGCCAGTGCAGCTTTTACAGGAAGGGTGGCACCCTGCAGGGACAGCAAAAAACAGGGCTTCTGTTCAAGGAAAAGCAGGTCTCAGGGCAAGTTTCACATGCTTCAGCAGAAACACTGGCAGAGACTGGGAGCAGGGATGGTGAGTATCAAAAGTTCCTGCCAAGTCTAAGCCCTCAGCGGTGCACAGTGCCTCTCGCCCAAGAAAGGATCCTCTCCTTTCTTCCTCTTTTTACCCTCTTCTTTTCAGCCTTCCCTTCTTAAGAAAAACCTTTGCAGGATCTGGCCAGCACCTGTCTAACAGAGAAGAGTGAAAAAAAGGGCTAGCACATACCTCCCTCTCATGCTTTCTCCCAGCTAGCTTCAGGTTAGATCCTCTTTGTCTATGCAGGAACCATCTAGTGTTTTCCTGACAGTTCCACACTTCCCTGAAGATTCACATCCATCCCTTCAGCAGGAATTGCAATGATGGAGACCAGACTATCCCCATGCACCCTCTCCCTGTTTTCCTCATGACTTTTCAGCCTCATTTCTTAGTCTGACCAAAGGGATTTAAAATATCACAGTGGCTGAGGCCAATGCACCCTATTACTTTCTCCAGGGAGGTTACATACAAAATGATTAGTCTGTTTTGCTTCTTGACAGGCCTTTACCTGAAGATTGATGCCATCATTACACCTATCATGACAGGTGTAAAATTAATCATGAGTAAGAGTGGGCAAAGGAATCAGAAGCAACCACACTGAGCTGTGCTGGGGATCTTAAAAGCCAGAACAAAATGTCCTATGAGCTTTGACATAGTGTGAAAAATGCACAACTCCTTTTAAATCAAACCTTTAAACCTAAGGGAAGAAATGTTATCCCTAGGCTTACATTTCCAGGAAGGCAAAACCTCTCTCTCTCTCTCTCTCAGGAGCCTTTCCAATCAAGTGACACAGAGTATGTTTCATAGCTCTGAGATCTCATTTGTCAAAACCAGGTAAATAAACACACAGGTCCCAGAATGCTGGAGAGAAGCTTTGAAATATTACCCACCCTAAACAAGATTAGGAAATGCCACTTCCTTCAAAAGGAGCATCTCCATTGTGCTGAATTTCTGGTCTTGGTTCCCTTCTCTGAAATTAAAGTGCAATACCCTTTACTCAGCTTTCAGCTTTACCACATCTCTGTCAGGCACAGAACAAGAATAGGAACCTGCTTCCTCCTAAGAGCCCAGGGAGTAGAAAGTAGCTCGGGCAATGACTGGAACATGAAACCACATCAACAACAAAAAGTGGAGGAGATGCAGGGACACATAAGAAAATAAAATGCGCCCCAGGTGCTGCATCCATTGCGCCAGCTTAAAAAGCTGAATGGAATTGGATTTCTGTTTTAGGAGTTGCTACAAGCCATCACCTTCTGGGCCCTTATTGCAGCAAGACAAGCCTCAGTAACAGACCTTAGTTAGGGTGATGTTCCACCTCATGCTGCAAAACACCCTGAGAAACTCCTACCAGCATGAAAAAAAACCTACTCCAGTGCAGTGTCCTGCCAGCTGGACAAAGCTTCTCTACTAGGCAGGAACCACTTGATGGAACTTCTCCCAAGGGTGCAGGCAGCTCCTGCAGCTCCCCGATGTGTGTGCAGGGGGCACTCACGTTTGCAGGCTCCACTCTCAGGGTAGTGTCCCGGCGGGCAGTCGGGCAGGCAGCGATCCCCCAGGAGCAGGTGCCGGGCATGCTGGCACTTGAGGCACACACTGCCGCTGTCCTGCAGCTTGGCCACACACTGCTGGCACAGGGGGTGGCAGTCTAGAGGGAACAAGGGACAATGAGCACGGAGGGACAGCACAGAGCATAGCTGAGAACTGCAGGAGGGCAGTAGGGATGGAACTTTGAGAGCAAATCCCGCTACTGGAAACTCCCGCATCCGAGGAGCATTCCTTTCCTCTTGCCTCCTGCTCATCTTGTGCTCTTCCTGAGCACCACAACACTTTCACTTTTCCTCTGCATCCCTCCTGCCCCATTCAAGCATCCTCTTTCCCATCCTTAAGTAAGCTTGGGAAAGCTTTGCACAAAGCCAGCTCAAAGCCCTTTGCTTCCCAAGACCTTTCCCTGATTTTGAGTGCCTCTGCCTACAGGATTCTCTTTAGCTCTGCTGGAGGCCTCAGGCACCCACCTCCCTCTGCTCCCACCATGACAAAACGAGGAGCAGAACCTGTACAGCTGCATGACCTTCTCCTGTAGCTCCTGCTGTTTGCATTTTCCCACTTAAATGAGACATCCATACCCCGAAACAGCCACAGCAGCCCTCAAAGCCAGGACAAGAGCAGCATAAGAGTACCTCAAAACCTTTTCCTTTTTCCATTTTTCCCCAGCAGGACGCAACCTTGCATCTCCTGACCTCTGCCTGAACTTAGGTGTTTCAGAAGGTTTGACAACAAGCCTTTTGTGTGCACAAAGGTGCAGTGTAAGGCAACCTGGAAGCCAAATTAATCCTCATTACGGTAATCAAGAAAATTATAAAGGAAATGATGGCTGTCTTGAAAGATATGTAACAATGAGGCTTGATTTGAGTACCTGGCCTCTTGTCAGGTTTCTGCTGCAGGTTCACCTTTCTGTCTTTTGTCTCCTTTGACAGCACTACTACAGATTGTCAGGCAATCTAGATTTACAGGCTGAACACAGGCTCAGATGGGAGCCTGGAGGAATTCTGCATCCAGAGCTGCAGGAGCCTGGCTCCAGCTGACGTCTTCTGTGTGTCACACGCAGGTGATTCTCACCCCACACTGCTGCAAAAACCCAGAAGCAGCTCAGAAACTGCTCCAGTCCTGACTGCAGGCAGGGATCCAAGCTTCTTAGAGAGCTGCCTCCTTCACCTCCTGCTTTTGCAGGGTACAGAACCCATTGAGTTTCTGCCCCGTGCTCTCAGCCTTGGAGCTGGGAAATGACCAGTCATAGTTGGGGTACAGAGGTGGAGTCCCTGAAGCCAGAAAGGATCACATGCAGCCCACCCTAGGGAGCAAGGACTAGGAGATCATCCCAAAGGCCCTGAGTACCTGTAATTTGTGTGGTCTGGAGGTGGGGTGACGAGGTTTATGCACTTATAACCAATAAAATTAACATAAATCCAACCAGTTTTTTGTACTTCCACATTTACTTAGTAATATGTTGACCCTTCTTACTACTAAAACAATGCTCCTCCACTTGAATCTCTTGCTGGAGCAACTGGTCTCTAATAAGGAGTTTTGGCAGGGTATAATGAGTAACAAACCTGGTCAATAGGTTTCAGAAAAATGAGACTGAGAAAATGTAGGGTATCCACACAGTTAGTAACTGCAGCAAAAAACCTAGATTCTCCCAAACTAACATTTAAAAATCAAAATATCCACAAAACTCAGTGCTGCTACAGCAGAGTTTCCTCTTCACAAGCCTCTATTTTCACTCCTGCGAGTGGCAAGAGTTTTGTCAGCTATTGTTTTAGGATGAATCAGCCCCATCACTCTCTTGTTCCTTTGCAAGCCTGAAGATCAAAGCAACACACAGCACCAACAAAAAACCCAGGACTGCCGCTCATGGTGAATTTGAGGGACATTGGGGAGCGAGTGAGAGAGCGAGGGAAGAACTGAAGGGCTTTGTTTAGGGAGAGATTATTTCCATTTTTCACAGCAGGCTCCCTTTGAAGCCAGGACTAACAGAAGGGGGATGTTTTCCTTGTGCTTCTCAGTCACACTCCCCAGCCCTACTTGTTTCCTGCTTCTGCCTTCTCCCTGTCAATCCTGCCTCCACCTTGGCCTACAGGCACAGCCTGTGGGATTCAGGTTTTCTTGAGCCTTCACATCCCCAGCTGCCTGCAGGTCAGTGCCACACAAGTTAGTTAATTCCCTTAGACCCCTTCCAGTATGCAAACGGGATCCTTAGGAATTCTGCCACCACTTTGCTTGTAGTCCCAATGCCTTTGTCATCTTTCTGAGACTGCTGACTTTGCTCCCACTCTCCAAGCAAAATGTTTTCCTGCTCCCCTCCCGGCTGGCTCTGATTTCCTCCTCCTTCACCTCTATGCAAAAATAACCCCCATCATCTTCCCTATCACTGATCTTCCTATAAAAGCTACTTCCATTGCAAAGCAGTATGGAAATACTTACATGGATTTCCAGAGTTACTTGACTTCCACACCCTCTTTAGTTTTCTCTTAGCAAATACAGCAAGAAAACAGTGTCCTTCCTATATGGAAGTTATCTGTTACAGATTCTAAGGCAAAAGAGGCTGTTGGGGAGACAAAACCGTCTCTGAAGTGTTTGTGAATGCTCACAAAGGAAACCAGTGGCATTTCTGCCTCTCAGCTCCACCACTTGCTAAGCATATATTGTTTAAACACATCATTCCTCTTAGGGGCTCTCCAGGAAAGTATTTCCTGATGCAAGTTTTGTGCTGTGCTCTAAGGTGAGACCTGAGGTTTACAACAGAGCATGACTTAAAATCAGCACTGAAAACACCACACACTTTATAGGCAAATCAATGTGCAAAAAGTCTCTAGTCTTACAGTAATTCCAGAAAGAAGTCAGTGTGGTTGGTTTAAAAGGATATGCAACATTGACCAGGATTTTTTTGCTTGCTGGAATGTTTTTCTTGTCTCTCTTTTCCAAGACCTGAGAGGGAATCTGTCACTGAAACAAGCCAAGTGAATTCCTGGTGAAGTGCAACCACATTTGCAGGGATCTGCCTGTATCCTGTGTGAGAGCTTCCCCAGGCAGTGTGAAGTGGGAGATCCAGCAGGAAGGTCCCTAGCTAAAAGGAGTCCAGCCCAAAGCAGGGAAAGGATTTTCCCTCCTCTGGCAGCTCAGCTGCTGGTTCTGTAGGAGGTTGAGTGAGTGGAGCTAAGCCCCTCTTGCTCTGCTCAGAGAAACTCCAGCTCTCTGTGATGATATCAATGTCTCTCTAAACGGACAGCAACAGCTCATTAATTTTACAAGGAACTGAGTATATTTCTTCTTGTCAGTGTGTTCCTTCTGGAATTTTAAGAGCAAGGCAGCAAAGCTTGTTACAGGCCCCCTCCTGAGCAAGCTCCTCTGGTTTAGCTTTGAACATTTTCCCAACTGCACACAGCCTCAGAAAGCAAAGGCCTGTGGAACACAGGGAGTGGGAGTTCCCCCACTGGAGTTAAGACCAGACTACAAGGGATTCTCTACCAGTTGGTGTTCACAGTTTTCTTCCACACCAGTCCCTCTGCATTTGTCTAACTGCCCTTCCATGCAGTCAGGAAAAGATCAACAGGGAAGCTTCCAGATCAACAGGGAAATCTCAAATCAGAACAATGAGGGCAGGTTTATGAGCAGGACAAGACTTTAAGCAATGGCTGGGATTTTTAGAGTGGTGACTGCAAAGTTTCCTGAAGCTGGAGTCGAGCTGGACAAGAGGGAGAGGGACATCTGGGAACTGGGAAAAACAAAACCGACAGAAGCTATGAGATCCAAAGGGGATGGCTCAAGTCCCAAACACATTCCTGTACATTTATAATAAAATTAATCAATTAAGCACTCTCAGGGAAGAATTGGCACAAATTCTGCATGCCCAAAACAGAGCTCAGAGACTTACTGATTTTCTCCAAGTTGAGGACATTTTATCTTTCTTCTGCTTAAGTGTGAAATGCTTATATGATTAACTGCTGAAAACAAGACCTTTTTTTCCCCCTATTAACAAGGCAAATGTTCCAATCCTTGTTCAGGTAACATGCACAACAACACCATTAATTCCCAGGCAATGGTTTGGAGTGACACTTGCTTTTCTCCAGCCTCTGTGAAAGATTTCCCCCTCCAGGTCCATAAAGTATGGCAGGTGACTGAGATGCACAGCAGGCCCTATAAGCCATAACACAATTCTGCCTGCAGGGTCGGGAATTAAAGATAAATGGGAAGATAATTGTAAAAATATATTGCTTTGGGAGGCGAAGGAAAAAGCTTTGTTAGGTTCTGATGCAAATCATATTTTATCAGAGTGTCAGGAGTTTTAAAGTGCTCTTTTATGGGACAGCTGCTCTTTAACTGGTAATTAATAACTTGCAAGGGCAAATTCAGCATTTCAATCAGATCTGAATGAGAAAAATGACTGAAACTTAACAACCTGGATGTGGAGCTCTTTACCTCCAGGAGAACTGGAGACAAACATCCTTTGCATAAACACCAGACATAAATCTAGCACAAAGAGCAACACACTTCAGACTGCAGATCCAGGGCCAAAGCACAACTTTTCTGCCAAGGTGAAAAACCTCAGTTATGTTCCTCTGCAAGGGTTCTCACAGCTTCAGTGGGACAAAGAAACATCTGGACATGGAGGGCTCCCATGCCACAAGGAATGCCCTCCACACTGCTTCCAGCTCCTGTGACATCTCCCTGATTACTGGGACTGGGGAGCAGGAGAACTGGTCCATGGCACTAAACAAAGGGATTATTAAAGAATATTCCTCCTCAGAAAGAGTCCTGAGTGATGATAAATGGCACTAAGGTTTTTCCCAACACAATTTACAGAGGAAGACCACTTTTCCATGGGACTTCTTTCATAGGAAGCATAATGCAAATTAACAGGGAAATAAGGTGGAAGAAATAAAGTGCACAGAGCTCTGACGTGCCAGGACATTAGTAAGTACCACTGCATCCCCTGAAATTGTACAGGACAGAGACACCTCTTTACACTGAAATGCTGAATTCTTTCCAGCTTGTAGTTATCTGTGTCTTGATTTCCCCAGCCTGAATTCCTAAGGAGCTGTACAGTACTTCTAGGATATTTTCCTACTCCTCACACACTTTCTTTCCCTGCTCTTTTTGTCTCTGCAGACAAAACAATCACTGTTGTTTAAAAGGAAGCTGAAGAAATGGTTCATAGAATTAAGCTGTGGAGAGCAAAGAAACAAGTGTTTCATTAAAAAAACATCCAGGACATAGATGCAACCAAAGAGAAGGCTCTGTGAAGGGAAATCATATTAAACTGAGAACAATAGCCTCTCAATGGATATATTTATTACTTCTAATGCATTTTTTCCTTTTCTTAGGATTCCTTATCTCATTTGAAACTGTTCAGTCTGGATTAAGCCTCACACACTGTAGCTTTTCTGATAAAAAAAAAAAAAGGTTTGATAAAGCTCAGAAATGGTTGGAGCAGTTCCCAGGGTATGTTTATACGTGTCTGTGGGATGGATTAAAAGCAATTTTTCTTTTTAAACAGATAAATGCAATCAGTGGTTTCAGATGATGGGCTTAAGTGCAGGCACTGAGCACCCACACAGCACAACCCCTCTCCAGAAATCCTATTACCTCCCAAAAATGTACACAGCAAGGCTTGCTGTGCCAGCTTTTCTTTAGGGCCCCATAAACCGCTTATTTGGATCACAAATTCCAACTTAGCTCCTTTTCCTGAAGCTCTGAGCAGGACCCAAGCAGCTTTCCTGGCAGTGTGAAGCAGCAGTTCAATGGCACAGACAGCTCACCTCCCAGCAGCTCCCCTTACTCACCTACACAATAGCCCACCAGGTTGAGGTACTGCTCCTCCTTGCAGCCTGTCCTGCACTTCCCACCATCCAGAGTGGCATGGGGGTGGCAGGTTGAGCATTCCCCATCAGAGGGGCCATGGCATGTCTTGCAGGATGGATGGCAGGCTGAGGGAGAAAATCAACACTCCTAGTTATGCTCCCAGTGCACCCTCTCCCCTCCCTTCCCAAAAAAACAGCTCCCACCACCATTTACTCCTACAAAACATGGTCAGAAAATGGTCTCATGGCACCAGGGACTGCAGGGTTGTGGTTTGGAAGGCTCTTACATCCTCATTTTGAATAAACAGGATGAGGAATGGGTTGTCCATTTAAGAAATGTGATTTGTTCCCTGCATTAATCAAGGTATAGATCTATACACAATATAAAAGAGAGAGAGAGATTGGCTCTGTTATTCCTCCCTCCAGCATGTGCTTGTGCATATAAAAAAACAGAGTGGGATGCACAGGGGAGATAAATTAAACTTCTCTTGGGGCTGTATGAACATCATTGTGGAGCTCGATATGCATGAGAGGAAAACTGGGGAATGGTTTCTGCACCAAGCCCTCCCAAACTGAAACCTCTGAAGCAGGAATGCCCTGCCAGCTCATTAGCCACTTCTGTCTGCCAAAAGCTCAACAAAGGCATAGCAGAGAAAGTGGCTTAAGAGCACTCAAAAGTATTTAATGGGCTGCTTTTGTATGCTTCCAGCTTTAATGACAGATGTCAGACTTCCATGCTACAGATCTGAGGGAGATAAAAATACTATGGCTACCAGTCAGTTAAAAATTCTTAAAAACTACTTTCAAAGCTCCTTAGGAATAAAAGGACACAGCTTGCAAGATGCCACTTTCCTGACACTGAAATTTTGTTTCTAAGACATTTTTATAAGCCTGAAACCACATAAAGCAGCACTCAGCAGTTACCTCAGCTCTAAGGTGACAGTGCACACCTCAGAACTGATGAATCTTTACAATGGCTTGCCAAATAAATCTAATTATAGAGTTGTTCCTTGGCTGAATAAATTGAATAAATAGAGCAATGGACTTTAGAAAAGGTTGTTCTCTCTAAATTTGAGGCTTTGCCTAATAAAAGCATTTTATTTTTTGGCATTGCCCATTAAAGAGTTCTTTCCACAGCACACAAGTTAGAACACCACCCTGAAATCAAGCACAAAACGTCTTCAGGGAAACAGTCCTGAAGAGCAAAACTGAGTGTAATTTATGATTCCAAGAGTATGTATCTCTCCCATTAGAAGGAGATTCCATTCCCTGAAACTGGACTATCCCATTCTCCCCCGAAAATACTCAAACAGCTTCACAGAAATCAGACAGCATCTCTAATTACACTGAGGACATGGGATGAGATGCAGCAGGGCAAAGCTGCAGGAGCACTCACGGGAGCAGCGGTCCCTGTGGCTGAAGAGCCCCTCAGGGCACGAGGGGAGGCATCTGCCCTCCAGCAGCACATGAGGAGCTGGGCAAGCCGTGCAGTCCTGGGAAGAATTCCCCACGCAGCCTGCACAGGAGGAGTGGCACTCTGCAGCAAAGGGAGAGACAACAGCACACAGAAATACACATTAATTCTGGTTTATTTCGCTCGTTACTGCCTCCAAATATGGCCAGATTGCTTTCCTCTCCTCTGCTTGTGAGAGGTAGAAAGGAGTACAAAGTAGAGAGCACTTCCTGAAGATAAGGAGCAAGCAGAGAGACAGCTGCATATTTGCACCCATGCAGTTCATTACTGAAATGCAAAGCTGAGCTGCCCACCACCATGTGATGCTGCTGTCCTCCCAGGAAGAGCTCTGGGGTTCTGCAGACTCACCAGCTGCTGGGATCACCTTCTGTTATCACCCTGCAGTTAGTCCAGGCAGGGTTTCCTATCACTGGACAGTTATCATCAGCCAGTCTGGAGCAAACACCCACAGAGGTGGACTGGCCACCAGAAATGAAATGACCACCTGAAATGAACGCTCATCACAAGGATGGCCCAGCAAGAAGGAGGAGTGCAATTAAAAACTGCACTTCTTTCCTGGCACTGACCCTGAACCAAACCATCTTCAGCTAAGCCATATGATTAAATAAACACATAAACCCATAAACTAGCTAAAAACCTTGTACTTATTAGAGTGGCTGGAGGCCACAGGTTCCACTGTGTGAGTTGGGTGCAGACCTCTGGACTCTGGGGAGACAAGACACAGAGCTGGTCAGAGGAAATTAAATGAAATAAAATAATTTATATAACTACACTTAGCTGGCTGTCAGGGAGATCTTTAAGGTCCCTTCCAACCCAGGCCATTCTGTGACTCTAAAAAAACAGCATTTTGCCCTACATATGAATGTGCTACTGTTCTGCACAATCTTGTGGGTTTGCTTTTCAAAGCACTGGCTATAAAATCAAAATAACTGAATTTTAAATTATGTCCACTTCTAAAAGATAGGGTTTTTTTCCAACAGGAAGAAATAGCCATTGTTATTACTACTACTTAAGTCACTATCTCTCTGACTGGTGAGAAACCACACGTATCCCCAGTGTACATCACACTACCCACTTTTCCAAACTCTAGCCCTCATGGAAATGCTTTCTAGTTGGTATTTCAGGAGCAGGGATGGCAGGTGTGCTGCAGGGTATTTAGCAGAAGAGCTTCCTCAAAAGAAAAGACTGCTGTAGGATGTCTTGACCTGCTCCAAGGGCTAAGATGGAGAAAGCTCAGCCTTCTTTGAAAAGGATTTAAGAGTTGATCCTACTTCAAATTAAGTCAGTGCTAAAAATCATGTACTCAGCTTCAATGAAAAGGAGGCTACACTGAGCTGAGCAGGCTTGAACACAGGCATTCAAAAAGAAAAGTACCTGAGTCTTTTAGTCACAAGTCTTATGTAGATTACATTTTCCCTCAAAAGCACTAGGATATGGCATTTTGAAAGTTACAGAGTTTAAACACTCATGGCAGTCACAAGGCAAGCTGTACAAGTGCTGTACAAATCAAATGCAGTACGAGCCCCCCCCAAACACCCAAACCCCAGGGCTCTGACCAGCTCTTCTCACCTCTGCAGACTCCTGTGCTATCCACATGGAAATGGGATGGGCAGAGGGGAAGGCAGAGGCCATGGAGAGCTCCTTCCCCGGGCAGGTGAGGCTGCAGGACGTCCTCAGGCGCCCGGCACCACAGGCACTGTGCAGCCCCTGGGCCAGCGCAGGAGAGGCAGGACGGGTGGCAACCTGGGCACAGGGGGAGAGAGCCATCAGAGCCACGGCTTTCCCAGGGAGAAGGACAAGGGACAGCTTTCCCAGAGACAGTAACAAGGCCCAACAGCATCTGGTCCTGCTCTCTACAACAGAACAGGGATTTTAGAAAAATACTTTGGCATTGTTCCACCCTCCCCCGCCCCCAAGGAGCGGCTCTTTTCCTGAGTAAAGCTAATGAAGAAATAAAAAATTGCAGCCCTGTGCCACAGGAAGCCAATTCTCCTTTAATTTCTGGAACTGCAACAGTGAGCTCAATCTCATCAGGAGGGACAGCAAGAATTGACAGGAGAAAAGCCCTTCGTGTGAAAGGCTCACAGGAAGCAGAAATTCACCTTCCCAATTTTCGCTTTTCCCACTACTGCAAAGGTGATTTCAGTCTTTGCAAATCTACCAGATGTATGTGGAATTTCATACCACGAACATGTGGAATTTCATACCACGAATATGTGGAATTTCATACTATGTATATGTGGAATTCCATACCAGGTGTATGTGGAATTTCACCCACCTCTTGACTTGTGTTGAGAAAAACCTGGAAGCAATGTACCTTTATTTCAGCAGCGTACACAGAGAAGGGAAAAAAAAAAAGTCCCAGAAATCACTAAATCCTGGGGGTGTGAAAGCAGAAAGTATGTGGGAAAATTCACTTTTTCTCAAAGGAGAAAACAATCAGCAGGAAAGGCAGGAATTAAGCATTGACTGGTTCAGCATGGGATAAAGGAAAAACAAAACCTGGTTTACAGCAGCTGGGGAACTTATCCCAAGTACAGAGCTTACCCTTGCAGATGTTGTGATCCTGGTAAAAACCCTCTCCACAGTTCTCCAGGCACTGGCCCTGGCGCAGGGCCAGAGGGAAGGAACAGGAGGTGCAGTGAGTGGCCAGAGGTCCCTGGCACGTGGAGCATGAAGCATGACAAGCTGACAGAGAAACAGAGCACACAGAGCTGAAACATTCCATCTTTACTCCTTCAGAGTGGTGTTGCTGACTACAGCCTTCCCCAGCAGTAGAAAACTCCCAGCTGGAATGAGACTCATCTAGGTGAACTAATGAGAACAGAAGTGCCCATGTATTAATAGGTACTACCAGTAATAACTCTCACTCACACGATGTTTTGAATGTGTATCTCAGCGTGTTTGGCAAGGAAAAGAGGTTATTTAAGACAATCCATCACAAGTGAACCAAAGAAAATTAAAAAAAAAAGAAATCAAATTCCCGGTCCCCACTCCAATTTCTGTGCTCTCAAAATTCCCTCCCCCCCATCTGGGGAAGGGCAGACAACTCGAGGGGGTGCCCTGAGAGCCTAGGGAAGAGTCATACAAAAACACTGCTCTTACCTGTGCACCTTCCATTGCCGCTGGGGAAATGTCCGTGTGGGCACTGGGGGAGGCAGCTCCCCTCGTGCAGCAGCTTCCCTGCAGCACAGCTCACACACCTGCCTGCCTCTGGAGAGCACCTGGCACAGAACTGGCCACAAGCTGCCACGAGAACAGCTCGTTAATGGCATGCATTCAGTCAGGGAAGAACAGCAGAGCCATCAGCCTCCCCCCATCTACGGAAACCACCCCATAAATCTTTACATGGCAGTGGACAGCAAGCAGCAGTTACCAGACTGTTCAGGAAGGAAGGGGGGAAAAAGGTGATTTCAAAAAATTGTAATTTCCCCCCTCACCCATTTCTTCAAAGTGGGAAATTGCAGCTAAAATCAAGCACTATAATTTTTCTTATCCATTCCTGTGGTCCATATTATCCCAGGCAATCAGCTCTGAAGTGAACTGACCTGTTGTCCAAGAGCACCACGGAACTCTGGCTTCCCTAAGGCAATATGCTGCTGGATATTTAGAAGAGTCAAACATTTAACTTAAGCAATTTCTATTTCTTTTCACTAGACAAAGCAGCTCTCCAGTTGGGTATCAAAATGCATGGTTTTTGGTAGAAGGTGAAGCTCTGACTCAGAGGTTTCAAGGAACAGCTATGGGGTTTCAAGAAACCACTGGCAATAAGAACCAAACCTAAGTTAAATTCCCTTTTCAGCTTAAACTATTTTCAGCTGTAAGATTTCAAGCCTGTACACTTAAAACATAGGTGAATAAAACTACCTGGTACAGACACTGACCAAAATGAAGGAGAACCTGGTCATCCAGAATAAGCACAAATAGCAACAATTTTGCCACCACATTCCAGCTTTTAAGCTGTCTCTAGCGAGCTGTGGCCCAAACACACCTGTGTGAGCCACACACCTGAAGCCCAACAAGCCCTGACTGACCATGGATAGTCCTGCTAAGCAGTTGGAGGTGGCTGCCAACAGCAATCCAAGTTAAACTGGAATGCATGTGGCAAATGTCAGACTCCTCATTTGAGATCTTTTTTCTCCCTTCTGTTTGACTTAGGTCTTTTAATCCACTCTAGCCACCTCTTCTCCCTTTTTCCCAGCAAACCTTCCCAGCTCCCAAGGCACATCTGCTGTGCAGGTATTAGTTACTGTGATGCTGAATTATAATTAAATTTACAGAAACCTGCTGGCAAAGGCCATTTTTCTTTCCACAGACAAATGGATTTGTCAAGCCCTCAGAAACAACCCAGCTTTTCAAGCTGTTTGGCGAGGAAAAACCCCTCAAACCTTTCGGCATTTGATTAGTGTAAATGAATTAATAATCTCACAAACAAACAGCAGCTTCCCTCATCCCCTATGAATGCTCAAGGTGCAGCTGGCTTGTCAGACATGAATAAAGCCCCAGCTGCTGCACGGCTAAATGAAATATTGACTCCTGCTTGTGCAGAGCATTGCTCCCACAGGTATTTACCAGTGCAGATGCCATCCTTTGGGTAGAACCCCTGGCCACAGCTGGCCAGACAGAGCCCAGCCTGGAGCACGTGTGATGGGTCCTTACAGGACAGGCAGTGGCTCTCAGCAGCTCCCCAGCATGAGGAGCAGGACTCATGGCAGGCTGTAGGGGAGAGAAGTGTAGGATTAGCCAACAACCTGCTTCCAAACAGCTCTTAACAGCAAAGGGCTTGCACCACTGTACTTCTTCACAGGTGTGCTCAGGCTTTCACTGCTACAGAAGATGAAAAATAACAAACACAACCTGCTGCTGCCCTTAGGTTGGAATCTTTCATCCAAGCAATCCCAGCAGGACAACTTCCAGCTGTGTTTTGCACATGGAATGTGGCAGCAGCACAGACCAGAGCAGCTGGTGTAGCTGTTACCAGCCCAGGAGGAGTGCTGGCAACACTGCAAAGTCCCTGGGTCACAAAGGGAAATAGGAAGAGATCCCATCACAGGCTACTTAAAACTCAGATCCTCGGGGTGAGTGCTGACAGTAACCCAGCTCTGGGCACAGAGAACTGCGCTGCACGGCTACAGCCAAGGGTTGGCAGAAGGAGAAACAAGCCAGCCTGCTCCTAGAAACAACTCCTCCTGTCCTTCCAGGTGCAGAAGGAATTATCAGGAATCCTCACATGCTCAGCCTGAGTAATTCTTGGGGAAAATATGGGATAGAGACTCCTGTCAAATCCTCTGCTACCAGTGCTGCAGGAACAGCGCAAATTACAGTTCTTGTAGCTGTTAAGGGTTTTTGTGTTTTTTTCTCAATTACACCCAAATATGTTCCAAAGATGTTCTTCAGTTGGTTATTTCACAATAAGACAGGTACATGCTTGTGCTCCCAGTCTGTGGCAGGTGGGAGAAAAGCGAACTTCTTGATGTTTGCCCTGCCAACATATCTGAAGTTGCAGCCACCGAAGAAAAACTCATCTGTGAGTAGCATCAGTGCAATGCAGGAACCTGCAGGCACAGCAGCATCTCATGCACAGAACTGAGAGCACATTATACATGAGTCATATGGCACAGAGGCACATAGTACACTATCCCAGGGGATTTCACTGCTGCCCAAGGCAGGGAAGAGCTATCAGCTCCATCTCATACCGAGGGAACTGAACACCTGGGGTTAGAACAGGGAGTGTTTAGGGAGCAGGACACAGGACATTTTTGGCATTCTGGATGCTCTTTCTCCACACTTCCACCTTGGTTTATTTTCCCTTTCCTTGTCCTGATTAGCTGTTTGTTTTCCTCCTTCTCACCCTCCTGCATCTTTTTTCCCTTCATCTCCTTCCTCCCTCCATCTCCATTCATTCCAGAATGCTGTGGCTCTTCTGGTTCCTGAACACCCCAATGTGAGGGGTGTCTCAAAAGGACCCTGGGCATTCTGTACTGGACAGGATCTTCCCCTCACAGTCCCAACACAACAAACACCAACCATCCCATCCCAAGGCAGAGCTTGTGCACTGTTTCCTGCTACAGTGGATAATTTCCCTTGCTGATAAAAAACTTGCATCTCATTCCAGCTTGGATGACTGCTCAGGGCACGTCTTCACTCGAAAGTTGACTGTGGAGTATGAGTTCATGCTGTAAATTTCTAAGCAGTGAAACGTCCTCGCTTCACCTTCCAGACCTGACTGCTTTGCTCCTCTCTGAGCTCATTCTAACTTTCAGCATGTTTTTGAAAGAGTGGGTGCCAGGACTTGGATCCTTTAATTGCAGACTTCCCACTGTACAGCTGGGACCCCTGCCTGTTAACCTGCCTCAGTATGTCAGCACATCTGAACATTCCCAGTCATTTGCAAAGTTCTCAATTCCTCCCTAGAGGTGTTGCTCCTTTCCAAGAGACACTTTTCCCTGTTGGCAGCCTGGTTGTGTTTTTAAACAGTTGCCAGTTGGCTCTTGCTGGCCCTTGGCAAAGCCCTGTGAGGATGGTGAGGCCCTGGCACGGGTTGCCCTGTGGCTGCCCCTTCTTTGAAGTGTTTAAGGCCAGGTTGGATGGAGCTCTGAGCAACCTGGGATAGTGGAAAGTGTCCACAGCAGAGGGGTTGGAACACGATAATCTTTACAGTCTCCTCCAACCCAAACTGTTCTGTGATTCCCCGATTCCGTGATTACACACCCTGACTCCAGAATCCCTGGCTCTTTCAGGACTGGATCACTGCCAGGCTCAACAGCTGCTCCTCACCCAAACAGCCAACCACCAACTCCACAGAAAGAACAAGGGAAAAATGGAAGCATTCCATGAGCCACTGTCAGCACAAACATCTTTGCCTGCAGCAACCAAGTGGCTGTGTGAAAATAAATCAACAGAAGTAACTGCACAGCCAGGAAGCTGATTCCGCCCACCTGGCTATTTCCAGTTGGGATTTGTAGGGGCTCTTTTGCAGCTCACAAAACTTCTTCAAACACCTGAAACCCTCCCAGGTCTGACCACAGCAGAAGGGCAATGCCAGTGGGATCCCAGTAAGAACACAGAAGGCACTGCTGGGCTTTGGGATCCCACGGATCTGTGCCACCTCTGTCCTGCACTCCTCCCTGGGAGCTGGGCAAGCTCAGCTCAGCTGTGCTCAGCCCGGGATCCTGAAGGATCCTCCACGGCCAGGGACAGCAGGGAAAAGCAACACACAGGGAGCAGGAATCCAAGTGCTTTGCTCCAGAGTGAGCCGGGTCTGTTAGTGTCAAGTTACACACTTCAACATTCACATTTTGGGAGATGAAAGCAAGAACACTCCAGTTCTGCCTGGGCTTTTGAATAATCCTGAAAACATAAATAATTAAGTTAGAAAAATGCAGTGAGAGCATTGAACACTGCAAGTCCTTCGAGCCCTTCCATTCTATCACGCAGACACAGCTTATTTTTGCTTCCCTTTGATTTGCCTTTGGTTGGGGAGCTCTGTTTCTGCCAAGGGAGAACCCACCACTCTGCCTGACACCAACTCAACCATGAACGTTAAATCCACTGCTACATAACTGAACTTACTACCTTTTATTCTCAACTTTACTTTCTCGTAATGGTTTTAATTCTTCACAAAAGCAAGTGGAGGGATAGGGGCAGGAAACAACCCTGGTGTAGGATTAAAAAAGGGCAGAGATCAAACAACTGTAATCAAAAATTCAAAAGAGACTCAATTAAACCAGCTGTTATAAAACATGAACAAAAGGAAAGGCTAATTCACTGTGTTTTCCTACAAGGCAGACAACAGTGTTCTAACAAGAAGACAGAGCAAGAAACCTGGTGTTAAGTCTCTTTCAAGTCCAGAGTGAATTCCTCAAGAGGGAGCTTACTGGAACTACAGCAATTAACACAGTCTAGTTCATCCTTTCTGTGATTTTGGAACATGCTTATTGTAGATGTTAAAACCATTATGAGGAAAATCTTTTGGAGCAGTCTGAGGCCCCTCTCGACAATCTGATTAGAGATGTGCAGAAATAAAGAGGATACAAGGAAAGAGTGAATGGCCATGAATTACGGACAGCATCTGAAACTTAAGACTTTCTCCACTTGTTTGACTTTATGCAGAAAATGCAGCCAGGCAGAACTAAAGCAAATTGGTTTAATTCTCTTGAGGAAAGAGGAACAAATTTTCCCAGCAACATTCAGCCACAAGCATGCGTGACTGCAAATTTGGATGGAGTGTACAATCAGTAATCTACAAACCAGTAATAAAATGAAACATTAGCTTTTCCCTACCCCTTCAGCAGTGCATGGGCATTGCCAATTAAAACACCACGAGCAGGTGGAAAGGAAATGATAAAATAAAATCAAATGAACTAGAAGATTATTTGATACTTAAACCTACAAATTCTTTTGGACTGTGTCTCTCTTGTCTATTTATACATCCACAATGGTGCCCTGGGCTGTAGCGGCTGCTGGAGGACAGAAGTTTTTCAGACTTCCAAAACCTGAAACAAGTGGTCAGCTCTTCAAGGGAACCACTTCAGAAAAGGAAGCTGGACTTACCATCTAAAGTGCTTTGCCCTGGATTGTGCCAAAAGCCCTCAGCCTGTATTTAATTCTGAGCAGGAGGGTTAGTTCCAAAGAAATTAAAGTGATGGCTCAGAAGTTAAGCATTTGCTCCACCCCTCTGCTGAAGCAGAGCTGCAGAAATAATTAGAAGCCTTCTAAAAAGGCCAACATCAAGACGAGAAAAGTGTTCATTTTAGAGAAAACAAACTGCCATGATGAAAAAGCAGCTGCTTTACAGCTTGGAAAGAGTTTAAAGTATTTCAAAGGAGCAGGGGGAAGCTCATAAAAGCACTGTCATAGTTCCATCAAAGAGAAAGCTAACTTTCCAATCTTACTCTCAGTCTTTCCAAACTGCTAAGATAAAGGATTTAGACACATCTCAGTGTTTTATAGAATTACCTATTTACTTTGAAAAAATGCCTCCTGAGAGCTCAATGCACTTCAGGGAAGAGTGCGCAGTATGGACCGAATGAATGGCAAAACAAAGCAGGAAACTTCCCCAGAAAGAATTTCCTGAGTCCTATCAACCCCCCAACCCCTCCAAGCAATTTTCTATACACCTTAAGTACCATATCCTGAAAGGTCTGGCATGAGCAGGCGCAGGCAGCCTGCACTGAAATCAAAGAATCACACAACAGAACTGACCCACTGAGGAATTGTCACAAATATTTCCCCAAGCAGTGATCAATTTTACTCCGTATGACTTGGTTCCTCTGCTCACTCACTCCTTCCTTTACTCTAAGGTGAACATAACACCTATGTCAACAGCAGATGCCCCAAGAGAGAGGGTTCTCACGGCCCAGGTAAAGTTTTGCCTGGTGCTTTGCCATCAGAGAGGACTGCAGCCCCTTTTGCTTGGAGGTACCTGTGCAGAGGAGCTGATCCTGGACGTAGCCCTCCCCACAGGAAGGCACACACTGCCCATCCTTCAGCAGCAGGGGTGGCTGGCATGAGGAGCACTCAAACCCATTGGTGCAGGCTGAGCAGGTTTCATTGCAGGCTGCCAGGAGAAAGAAGAGAGAAGAAAAATCAATCCCACATCCCTGATGCGGAAAGACCCCCCTGCTCTGACAAAATTAGACTATTTTGCCTCATTTTAGCTCAGGAGTTCAAGAATTTGCTGCTTCCATCTGAAACCTCCAGCCAAAGCCTGGCAATCTCTTTAGGATAACCCCATGGGATCCCACAGCCAAGTGTAGAGCATCCAGCAGAGATGGGGGGGGTCTAACCCCTTGCAGAACTTACCTAAGCAGGCCCCCCCATGCTGGTAGAAGCCCCGTTCACACATCTCCACGCAGCGCCCGTCCTGCAGCCACTTCCCGGGGTCCCGGCAGGAGTCACAGTGATCAGAGGCCTGGGAGCAGCTCACACAGTCTGGGTGGCACCCACCTGGCACAGGGGGAACACAGAGAGCAGTGTTGGCAGGCAGGAAGGAGCAAAACAAAGCAACTCCGAAATCAAAGTGAAATTCACTGCTTGTTTCCCCGGGTGGTGCAAGGTGTGTTAGCATCAGAGTGGGTTTTTATATATTAGATTATATCAAAGGGGCTAAATGTTTTATTGCTCTGTTCAGTATGTGAGAAGCCATTATGAAAACTCAGATTTTCTAGGCAATTGATTAAAAGAGGTATTCATTGTCCACATGGTTTCTCAGCAGTGAAAAATGTAAGTCACCAGGAATTAACGGCCCGAAGCAACCTGAATTTGAGATTGCTAAAGCCAAACCCTGCAGTAAGTCACAACTCTGTGTCCATGCCAGGTCAGAGCTGGCAGACTGCTCCCCCTCCAGTAAAACCTTGATGCCACAGCACCACAGAAGGACCTCCTGGCCACAGCTATGTGGAGAGATACAGAACAGCACAATTTTTCTCTAGCTAGAAGAAAAGCTCCTCTGCTCCCAGCCAAGTGTTCTCAGTAAGGCTCCAAGCTGAAAGTACTCAGTGAGAGGGAATATTTGCTGGTTTTAACATAAATACAGCATTGCCCAGAGCTTTTTGCTTTCCCCTGGCTGAAAAGGAGTAGGTTCTCTCTGCCAGATTCCCCCCAGCACATCTCTGAGAAGCAGCAATCAATTTTTGCTGGCTTTATGGAAGCAGAAGCAGCAGGGGCTGGTGTTCTGGGCTCACAGATCGAACTGCTGCAGGCTGCATTTTGCATGTTTCTTATCCCCCTACCACTGCAATACAGGAAAACACAGAGGGAAAAGAGCAGGTTTGGGTAAGGGAAATTGCCAGCTACCTTTCAGGACACAAAAAATGCAGGTTTGGCTCTGGATGTCCAATACCATGACTCCAAAGCCTAGGTTTTCCAAAATGCTACCATGATGGAAGCTAAATGACCCCTTTTTTGAGGTTTACCAGCAGACAGAGGCAATTCTTGATAAGGAGAAGGGAGAAGTGCTGAGAATACTGTATCACCTATCCCTTCCTCAGCAGCCTGTGCAGATGCTGTTCCCTCTCAAAAATCCAGGACAATTCCATCAGAACCTTCCAAACCCTGTTTTCTTCACTTTTCTATCTCTAGTGCTTTGCATTTCCATTAGCATGCAGCAAGTAACAGGCTTTAAAACGAGAAGATGGCAAATGTGCCCAGGCACTCCAGCACAATTAAACTGTGAAGCTATTTTCTTTTTTACTGAGATAAAGCATTAACTGGAGCGCCTTGATAAAACCAAACTTATGTGTCTGCAACAAGAAGAGCTACCAAAAAGAACGAGCAACCCACAGCTAAAGCCTCCCAGCCATGAAATGTAAATCCAGGGGCATGACAATATCCTGGAGAGAAAGGAATTTATAGGCAAAATTACCATATAAGCCAAGGCTATGCTAGTCCTTCCAAACAATTATTAACTGGCAGCCTTTCAGCCTCAGGTGAGCTGGTGCCATAACAGTGTATGCACATTCTTTCTTCTTCCCACTCCCAAGAAATAATCAGGAGCCCATAAACTCCAAAAGTCACGCTAGGATTCAGAAAGGAGCAGTGGAAGAAAAAAGAGAAAGATAAAATACCAACCCCGAGGAGAACTTCTTATGCCAAAAGAAAGCTGTCATTTAAACCAGGGGAAGTCACTGGGAGCCTCAAACTTATCTAAGAACTAAATTGCAGGGAAATGAGTTAATCAGCAACTGAAAACTGGAGAGAAGATAAGACTGGTGCAGGGGGGGCGAAGGCTGCAGGGATTCCAGAAGAAGGCAAGGGCTGCCCCGGCTCTGTACCTGGCTGGCAGCGTGGGCAGCAGTCTCCCTTGGCCTCCCGGGGCCGGCTGCCCCGCGGGCAGGGCGGGCAGGAGCGCCGGAAGCAGGTCACCGCCGCGTCCCGGCACTCGCATTCCCGGCACGGCCCTTCTGCCCAGGTCTGCCCGCTCTGCAGGAGAAACACGGCTTCAGAACGCCTCGGCACTGAGTGGGTCTGCCAGGCATGGAGGTCTCCAGGTGAAACCTCACAGAAAAGGGACAGCAGGCATTTTAAGCGCTCACAAAGCTTTCCTGCCAGTTCTTCTCTCAGAAAGCACCAACTGGAAGAAAACTCGCACCTCAGTGTTTTACCTCACTTGGGGCAGAGAAAGGGATCTGAGCAAAGAAAGGCTCAGCATCTAAAAAAATAGACCCAACCAATATTAAATTTCCCATTTCCCACTTCTGTTGGCAAAGAGCAGCTATCAGCTCCAACCCTCATCTGTGAGGGCAATGAAAAGTCCCCTATTGGTATATTCAAATTGAGATAATCAATGTTCCCTCTCTCTTTAACTTCAGAGAGAAGTTCCTTGAAAATATTAATAATGGGCTCCTGTTGCAGTAAAGATTATAATCAGTGGGATAACATTGGCAGAAAGCTACACACTGTCCCAGCTCTGTAGCTTCTACTTGATACGATTAAAATCAACTATCTTTATGAAATGTGCAGGAAACCTCTGAGTAGGGATATTAAATATTAAAGGAAAATGACTGATTAAACTGCACAAAGGAGACCAAGGAAAACTGAAATTCTGCAGCAGATGCACACAAGTGTTTGCGCAAACTGCAAAAGCAATGTGCAGACTATATTAATGGATTATTTTTCTGCCACACTTGCAAATAATACCCTTCTCAGAACCGGAGGGGCAGAGCCAGCCCCTCCAAACGTTTGCGAGCAGAACTCACTACTCCCTGCTGCAAAGCACAAGGATACTCACAGCTTTGGTATGCTCTTTGTAAACACAGTCACCATGGCTGGAGATACATTCAGGACAGCACTTCCCCTCTAAATGAATTAATTCTTCACCCTGTGCAGAAGAGAAAGGTTGCAGCAATTCCAACGGAATTAACGCAGCCAAAACCGCTGTGGAATGCCGAGGCAGAACAGCTCTTGCCCTGGAATGCAATCTCCAATATCTAATTTCACCTTATCTTCTCCCTATCCCACTTCATCTCTGTAGGTACAGTTTGAAAAACGTGCTTGGCGAATATTGCAGCTGCAGAGCAAACCTCAGAAAGGCCTCGGAATTCAGCGATAAGGCCATTACCTCATCCCCAAATCCCACAGAGAAACACTCCCCCTTTTCACCGTGGATCACTAGGATTTCACCAGACCAACCTCAGGACTTCAATGCATAGAGGCTTACCTTCTTTTTCAATGTTCTACTTTTACTTCCCCATGAGAATTTCAAAGCACATGCTCTATTTATCCCAGATGGAAAAAGCCTGTTCTTTGTCACAACCATGCAGCTCTGCAGATTCCACTTAAATAACTTCAGTTTGAAGATAAGAATTTAGCAGCAGGAGAAAGGAATAAAGTGCCCCAATTCACCACGACTCTTTGTGCCCAAGTGGAAGCTGAATATTTAGAAAAGAGTGAGATTTTTTTTTCCTGGAGAACCAGGACACAGCTCACAAGAAACAGCTTTGGTTTCCAAGATTACCAAAAAGTTTTTCTGATTTGTGCCAATCTGTTCCAGGATAATTTTCCCTGTGCCACACTGGCACACTCAGTTTTTATCTTGCAATTACTAAAGACACAGACAGGGTAGCAGCAGCACTGGTCATTGTTAGGGTCACCAAGGGAGAACACCTAAGCCAGGCCACACTCTGGCATCCCTGGTGCATACCTGAGCAGGGGAACAGAGGAGGAACCACCTGGTTCCTAGTCACCGAGGACCACACACGGCCTAAATCTCTCCCTGTTGCATCTATACATCTGCTCTTCAGTTACTCCAAAATGCCTTTGGCAGGGTTTGGATCTCATGTCACTGCTGTATACTGTAAACTCTCCCATCCCCACCCACATCCATAAACACAGGCTATAGGAAAACTGGGAGCAGCTATCCATGGAACACGGCTTGCCTAGCCCAAAAAAATGCAGCTATGCTGCTCTGCCAAGGCTCAGAAAAGGGAGAGGCTGTGGGAGATAACTTGTGGCTTTGCTGCAGAGAGATTGATCATATTCCAGGTGGAGAACATGCTCACAGCCTGCTGAAAATGGCTTTTTGAGGATTAGGTCAGAATCACCACAGATACTCTGCTGGACGAGTTTGTTTGAAAGGGTTTGGAGCTAAACCTCTTGCAGTTCCTATCTGTGGCCTCATTACACTTCCAGTAGGAGGATGTGACCAGGAAATTAATAGTGCCCTGTGAAGAGAGAAATCCAACTGCTCCTGGCTTCACATCGGCTCTGATTTACTGAGGCAGGTGCCCAAGTGAACAGACTGCAGCTTCAGAAGGAAAATACAAAGGAAAAACAAAACATGGCATTTGCTTTCTGAATAAACATTTTCTTGTAATTAATTAATGCACACCTTGCACTACTGAGGCAAACTAGGACTGAACATGACTTGAGGAGCTTTGAACCCTACACACTAACATCCCCAGCCATTGTTCTGGAAGACACCCCTGGCTTTTCTGAACAGTGGATTTTTTTTGTCAGTACCCAAGATGTGAGCATGAATATTAACTAATCCTCCCCACTGAGCGATGACAGCACGCCATCATCATTAGTGTAAATGATCCAATTTACAGCCAGGAGCACGCAGGCAGCTCGCTCAAACAGCTGCAAGTGCACCAGATTTTATGGCAACCACGACTTTTCATCCAGCAAAATCTCTCTGTGCAGTTTCAGGTCAGGTGATCAGCAGCAGCACCACGGCAGGGGTGACTTTGAGTCCCACACTCAGGGCATTTTGGCTGTTTCAAAGGCAGAGCCACAGGTGAACATCCACTCATATGCCTTGAGGCACCCTTTTGTGTACCATTAGGGAGTCCACGTGTGGATTCTCACTCCTTTGAACACTCATTAAAACAAGTTAATCCAGTGAAACCATTATGTTTGGGTTTTAGCTGGACCTCAGGCACACCAAAAAGGTGCTGCTGCTGCTGCTCAAGATTCAGCACACATAGGCAGGGTCACCAGAAAAGCATCACCACTGAGGCAGAAAACCCAGGAGGCCACATTTCCTCACTGACACCGCGGAGTAGTAGGTATAAAGCAGATAGGAGCCCATCAATTGAAATAGATCACAGAATCACAGAAAGGTTTGGGTTGGAAGGGACAAGTGGTCTTGGACATTTCCAGGCATGGTGCAGCCACAGCTTCTGTGGGCAACCTGTGCCAGGGTCTCACCACCCTCACAGGGAAGAATTTGTTCCCAATATCCAATTTAAACCTACTTTCTGCCACTGTGAAGCCATTCCCTCTTATCATGTCACTCCAGACCTTTGTAAAAAGTCTCTCCATCTTTCCTGGAGACCCTCAGGTACTGGAAGGCCACAATTAGGTCACCCCAAAGCCTTCTCTTCTCCAGGATGACCAATCCCAATCCTCTCAGCCCATCCAGTGACAGACAACACAGAAGTTTTATCCCACTGCAAAAAAAGCCAATTCAAAGCATATTTGTACGTGTGTGGGTGAAGCATTCAACCCTGCTAATGCATTCTGCACATCCATTGCAGAGCAAATATAACATAACCTGGCAGGGAGGGTATTAGTTTTGGAGTAAACAGCACTGGGAATAAAACACCTTGCCTGCTTCACTTCCATGCTGAGAGTGACATGGAAAAATGAAGAAAAGTAGAACACTGACTTCCATATCCAGCTACCTTCCTGAAGGCCACTGTAGCACGCAGAATGAGGATAAAAGGAACATTTCTTAGGTTTTAACCTGCACATTTTCTCCATGTTACTCTCCTGGTAAATCCAGTGATCACCACTGAATCCTCTGTGTGTCTGATCCTCCACTAAAGCAAGGAGACAGAGCATGGGAGGGAATCTAAGTTAAATTAGTCACTGATTCACACTGGTTTGCTTCACAATGGAAGCCCGCTGTGCAAACTTGCATGGAAAATTCCAGGTTTGCTCTCCTTCCCTGTGAAAGGTTTTTGAGGGAATTGCACACAACAAGGGCCAGTTCTTTGAGTGTCTCAAGTAGAGAAAAAAGAAAAAGGAAGGAGAAAAAAAAAAATCCCAAAACTTGAGAAGAAAGCCTTTCTCACCTTGGCACATTCCACTTTGGCACACTCAGCTCCCTGGCAGGTGATCTGCCCCTCATGGCACATGCAGAAGTCACAGAGGGTGCTGTTCCACATCTCCCCGTGGTACCTGACAGTTCCACCATCCAAGCAGCTCCCTTTGGAAGACACACACTCCTCACAGCACTTCCCGGGGCGCTGCACCTTGCTCTGCCCCTGAAAACAGCACCCAGCAGTCAGCAGGGCTGTCTGAGGCCCTTGGCACAGCAGAAGGTGCAGCTGGGCTGCCAGAGGTGGGTGATTTCTCAGTACCTCCTCACAGGTGACAGAGCCACAGGTCTCCCTCAGACACCTGACTTCCCCTCTGTGACACACACACGCAGTGCAGGCATTTTTTTGCCACTGCTCCTCGTGCTGTTGAAAATGAACATGGATAGAGTTGTTAAACACTCTTGGAAAGCAACCAAATTCCTTCCAGAAACCTGAGCTGCCTTATGGAATATGATGTCTCCTTCTGCATGTCTGTATCAGATAATAAACTTTGCTTAAAAAGTACTGATCCCTACATGCTCAGCAGACAGGAAGAAGAGGGGCTGAGGTCTAGATGACACTGTGGGTGTGCATTTCTCATTAATTGCAATCTAGTGGCATTGGGGAGGCCTGAACTACTATTATTAGCCAAAAAATCATTGACAGAAAATCCCACATACATACATTCATTAAATAATGCACTCAATTAATTCCAGATGACACAGTGAAAGCTATAAATACTTTGACCACCAGTGCTTTCTGCTTTCCTCCTTCAAAACAAGTGTGGAAAGAAAGTGCTTCATCTGCTTTGCCCAGCAAACTTCCTTTCTGCTGGCCAGCAAATTCTTATCTAGGCTTGATTTCTTTCAGCTCTCCTGCCTTTCCAGGAGGGAAAAAAGCAGTGTTTGTAGTAAGCTATCAGTGCTGGCAGAAAGCCAGAGGCTGGGGAGAAGAGAAAGAGAGATGTGCCAAAAACTAGGAGTGGTTTTGGTGTGGTTTTTCACAAGTCACCTGGAACGTTCTTCCTGACACCGAGCAGGGCTTGGGGACACATTCTGGGCAGCATTTTCCAGGAGGCAGAACCATTACTTCCTCCTAAACAGAAGGCAGAGACAAGGAAAATAAAGCATGAACATGGGGGTCAGCATCAGTGCTTGGAATTCCAGGCATTTAGCATCCATGGGATAACCCACCCACTTCCACTCAGGGCTTCGTTCTGGCCCAAAAAGCAGCACAATAGCAGAGTAAAAGGCTTGAAAGATGTTTTCTCCACCTCATTTTCTGGGCTTATTTAGATGGCAGCTGAGGTGTGAATACATGGAGAGATGCAGATAAATTCATACACATATATTCAGTCATACAGAGGAAAAAATAATTATACAGCTATGCAGGGAAGCACAATAAAGCAGGGGATGGATGAGAGAAGATTTTTTCTGGAATTGCCACATTTTGAGCTTTTGAAGGTGTGATTTACACTCACCACCTCTCAGGCATCTGCACTGTTTTAGTTAAATCCATCCATACTGTCTGTGCAGATGCTAAATTATGCTTAAAACTGGATTTTTCCAATTTCAATTTTTTTTTATGACGGATTTAAATCACGTTGGAAAAAGCTGGCACTTCACAACAGTATTACTTTTCCTGCATCCCTCAACACCAGCCATCCAAAACCTGGCTAATTCCACTGCTCCCAGTCCATGTACATCCAACAGTTGGGAACAGCACTGTTCATCAGTCAAACCCTGAGCATCCAAATAAAGAGTGGAAGAACTTTTTGCACAAAAGTTACCAAACAAACCTTCCCAACAGAGTTAAGACCTTTTTTTGTGTATTTTGGTGGCATGCAAGAGGAATTTTTGGCATTCTTCTCCCTCAGCTCCTGGGGAAGAGTAAAGTTCTCTGAAAGATGGAAGGTGAGAGTATAATCCTGGGAGAATTTTTGTCTTGGCTTTTGATGGAGTGGAGAACAAAGGAAGGGACAGAGATAAAGGCCCATGCAAGAAAATGGTTGGTTTGACTGAGATCAGAACAGGTTCCTTGCACATCCTGCTGATGTCCCTTCCACCGGGAAATGTCCTTGGTAGGAAATGCCTGGAACACCATCAGAACTGGCTTTCTGCTGCATTAACTTGGATGCTGCAGCCAATTACTCTCAAATACATCCCAGCAACAACACAGTGACTCCTGATTCCATAAATTAGATCCTAATGATTAGCTAATTAAACATTAGTGCAATGGCTCAGCAGGTCCACTTGGAGTGGGAAAGGAGGGATCTAAAGCAGGCAAAAGTTTGTTTTAATGCAGAGTACTTAGTAAATGAATACTAATGGAATATCTCAGGACAAAGCAAAACACAATTAGCACACACACACACACACACACTAACAGGTAGGGTTTCTTCTATCCAAAAAAAAAAAAAGTGTTAATTGTCCAAACATCTGGTCCAGTAACAGAAAGCTGGGAAAGCATCAACAGAGAAAAAGCTTTGCGAGTACTGCTTTTGTTTTGCTCAGTGAAGAGTTCTCAGTCACAGAGCTCCTGGATTCATCATTGGATATATCAAAAATACTTGGAAAATGGCAGTCCCTAAAACGTAAAGCCAAGGTCAGATACAAGGATTTCCAGGGAGCCAGTTCCAGGCACGCTGCTGCAAAAGCCCCACGAAAAAGATCCAAAGAGCACAGTCACACCCATCAGCACTTTCAATACAACAACAAGAATGCCAAAAATTGAGTGATTTGCCCACAGTCTGGAGTACTGTGAACAGTTTGTTGCCTTTCCTAACCCTGTGTTAAGGCTGTGTAGAGTCTTGTAGGGTTTCGGCTGTGTTGATCCCTGCATAAATGCTAAAGACTCATCACTTGTCCACAGCAAAGACCTTGCAGACAGCAGTGTCCATGTTCTCCTAACTGGATTAAAACCATGAGCTTGCCTAACTCCTCTTACCAGTTCTGCTGTTTTCTAAACACAAACACACAGAAGGAACATTGCTCTGAGACCTTTCTCTCAGCTCAAGTTGCCTTGTATTTCTGAAGGCAAAAGGGGAATTTCATCCACAGTTGACTACTCCCAAATGCATTTCTAGGGTTCTTGTACCAAAAAAAAAAAAAGTAACAAGATCTGCAAATAAAACTTTCCAGCTGCAAACCAAACACTGAAATTTGTGAAGATAAACCCCATTGTAAATCTTGTGTTTTCATTCCTTCGCTCAACAGAAATAAAAACATTTCCTGATCAACTCCAGATCATTTTTTTGAGCAGAAAACAAGAAGCAGTTTCTTTAGACAGAATTTGTGCCTAATTAAGCAGCAAAGGGATGATAAAAATAAGATGATGGGGAAAGAAGGTATCAGGGAGCAGACACACAGGCTTCACCATCACTCCACACCATTTCTGCAGGTCAAATATCTGTTTTCCAAATCACCCACTTGTCACCCAGAAGCTTTGCTTGCTAATTTGGTCCCCAGCATGAGAAATGCACACTGCCCACGGAAAAGAAGGTGCTGAGGAACATTCCCAGAAGGCTGGAGGGTCCTGACCTGGCTGCAGAGCAGAGGCTGGCAGGAAGCTGTGGAGCACTGAGTTGCACCATCCCTGCAGACACACCTGGAGCACCGACCCAGGCTCCAGCCCTCGCCATCCTGGAACACATGGCCATCGAAGGAGCAAGGCTCTAAGGGACAGGAAAACAAAGGGGAGGTTTCTTTTCCAACACCTTTTCATCCCTTTCTGTAACCCACAGTTAAAACACAGCTTTTGTGCATCTCACAATTCCAAACTTCAGGTTTGGAAGGCAGGTTAAGAGGGTAACAATTCCACCAGTTTCCAAGGGGGTTGTGAATTTAAGAACCCTGGATGCACTTCTCCCACTGGGACTCTACAAGAAAAGGCATCCAACAGCTGAAGAAGCATTTCTGGAACTTGCAGTCCAAGTGCATAGGAAATACCTGAGGTTTCTTTCCCAATTTTAGTCTCCAAAATGGGGACATATTAGGCACATCTGCTCACTGCTTAAAGCTATCCCCACCTCTTGGTCCATGGGTGAAGCCATTAAAAATGTAAATATGGCAGCAGGACAGAAAGGGAATTACAGCTGCCAGAAAGGGAATTACAAGACATGCTTGCCTCCAGTGTCTTCCCAACAGAACTGAACAAGAAAAGAAAAGCTTTCCAGATTTGGGGCTAAAAGGAGTTCAGATCAATGGAAGCAGCCAGTACTCACCACCACGGCCCACACATCTGGGACAGCAGGAGTCCTGGGCAGTGTCCTGCAGCTCCCCTTGTCCACAGGTGAGGGCTGGGCAGGTCCTGGGGCTGCAGGTCACCTTCCCGTGGGTACAGGAGCACTGGACACACTCCGAGCTGGCCCACTGTGTGCCGTGCTGCACACAACATAACCAAGGGCACAGAAAGCACTGTGAGACCTGGAAATAAGCCCTGTCCCTTTTCAAGTTCCTCCTCTCTCAGGGATGAGGCTTGGCATTGATAAAAAGTGGCTTTCTGACCATGTGACAGCAGGACTAGGATGTGGAACGCAATTGTAGGTACAAACACGTCTATATCCTTCTTGTGGGGATACCTGCCCAAAGAACAGGCTCAAAAAGAGCTAAAAGACAAAAGCTGCAGCAAGAGAACAGCACAGGAAAATGCAGAAGTAGCAGAAGAAGAAATGTAATGTATTATGATAAAACATAGCACCACCAAATCACAGGCACAAAGAAACATGAGAAGAGGAAGGGCGTGCTACCCTTCCTGTTCCAGTTTTTGTTTGGCCTGTACCAGCTTCATGCTGGCCATGCCTCATGCTGGATCAGAGATTTACAACATCCATCTCAGGGGTGGAGAGCACAGCCCTGCAAATATGTCTGGGCATTTTAGCATATTTCCTTGAGATTTGGACCTGACTTGCCTCTTGTCAAACAGAAAAGTCTGTAAGAGATCACATATAGGACTTGAGTTTGCTGTTAGGCCATTTTTCTACATTTGCCACTTGTTTGACATGATTCATTAACTACTACCCATGAATCTTGATTTTTTTCCTTATCTTCAGACATTTATTCTGATTGTTTTGGCCTTTTAGTCCCCCTAGGTGAAACCACATCCCAGAACCTGCTTATTGAATAATTCAGGATTACAGAACACAGAACCCAGGTCGCAGAGCAGCAATCAATCTCCAGCAGCATCGGTGGCTGCTGAGAGAAAAGCTTCTCTGAGCACAGCTAATATGTCAAGCTCACTGTGCTGTGCTCCCCTTCTGATGTTACTGCACTGTCTCAGCCATCCACAGAAACAGCAAAGGGAAAGAACAAGTGGGGAAATTTCTCCCATTAAGCCAAGCAGGACACACAACTGCTCAGCAACTGCAAACCCTGCTGACCAAACTCCTGCTAAATTCCACTATCTGTCACAGACAGGATATAAATGCAATGATCCATCCTTCCCCTGCTCACCAGCTCAGCAGCCTCCACTGGCTGAGACAAACAGGGAGCTGAAAACAGGTAAGGACAGTCCCTGCTGAGGAACTGTGCAGAGCACTCACACTGTGGATCTGTCCTTTGTGCTGGCAAAATCCTTCGGCTCGGGAGGCACACTCGGGGCAGCACTTGTTGGGGGCTATTTGGAGCACTTCTCCCTGAAAAAAGACAGGATTCCAATAAGCAGCTGACATCAAACAGGGACTCCAAAATGGAAGTGAAGCCATGAGGCCTGGTTGGACCTGGTGCTGTCAGTTCAGAAAGGAAAGATTTAGGTGAAATACAGAATGCTGCTACACCACATGCCCTTGCTGAGAGGTGGCACAGCACTTAACCCCTTTAACACTCTGCCCTCAAAATAACAGCAGAATTTACACTCTCAAGAGTACAGTTGGGAATTCTTCAGCTGAACCAGTTTTCAAAGAATAGAAAACACTTGTTCAAGACAAAACTCAAGATTCTTCATTGAAAGGCCACTGAGAAACATGGGACAGATGTTGCTGAAACAAGATCAGCCATATTTGCATAAATCTCATAATGAGTAGATAAGAAATAAACCATGGAGAGGGATGGTGATTTCTGACCTTGCTTTTCTGTTGGTGGTTTAGCCTTTAAGCATGAAAGGATTTTTTTCTTCTGAGATCCTTGGTGATCCTTTTCAATGTTTAAATGACCAGATATTTTCGGAACACTTAAACATTTTGTTTTGGAGATTGCCTATGTCAAGGAGTCACTCAGATTCATTTGACACTATAAACCTATTTTGCTTATGAGCTTTAAAATTGCCACCTTTTCATTTATCTGATTTTTATCATTTTATCTAGTGCACTCATTATTAGGTGTGCTATGACAGCACTTTGATCTCCCTCCTCTTTAGCACAAAAATTCCTACTAGTTCAATCTAGCTTTAATCAATACACAGCAATAATAACAGGGAAAACCAGTAAGAATCAAAATTATTTCCTCATTAGTGCTGTCATATTGGGAAACATTTTAACCTGCTTCACAAAGCCATATAATTATCCTGACAGCCTCTTTAAAACACTCTTTTTCACTGCTATTTGTGCACTCTACCCCAGCAATCCAGATGTTAATGCAAGACCAATCCCATGGCCAATTAATGAAGACCCAGACAAAGACAAGCAGGAGACAACGAAAGCTCAGCAACCATCACGAGGAAGAAGAAGCTGGAGGACAGACAATCTCAGCTCTGTTGTTGCTCAGCAGAGTGGAAAGTGCCCATCTGCACCTTCCAGGGAGCCCCAGCCCCACCTCCAAACGAAGAGGGACTCATGCTGGGAGGTTGGAGCCCAGTTCAGGGGCTTCTTTTGGGATCAAGCTGCTCCAACACCCGGCCTCTGGCTGCAGCAAAGGGGACAAAGGCTTCCCACACCACGTGTTTCCACTCCAAGGAGGAGTACAGGGACACAGAGCCTGTGGGCACTCGGCCCTTACCTCCTGGAAGTCACACTGAGGGGCTTTGCAGACAGTGGGCTCGCAGGTGACGCCGCCGCTCTGGCATCGGCAGTTTTGGCAAGAATCCGGCTTCCAGGAGGTGTTATTCTGCAAAGAAAGTTGGAAACGAGGCCCATGCAGCACAAGGCATGTCCTGTTTTGACAACACATCTCAAACAGCTCCACAGAGAAGGACTGCAATAGAGCCCTCCTCCCTCCCACATGCTTATCAGGCCCGGTGTTGGCACTTCTCACTCAGCAGCTTCCAACACAGCAGCTGAAAGACAAGGCCATGCATGGCTAATAGTCAGCTCCAAGAGCAACACAATCCAACCTCCAAGAGCTCCAGGTGAGTACGACATCACTGGAAAACTTCCCTGTGATCAGGCTCACACTGCAGGGTGACCCCAGGTGGTGCTGAGGCAGCAGAGGTGGCTTTGAGGCAAACCCACCCCTGGACAGTGTGACAGGCTCTACCTGGGCATGTTTATTTCCAAACACCATGGAGGAGACTCGGGCCAAGCAGAGAGTCTGACACATCTGGAAACAGCTGTCGCCACCGCTCAATCAGTGCACCCATCTGGAACACCCACAGCTAATTCTCAAGGGTTTTCACCACCCGTGCGCTTGACCCCCTTCCACTCCCCCCACGCTGAGGTCATGATCCCACGCTGCCTCCACAAGAAAATGGGAAGAGGAGGATCAGTTTCTCATCTGAAACAGTGTTTTCAGCTAGGCAATCTCTGTCCCCGTTGTATAGACAAACACTGGGCTAAACTGGCACCACAGAGGATGTTTTCCTGGGTAGGATGGACAGCCCCTATCCCAGCCACTGAGCCTGTTTTAAGGGATTTGCAAGGAGACCAGACCTTGCTGCTCATTTACACCGTGTAGTGATTTACTTCGATTTACTCACAGTGCAAAGCACGACTTAGGAAGGATGATTAACAGTTGACTGCCACAAGCACATTTACAGCTAACTACTAAAACTGTTAAGCATAATGATAAAATACTGAAATGTGCCTTAAAGGCCCATTAGGCCTCTTAATGAGAGGAAAAAAATACCCTGAAAAACCAGGCCACTTGTTCAGGCACTTCTGTCGGGTGCTGGATCAAGAGTGTCAATCTGCAAATAGTGGGAAGGCCAAAAATATTGAAAAAAAAAAAAATCCTTGTGTCTCTGCCCTGCTTTCCAAACATTTCTCCCACATCAAACCGTGCTCCTCTCTGTAGCAAAGGTCATGCACACATTACAAACACTCCAGCAGCATCAGAAAGGAGATTAGGGAGATTCCCTGTTAGTGGCAATGCTGACCTTAGAAGGTGCACAGCCCCTGGGGCAAGGCAAAGAGGGAGGGTAATTCCTGCTCAGGAACACAGCTGGTTCTCCCGTGGCTCACACAAGGCTGCAGAACAGAAACCCTGACACCATCTCTGCCAGCAGATTTATGGTGCAGTTAGGGAAGAAATGAAGGTTAAGTGATGTGTGTGCCAAGCTGTAGCTAACACACACGTCGGAGTTAACTCATCCCGCCAGCTTCAGCAGTGCTCTGTGTTGGAAAGCTGGCAGGGAAGCCAGCCAGGGGCAACCAGCAGTGGGAAGGGAGGGGGCAGGCTCAGTGCCCCATCTCTTGGCTCTCCTAAACCTTCACCTCTGACCTCTCATGCTTATTAAAATTTTTTAAAAAGGAAAATAATTTCCACAGTGGAATAATAACCATAGGAATCTCATGGCACAAGGTCAGCACAGAGCCACCCTTACTCACATTTAAATGCTCAGGTTTGTGGTAAGAAAACCCCTCTTTGCTCTTCTTCCTCCCCTGGTTTCTATCGTAGCCCAAGCAGGCTGGGTCCTGTCTGTGGGCTCAAATCAGCTGCTTCTAAATTCCGTTTGCCAGGTACTGGATCAAAACCAACACTTCTCTGCAGAGCTTTAAAAAAATTCATTATCTAGTTAATAGTCAGGAAACTACCACCTGATCTGTTGGGATATGAGAGTCTTCCAAGCACTTCACGGGTCTTTGGACAATTCAGGATTCCTGGCAGCAGACCTAAAGTCCAAGTTTAGAAAGTCTGGATCCCACCTATCTGTCCTGTTGTGAGGCTTTGTTGGTGCTCACCCAGCAGGTACAAGGACACCTCAAAGCTCCCAGGCGATACAGTTCCAAACATAAAGCAAGACTTTTCAGTAGACACCCAAAGAACTGCTGGAAATCCACCTGGCATCTTCAAGGTTCTGCATCTCGGTGGACGAATTATCTGCTGCAATCTAAGTGCTGGATTCCTATCCTGTTGAGAGTGTATTTTTATCAATGACAATTTAAGGAGCTTTTTCCTTACAGGTACTAATATAATTACCAGTATAAATAATGAAATACCATGCAGAGGGCACTTTGAAGACTGAAAGCACTCCTTAAACGCCAAGTAGTGCCATTATAATTTATTAATTCCCTGGATTTCCCTACATCAAAAAAAAGAAATTATACCTAATTCAACTGAATTTTAAAACACCACGCTGCAAGAAGAGATACATCTGCATTATTTGGGCCAGTCTGCAGAAGAGGGGCCAAAAGAACAAGAAATGCTCCCAAACCTTTCAAGCCTGCAGAGAGCCAGACCAAGACAAAATGAGTTAAAACCGGAGACACGGGAGCACAGTGTGAGCATGTGATGGGTTTGGAGAATACGGATGAGGATTTAGAAAAAGGCTGGGGAGAAGAAGATAAAAGGAGGCAGGAACACAACAAGCAGTAAAAGCGAAGAAAAAGCAAAGGAGACAAAGAGCAGACATGGAGCAAAGGGAGCCCAGAGCAGCTGTGAGTGCTCCTGGTTTGCTGCTGTCACCCTGTCACATTAACCAGAGCACAGAAAGACCTAAATCTCTTGGACCACTGCTTTTTCAACTGGCTGTCGTAACTTCAGACAGCTGCACCTGTCCCTCCTCGACCTCAGCCAAAAAAAAAAAAAAAAACCCCACCCAACAAATCAAAAATAACCAGTCTGCTATTAATATGTGAAAAGCCTCAGTAATTTAATCAGGTGCCATTTAGCATGGGATATCATCACACCAGATAACAGCGTGTGTGCTATTCTGGTGCAGCAACTGGGGAAATAAGAACCATACAACAGCTGGTTTGCATCCCCTTTCCAGCTCTTATGGCTCCCTGAAAATATCCAGTCCATCCCTACAATGCCACTGGATGCTGGGGTGTCCCCAGCAGCACACAGGAGCTGTACAGCCAGTCACTGGGGTGGTGGCATTGCTGCAATTGCCAAGCAGGGTGAAGCCAGCAGAGCACAGCTGCAGCCTTCGTGTCAGCCA
This sequence comes from Peucedramus taeniatus, assembly GCA_013400575.1. Taxonomy (NCBI): domain Eukaryota; kingdom Metazoa; phylum Chordata; class Aves; order Passeriformes; family Fringillidae; genus Peucedramus; species Peucedramus taeniatus. Next base: position 79,101 of record WBNO01010248.1, read on the forward strand.
GGGGTCGAGCTGCAGATTTGTGGTGTCACACCAAAAACGTGGGGGGTTGTTGCTTATCCTGTGCCCCACAAATCACCTGATGATGATGAGGAGTCTGGAACATCTCTCTCACGAGGAGAACCTGTGGGAACTGGGCCTGGTTAGCCTGGAGAAGGGAATCTCATCAATCCATACAAATATCTCCAAGGTGTGTCAATAGGATGGTGCCAGACTTTTTGGTGTGCCCAGTGACAGGAGAAGAAGTAACAGCCATAAACTGAAACACAAGGAGTTCCACCTCACCTTGAGGAAGAACTTCTTTCTATGAGGGTGACAGAGCACTGGAACAGCTGCCCAGGGACCAGACTCATCCCTGTGTCACCTGCTCCAGGTGACCCTGCCTGGGCTGGGGGGGTTGGACTGGGTGACTCGCAGAGCTCTCTTCCAACCCCAGCTATTCTGGGATTCTGTGGTTAACTCTCCAAGAGGCTGCTCTCTGCTCTGGGGAGCGGGGAGGCCACACCACGGGGAGAAACCCCAAGGGAGCTCCAAGTCGGAGTGCCAGGTGGGATTTACCTCCCAAGTCGTTCCTGTGCCAGAGACAGCTGAGAAAAGGCAGGGATCGGGTGTCTGAGGAGGAATTCCAGGCTGCTTTGTTGAAACGGCAGGCAGAGCCCGGAGCAATCACACTTTTGGCAACAATTACTAGCATCACCCACCGGCTGCCGGGCGAGGAGCCTTGGCAGCCCCGCTTTCACTTGTCATTTCCACTCCAATTACTCGACAATGCCAGGCAATCGGCAGAAGAAGCCCCAACGAGGGGGGAGCAGAGAGAGCACTGCACGGTCTGTGGGGGTACCCATTAGTGGGGCAATGAGGAGATGAAAGTAATTCAGAGACACATAAAGGATTCCCAGTGTCCCTTCGGTTTGGATTTGATGTTTTATCTATGGCAATGGGGAGCTGTTGCTCTGCTGAGTGCGTTTTCAGATCTGGTGTTTGCTGGCAGATAATAGGAACTCCTTGACAGGGGGGGTTTAATGGGCTCGTTCCACCATGCCTGCAACCAGAGAACAACACGGGAATGGAAATTCAGCCCCTCTCAGTGGAAATAGCTTCAGTCCTGCGGTCCTAGGAGAGTACAGAACAGTTAAGGCAAAGCACAGGGCTTGATTAACAACACAGCAACACGAACATACTCTGTTCCAGGAACTGGGAACTAGCTCTCCCCTTCTTCCAGTCAGGGAATTAAGAAGTTACATAAAGTAAAACAAGGTACTGTTTTCACAGTTCAACAGTCTGCTACATTTCCAGCTGTGGAAGTCTTTCACCAGTTGTACCAGCCTTGTAAAGATCAAGAGTCTAAAAATGACATTTCCCAGCAGTCCTGAGATATTTTAGGGATAGGATATTCCTAATTATTCTGCAAATACTTAGGTGCTGTTGTAATCTTGATCCTGTCTTTCACACAGACACAGAAGCAGTCCATGGGAAAGGGCTCAAATGAACCAAATGCACTATGTGAAACTATGGTTTCAAATCATTGGTTCTAACCAGGATTTAAATCAGCACACAGAGGTCTTTGTTCAGACCAACAGGTCAATATTTTGGGAGCAGCAGTGTTCCTTTAGAAAGGTTAATGCCTTTTGGTTTGTCACTATTAGATTCACCCAAAACAACTAGCAGCCTCTTTGTAAACTTTCTTCTCACATTAAATCCATCTATAAATGGACATGGTGAATGACTGATAGCAAAAACAATTACTGTTTTCTCCCATCTTCTTATGCTGCAGATTTTTTTCCATGCCCAGTTGTGTGTTTTGATGAACAGCACACACCAGAAATTCTCCTCAGCATCCAGGAATAATACTTGGGGTCCTCCTGCTGGTTTTTCTACCCTTTGCCCAAGTAGTTCCTAACCTGCCAAGTGTCACATTTCAAACATCCTCCCCCCAGAATGACTTCGGAGTGGATATCAAACTGTTAATGGATGTCAAACCCAGAGTTCTTGATTGAACAGCTGTGAAAAAGAAGGGAGGCAAAGGATTAATTTAATCTAAACTAGATCACAGCTTTAATGATAGCACTTATTACAATGTAATGGCTATTTCTGGAGCAGCAGGGGTGCCCGCGTCTGCTGTGTGATGCTCTAGATGCAGGTGATGTTCTGCCCCCTTCAAGTGATGCTGCTTGCTCAAAACTTGAACCTGGGAAAGCCACCAGGACACCAGCAAGTGACAGATGCATCAAATGATGAAGTGAGACTGCCAGAGGGATGGGGGACTTCAATTAGGAATGCAGGTTATGGTGGGCTAAATGCTGCCATGTTAACTGCATCTCAGCCAGGGCACGGGGGACAAGACAGACTAAGCCTTTTATCCAATTTCTAACAACAACAACAACAACAACAATAACAAAAAATCAGGCCATAAAAATTCTTGCAGCTGATTCAGCAAAGAAAGGAAATTTCCTTCAGTACCAGTCGTGGCCCTTGGAAGCTCTGCACTAGGTGAAAGGTAACTAATTCGACTTCTTGAAGGCAACAATCCACTCTAGAGCAATTTTGCAAGCCATGTCAGCAAATACAGAGCTATCTCCAGTTCCAGGCTGGATATTTAGGAAGTATTCTTTCCAAGCAAGGAATTACATGCCTCGAATCCTACTGTTGTCACTGTGGGTCCAAGCACAGTAATCTCCCTTCCAGCTCCCAGAAAATACAGCCCTTTGTGTCCTTATCTTCCATCTCAGCTGCCTGTGCAGCACATTAATAAACTGGTTCTCTCTTCCCTTCCAAAGGGAAAGAGGACCCCTGCACAGCCATTAATCTTGGAGGACAAAGGCTTCATTAAAGAGAAAAAAATGATGAAGAAAAGCCTGTAGAACAAGGAAATGTGCAGACTGTCTTCACATCCTCCAGTATTGTTTCCAGTATTGCACTGGTTCACTGGGAGCTGCTGAGATTCAACAAGGTGACAATCTTATGTCCAAAACCAAATGGAAATAATGGCAGCAGAAAGTGGGTAACAACTCAGTGCTTGACTCAGACACAGGCTCCTTGCTGCCTTCTGTTACAAATGATTCCATTAATTGACTCTAGCACCCAGAAACTACAGGTCCAAAAGCAAAATGAGGCTAAAAATATCCTGAAGGGCAAAGATGATACTTGTGTTTCAGCATTGTGAAGTGTGATCAAGGTCACTGGGATCAAGAGGGACAGCATGGGGGGAAGGAGGGAAGAAGTTAAGCAGCAGTCTCTGGCATTCACTGGGTCACACATGCTTTAAAAATTATTATTATTTTTTTACAGTGACAACAAAATCCCACCAAACAACTGAGGAGAGCTACAGCTAATGATCCCTCTCTCTATGAAAGAAGGAATGTTAGGGCTACAAAAGCTTATCCTGTCCAAGAGTGGTGAGCAGACTGAGAGAGAAGAGGCAAAACCTGTGCAATAACACCAACAGGGAAGCAGCCATGGCCAGAAGGTGCAGTGGAGGAAAAAGTATCTCCAGGGCTGCAAAGGTGGTCAGATGAATCACAAACCGTGGCTTTTCAGAGAAGAAGGCATAAGAAACAGCTGTGTGAGGCATTTAAACTCCCTCCCATGAGGCAGATAAAAGATGAACAGAAGAACAGGGCATGGGTTGGCCTCAGCAGGAGAAGTACCAGTCTATTAATTAGCATGATTGGCCACCATTCAGGAATTAATATTATCCATTGGTAAGTGGCAGCATTTGACAGGAAACAAATTGCACATGTCTCTGAGCTCATGCTGGAACAGTTCCTTTTGCTTTCATTATTTAAAGCACTGCGTGAAAGGTCATGGCAAAAAAAATATTTATTTAAAATTAAAGCCCTGTAATCCTATCTAAAGCATATTTATTTTTTCAGTGCACAACACCATGACTCTGTGACCTGATTTCCAGTATAGGGCCAGGGAAATGTCAGGAGTTGCTCTGGAAATAACCATGATCCCTACCTGGAGCATCTCTCCAATTCTTTCCATTTACCACAGTTCCTCTTCTATAGAAAAACCAATCTTACAAAATTTGACTGTCTGCAGGAGAAGCAAGCTCAGGGACAAAGACTACCATAACCTCTACAGCTCCTGCACGTGAATTTTTGTCTCTCACCCCCTTCTCAGTACTTAACATCTCTCTCAGAATAAATCTCAGAAAAATATAAACGGCAAGCCCATCGTGGGGGCTGGAGCAGCGAGGCTAAGAGGGAGCACATGCATAAGCACTTATTTAGACTCTTGAAAACAGACTGGGGGGTTCCTAAATCTCTCCAATGCTCATCGTTTAAAACAGGGACAGTTTTATATCAAAGCACTTGGCTCCTTCACTGTAGTGATGTCTTAATCTACAGAAGCTGCTCCATGAAATATTTAGCAGAGGCAAAGCATATGCATCCCTTAAGTTCAGGCTGAGGAAGAAAAAGCATCTTCCCTCCATCCTCAGGCAGCAAGAATGGGCTGGGTATTACACCAGGTAACACCCAAGGACATGCTTCTGTTGACCATTTTAATTCTCCTTCTTTAATAAGCTTGCAGGAGTGCTTGGTAATGTGTTTTTCAAAGCACCTCCCTGGCTCACACGAAGCCTCAGGCATCGCTGTCCACACAGGTTCGGCGAGAGGAGGAGCTCAGAGCTCTCCTCACATCCCTCTCCATGCCATGGATATTTGCCAGGCTGAAGATTGCTCGCTGACACGGTGTGAGCCAATTCCTATCAGGCTACTTCATGCTTAGAAATAATTGCTGCCTTATTACAAATTTAATCATGACACTGTGATATGGCAGAACTCTTCCTTGCCATCTCCTTCTCTTCCTTCTTGAAGATGTGAAACAGATGAACCATTATGCAGCCTAGGTATTTTTAATTTTTTTTTTCCCTCAAAGAAGGAAATCCCATTTTCCAACATTTTGTTCATGTAGTTTCTACATGGCTTCAGAAACATCTCACAATGCTTTTAACTCCAGGTTCCTGCAGGATCCTTAGGTTTTAGTTTTTATTCATCTGCATCTACTTTGGGAGGGTCTCTAAGTAGAAAAGTCCCACTCTTGAGGGCCTGCCTGTATCCTGAACAACTCAGAGTTTCCCTGAAGAACGCGGAGATTTAGGAAACACTCCTGAAGGAAGTGTCCTCTCCACTGAATGGCTTAGGAATGAAAAGCCCAGGATGGAGAGGGAGAAGTTCCCCTGTAACACAGCTGTAAAACCTGAGAGATGATTCCACACTCTCCTCTCCCCACCTTCACTCCCACTGTGCCATGAATGTAGCTGATGCAATCACCAGCCTGGCATCTTCCTGGAGCTACAGAAATCCCACACCAGGGATGAACGGGACCCATCTGATTGCAGGGATCAACTCAATTCTAAGGAAGAAGCTCTCCAAAGCAAAGGCAGGATCATCTTCTTTGCTGCACAAGACTTACTTCTAGGAACACAGCAGCAAAGCACAAAGGAACATTCCCAGAACTACAAGTACTTAGAGCAGCTCAAATCACGATCCTGGTTTCAGTACACCCATCTCTCCTGAAGATCTTGGTGATGGGAATTCCCAGCAGCAAGGCCTTGGTGCTTCCAATACTTTCAAGTGTCTCTCTACCTGTTGTTCCCTATGCTTTCAAAACCAGCAGCATGTAAATAGAGCACAACCTGATAACAAAAAAGGGTAAGGGATTTTAAAAATACTCTGTTATATTTTTCTTTCATCTCCTTTGCGTTTTTTCCCCTCAGCAAAATAAAAAACCGAGCTGGGAGATTGGAGACTACTGAATTAACTTTCTTTCCTGCACAGCTCTTCCACTCCTCTGCACTGGCACCCTTCCCAGAGGTCTGTGCACAACAGCGTGGATGGGTGGCTTTTCCAAACACCTGCATCCATCACTTGATTTGACCTCCAGAGGCCACATTCTTCCCTGCATCTTTAGTTACTTTTATCTTAAAAAGAAAAAAGGAAAGCAATGTGGGTCACCAGAGTGAAGCTGGCAGCCAGGCTCCCTCCCTTCCTGCCTGCAGGGAAACAACCCTGGCTCCCTGGGTCAGTGGTGCCTGGATCAGCCACAGCTCCTGCACTGCACCAACCCAGAGGAGAGCACACCCCAAATCACAGCCTTCACCTTGCACCTGATGTTCCCCTCTCAGGGCCATGAGGAATGGTGTTTCAGGCTCTGGAAAGAAACTGCCATCATGTGCAGCCCTGGCAAGACAGCCCATTTTTCAGGAGCTTGGGAACACAAAGTATTTCAGTGCTCTTTTCTAGAGTGCAGTAAATATTGCACTTGAAATCCACCTGACAGCTGTTTAAGTCCTACTAGGAATCCAACCTTCATGTTCTGGGACCTGAACTATAGCTGTGCCTGGAAGTGTTCAAAGCCAGGCTGGATGAGGCTTGGAGTGACCTGGTCTAGTGGAAGGTGTCCCTGCCGATGGCAGGAGGCTGGAAATGGCTGAGCTTTAGGTCATTTATGTCTTTTATGACTGTCTCCTATTTCTAGGAATACACAGAAGTCCTTGCACAAGGGGATGTTGAACAGAGGATGTGCAGTGACAGACGAGTGGGAAGCGGCTGCATTATCACCTTCCAGGACAAACCTGCTAAAACAGCAGCTAAACCCAGTGGGAATTGCAGCCATCAGGAATCCTCTCCTCCAAACACACACCAGAGAGCTTCACACTGAGGGGAGACTCCTAAAAACAAAGAGGAAAGCAAGCCTGCAACTGTTTTTAACACAGCACACTAAAAATCCTCCAGCTTCCCCTCACCTTCAAGAGGCCAATGGAAGATGCTTGATGAAAGCCTCGAGACAGCAGATTGCTCCAGGGAAATCCCAAATCCCTCAGCCCACACCAGCTCCCACCGGGCTGAGACATTGAGACAGCCAAGACACACTGTTCTTGGAAATGAGGATGTACAAAGGCAGAAAAAATTGCTTAACCCCTTATTAATCTGCAGAGCTTTCCCTCCCCATGATGAGGAACAGGGAGAGGCAGAATTTCGGAGCCTAGCTCGGAGCACACTTGACTTGAAAAGAAGCCAACACAGGGATTTTTTTTTTCCTACCCTTCCCTGGATGATTAACCTGGGCACCACTCCCACGTCTGCAGACAGAGCACACTGAGACTGAAGTGCCCATGAGCTACGTGCACAAGTCCTGTCGTGTCCACCCCACCCTCCCCACCCCATCATTTGCACTGGAAAAATAGAGGTTTATACCTAAAGAGAGCTCTCCTCTCAGGGACAAGGATTAGCTACCCCACTGGAGCTTTTTAGCAAGCTGATCCAGACATTATCACAGCTGCATTTCTACCTTGGCTCTGCAAGCGTAAGGAAAATGTCATCCAGGATAGCAGGAAAAGGATGGGGTTTTGTGTTGCCATGCTAAAGTGAACATCTCTGGCTTCAAGAGCAAAAAGGAGGAAAAACCTGGAGAAAAATGACAGCAGACAGACCCCCAGGCTCCTTGCTGGACCTCCAAGCCGTGGCCAGGGGAAAGAAAAGGGAGTTGTACTTCCAATAATCCCCTCCAGCCACATCACCTGCTCGGAATCATCAGCACATGGTTCCCACCACATGGCAGGGGATAAGGAAAGATCACAGAGACTACCCAAACCCCAGAGCCTGCTGGGAATGTTAATCCAGCCTCCTACCCTGACCCCGAGCAGCCCTGCTGCATGCACTCAGAGAACTGGAATCCCCATGCTTGGCAAGGGGCTGGTTTGGGAAAGCACCTAGAACCTTTAGAAAATCCATGGTGGCAGGAGATATTTCAAAATGCTTTCGCTACATGGAGGGAAGCATTCTCCACATCTCCCAAGAATGTCCTCCTTTCCTGTCATTTCTCCTTTCTTCTCCCTGATATTTTTCAATTTCTTACAGACTTCATTTATTACATTCTTATTATTCAGCCCATTTCACAACGTTTACCTTTCCCTGCTTGTTTTGAGACTTGACTTTGCTAATTACTGTAACCTTCCAAAACTTCACCAGCTTCACCACTGTGCCATTGTGGCATTCACCAAATTTTGCCATTGTGTCACCATCTCATCATTCAAATCTCTTTACAATTTTCAGACTGCAAAGCTCATAATCTTTCAATATTCAAGTTTTTAAACCTTTCCAGAATGTAAAGAGAATCTGAAGGGAGATGACATTTTACTGCTGCTTTGAAATACGTCTGAGGAAAAACAGGGTGAAGTATTCCAGTGAACCACCTTGTCTCAAGAAAACATTTGCTTCCTAGACCTAACAGTTTGAAGGAAAATCACTTTAGACAATGGACAATTTCTTCATGGACCAGAATGTAAAGTAGACTCGAGCCTGCCCATTTTTGCTGACCTAAGCCCCAAGGACTGCAAGCAATTACTGCTCTCAATGAAGACATACAGCAGCCAGTGTGACACTAGAAGAAAATCAAAAGCTCACAGACCCTTAGGGTAAGAAATAATATCACATTTTCTCTCCAAAATGTCTCCTGTGGATGCTGTGCCCTAATTTTTAGGTGGTCACAAGTCCCATCCCAAAGGCTGAGATTTTGATTTGAGCCATGCCAATGTAATGTAAAACAACCCAAATATTTCAGCTGGATGGGGCTGGCAAGTCCCCTCCTTCCAGATGTCATTTAAATTTTATGAGAGGCATAAGAGAAGTGATTTATGCAAGATGGAAGTCCTAGGAGGAGCAGCCTGTCACACACAATACACATGCTTTGTCCACTGCTCCAATGTAACAGCAAATTGCACAAATTCCAAGGAAGGAGAGAGAGTAGGGAACCTCTCAGGAAACTGGCAGAAAAGCAGAGCTTTCAGCTTTTGTTTCAAAAAGCTGTTAATGAATGATGGTCACTCCTGCTTGGTGACCTTCATAAAATGAGCTGGCAGTGTCAGCTCTACCCCTGCACAGTCACAGGTCTAAATCACATCGGGATACAAGTGTCCCCTTAAATGGCAATTCCAGCCCAAGAGCCAAACCCCCATAAAATGTTAAGAGGGTGGAGTGATCTTTGATCCCCCCAAAGCACTTTGATCAGACCACCAGGAGCAGCCAAATCCTGTGGAAGTTTTGGCTGTGATACGCCTTTTGTCAGCAATTTTTTTAAAGACAAGTACTCAGCACCAATAATTTGCTAGTGTAGCATAACACAACTTGCTTGATCTCTCCAAAATCTCTGTCTGTAGGAGCCAGGAACATTTGCTGCCAGCTTGAGAACCCTGGCTGTTCTGGGCACAAGCAGGGTGCCACACTGAAACTCATCCAGGAGCTGTTAGTTCAGAAGGAATTTATGACAGTGAACAAAAACACCTTCAGAAAAAACCTGACAGTAAGACTGTGAAAAGGAATAAGAGGAGGTGCTCCACAATAAATTCTTTAAAAGGGACCAACTAAAGGCAGACAGGTGCCCTTCTGAAGGAAACCCAGCTATCTGCCACTGTGCAATCCAGAAATAAAGCCATGGTTCCTCACTGCTCAAACACTGCAGTGCAACCAAGTCAGCAGAAACCCACCCTTACTCCACTGTTAGATTTTCTTCTTCTCCCAGCAAAGCAGTTATTCCTGCTGGTATTCGTCCAGGCAAGGTCTCCTCCCTCTGCATCCAGCTAATGAATCAAAACCAAACCCTGCACTTTAACAAAACCCAGTCTGACCCCACATCAAAGCTGTCCCTTGCCCTGCTTTGATTCTCCTGCAGATAAACAAAATAAAACAAGTCTCTGGTCTCATTTCACCCTCTCCCCCAGGCAAGTTGAACTCCGGTCCTGCTAAGGCTGGGTGCGCTAGAAATGCCCTTGTATAAACATTTGGCTTGTCTCAATTACTCCATCTTTGTGTGTTCAGCGTTTTACAGACACATGAGCAAGCACAGGCTTCCTCTCCCCTCCTTCTCTCCTTGCCACTTCATACCTGCTTAAATTCAAGGCAGCCAATCCCTCTATTAGGAGCAGGGTTAAATCAAGGAAAATGGTGTGTGAAGTGCCTGTTTACATCTCCAGTGACTGAGGCAACCATTATCATCCATCCAGTTGTCACAGGCCCTTTGTATCATCTGCTCGGGCCATTAGGATTTAATTCCTTTACACGATATCCAACAGCCATTTACTTGTAGGAACCTGCAATTAAGAGCCAGGCGCAGCTGCGGGGAGCTAGAACGTTCATTGCCAGCCCCTGTCAGTGCCAAACGGGCACCTGGAATTCCATCTCCGAGCGCTGGGAGAGAAAGCAGAAGCTGCAGGAGTACCTCTCCATAAAACCCCGCTGAAAGGACACTGCTCGTGCTGCTACAGGATAGCCCAGCTCTGCAGCAAGTGCTTTATCCCGATTCCCGGGACTCCCAGGCTGCTTTCTCCTGCATCCATGTGCAGCAGCTATGGTTTGTTACCTCCCTCCAGGCAGAGCTGGGAAAAAATAAGGCAGAACCAAGAGTAATTTCAGTGTTGCCCAAAGCAGCAAAATGTGTTCCAGTGGCTAACCAGATCCATCAAACCCTGCCAGTCACTGCTCCCCGTGCAATTCCTCCTTCCTGGAAGCTCGCCCTCAGCACCAGCACCAGTGTCAAAACCTCATTAGAAACAACTCTTTTTAAATTGCTTTTCACTTCCATGTTTTCCCTAATTAGAGGCATTTTGGAGCTTCACGTAGACCAAGGGAAAAGGGATGCAAATTAGGACGAGGTTTACCCAGAAGCCAAGAAAACCTACTTTAGTCTTTTTAAAAGGACAAAAAAGAAACCCAGCTCCAAAGCACCAAACTGTCCTGACATGAGATTATTTGGAAATCCTCCAAAAGGATCCATGATTTACAGATGTTTTTTTACACTTCCTATCAGTGCACCACAACAGAGCTAAGAAGACTCAAAAAAATTATTAAAAAAATGTATATGTATATATATTCAACAGATGCCTCAAGGAGAAACAAATAAACTGATTATCCCCAATACATGAAAATGCTCTTCCTGGAAAATACCTTTCCTGAGCAAGCACAACTCACAGTGATACAGATAAATCCAAACAACAGGAAGGAAATGGAGTTTAAAAGATCATCATAAACCCAAGATTGCTTCAAGAATGTTCCTTTTCAAGGCATGTAGAGAAAAGTATTTCCCAGGCTTGACACAGATCTGACACACAAAATAAATGCCTTGGTAAATAGAAATGTCCAGGTGTTACCCATCTGTATATAGCTTTTAATTCCAATTTCCCCTCATTTTAGCTATAAAGCATCCAGAAAAGAAATGCAATGACTAAATGTTTGCACATAAGGATCTATCAGTCTTTCCTCCCCCTGTCTTTCCTCCCCCCTGTCAGACACCCCTCTGACTTCTGGAGTGTCAGAATTGGACATGTTTCTTTTAAAAAAATGCAATTAAGACCTTTCCATCATTATGGCTCCAAGATTTTCTAGGCAGGCCCATTCAAAGTGGTTTGCAACTCAGCTGGGTCTGGACCTGCACGATTTCATTATTTTTGGTACCCCATTGGCTGGTTGCCCAACTCCCAGTTTGAGGAAAGCCACATCCCTCCTTCCTGAAAAACAAGCTAACAGAGATCCCATTGATACTGCACTCATCAGCTCTGTAAAACTCCTCAGGATTCATCATCCTGAGCACAGAACACACGTGCACCTCCTGAGCTGCTCCTGAAGAGAAGGGGGCAAGGCAGGGAAGAACAGGCAGCATTTGGTTGTTGTGCTGTTTTTCCTACTGCAAGAAGCAGTTTTAGAGGAGGAATGAGGATTCCCTTCAGCAGAACAGCTTGGAAAGGAAAAGAAAAAGGAATTTTGCAGCATTTTATGACAAGTATAAAAATCCCAGCACTTCCCCTAAGAACATGTGCTGATCCCACTGATCATAGAGCCTGTGCTGTGTTATCTGATAAAGCCCAAAGGCCAAAATATTTCTCTTCAGCTGCATCTAAACCATGGGGAACCAAAAGCAATTCCTCTGAGCACTTACCTGCAGGGCAGTGCAGGACCAGGCTTCTAGTCCTGGATTCCTTAAAGAAGACTTAAAAATGCATTTCAAAACCAAAACTGACTTAATGCCAACATAAAAGCTGAAATATTTCTGTGGCTTGAAATTTACCTTCATTTAAACGGTACAACGTTTTAACTTGCTTCCTACATCAAAAAGAGACTCTGGGCTAGACTGGTTTCTTTTTAAGCCCTCCTCAACTGCATGAGAAAGATGACATTTTCAAAAGTCAGCATTTTCCAAACCAGCTAAGTCAAGCTCCTGAGCCTAAATTTATGCATCAAACTGTTCAGTGCTCCTCTCCAAAAATCCTGTTTTCAGCTGACCACTCACAAGTCTTGTGGAGCCACCATACAGCTAAAACAGCAGAGGAAAGAATCAAACCACAGTCAGGATCCCTAAATCCAAAGCCTGACTTTAGGCTCCTGATCTTCAAAGAGCTACACAAGTCACCTTAAAGCACCTGTCCATAGACAAGGATTTGGGAGAGGATGGAAAGACAGCAGAGAAAATAATTCTAAAAATATTATTTTGAGAGAAAATAATAATTTAAAAAAGCACTCCCTTGGGTATCTCCTGTAGTTCCTTTAAGGACAAGCTACTGTCCACTTTATCCTTCAGCCAGGCACAGGGTCACGCTGAGAGTGTCTGTAGTGACAAATGTCTAACACAACCCCAACCATCCAATTTCAAACAAACAACTGAACTAAACAAGCACAAAAACTTTGTCACTGGCCACCAAAAAGTGCTTTAAAGTAGACTCTTGGCTTTTCCTCCTCAGTTAATTCTCCCTGTCTGGAAAAGCCCAGCTTGTTTAACTGGCCTTTCAGTCCCTCACCACATCAATACTTGAGTTGCTAAGGGTGAAATCACAAGTTGCAGATGAATTAATCCCACCGTGGCCCCTGTCACGAACTCTTCCCCCAGAGCAGCCCTCCTTCATGCCCTGATTCCCAGCCCCAGTGCTGCCATCCCTGGGAGTCTCTGCTAAGCAGATTTCACTTGCTAAGTCAGCAGAGATTTATTCACTTTTCCCTGATGCAGGCTGGTGCCTCCTCTGAGGGAGGCAGGGGAGATGTCAGCACCCCTTTCTGCAGCAGGACATGAGCACTGGCGATTCAGAGCAGAATGAAACTACAGCCATTACAGGTGACAGCTGGATGAACCTGCATTTCTTAGACTTCAAATCAGATAACACTGCTTAGGATATTATATCAACATGCAGAAGTGCTTAACTTTCAGATTAAAACACAAACCTGAAGCCAAAGTTGGAACCCAGGGCTCCTGTAAACCCTGCACCACATCAGTCCATCAACCCCAGTGGCCACAATCAAGCTGATTGTCGGTGCTTCCTCCTCTACCATTTCCACAAGTGGAAAAGAAATGGCCAAATGCAGAATATCAAGAAGGATTGAGGATATCAGATAAACCAGGATTTGCTGACTAAGAGGAATTCAGCATGGCATTAGCAGAAAGTTGCTATTAATTCAAACTACCAAGGCTTTACCAGATAATAAGTTTAAAAGCTTGTAGTTTAAAATTCGACCATTAAAGTACAAGAGGTAGAAGAAATTGCTTCAGTGGATTTAAACACTGAGGACTCTTTTTTTAACTTCCCACAGAGTATTTTCCTTTTCTACCCTCGTCATCCTATCCCATTTTACATAGATTACAGCCCTGCTTCGGCATTTGTTTAATGAAGTTTACACAACATTAGAGGCACTTGATTTAGCTGCCACAGCCACTATCTGTAATTAATCCTCCCAGGGGCCAGGATGCTGCACAGCTTGTTCCTGCAGGCTGAGTTTCTAATGTGGAACAAGCTTATGACCTCCATAATTCTGTTCTCCCATCAGTTTTATGCCATCATAACTCCCAGGCATTCATTTGGCCACTCACCCCAGCTGGTGGAGAACAAGACCCACGGGGAGAGGGTGTAAATCAGCTGGATGTTACCAGCAGGTGGGAAGGACGCCTCTTCCCCTCCTTCCTTTCCCTTTTCCCAGAGCAAGGAATAAAGCAGCACACCATGATTTGGCCATTTCTGTGTATATTGCTCTTATACAGCAAGAGTTATGTGCAAGCAAGACACAGCTTTTAATCCTGGCACAGGAGTGGGCTTTACCTTCCACTCACACACAGGAGTATCAGTGGAGCAAGACATAATTCCCTCAGCTTCCACTTAGGTGTGATGTGAAAAGGCAGGAGAGATGAACAGCACACCATCCCCACAATGCTATCCCTGTGCCCCTGCACTTCCACAGATCCCAGCCCAAAACTGCCTGGTTTGCAATGCAAGGGAGCCTGTGCTGCTTGACTCTGCTGAATAAATGAATTCTTGACTCCGGTCCAAAAGCTGCAATTTAATGAAAGAGTAACTTTCAGGGGGAAAAAAAAATCAACTGTGATTTAAAGATTTCTAGTGATACAGAGTAATTCATAGCACAAGTCAGGAAACAGTTCCAATGATTTCCAATCCTCACAGTAAAAGTCTACCTATTTCCTAAGATGAATTTATCCAGCTTTCAATTTCTGGCTCCACCATTTTCTTATGGGTGGAAGAGGTTTATTTATAATAATTTCTGTTCCCTCTGTAGCATTCTACAAATTACCCCTTAACTTCCCCTTTGAGAACTGGTGCAGACAGAGCTCAAGTCCTTTGTAATGAGGAATCATGACCCTCCTCTGGATCCCCTCCATCCTTGTACATCCCCCTCACATCTCACCACAAATGAACAGTGAAAAATCAGATTAATGTTCCCCCAGCTGTGACAGCAATGCCAAACACCCAGTTCCTGTAACACTGCTCCTCCTGAACTGTAAGCCCCTAATACTCAGAGGAATTTTATCACACCTTAACACTTGACTGTTAACACACCAGGAGCCCCCAAAAGATCTTACAGCATTACAAACCATGGAAACCTTTAGGGTGGAAAAGACCTTCAAGATCACGGAGTCCAACCATCAACCCAGCACTGCCAAGGCCACCACTAACCCATGTCCCCAGGTGCCACATCCACACAGCTCCTAAACCCCTCCAGGCTGGGGATTCCACCACTGCACTAGGCAGGTTGTTTCCATGACTGGCCACTGTTTCACCAAAGAAATTTTCCCTAAATCCAATGGAAACACCCCCTGGTACAACTTGAGGTCATTTACACTTTGTCCTGTCACTCTGACCTCCTGTCCAGGAGTTGTAGGGACCAAGAAGGTCCCCCCTGAGCCTCCTTTTTCCAGGTTGAGCCCCCTCAGCTGCTCCTCATCAGACCTGTGCTCCAGATCCATTCCCTTCCCCAGACATGTCCCAGCTCCTCTGTGTCTTTCTCAGAGCCAGGAGCCCAAAATTGTCCCCAAGGGTGCAAGGTGTGGCCTTACCAGTGGCCAGCACACAGTGACAGTCACTGCCCTGGTCCTGCTGGCCACATTATTTCCAGTAAAAGCCAGCATGTTTGTATCCTGTATTCAGATGTAATAGATCATAATGTGGGGGGAGGGTTTTTTGTAAATAATACTGAAGTGTATCTCTTTCCCCTCCACCTTCAGAAAGTCTGAAGACCCCCCCTCTAATTCACCCCTGCCTGCAGCCAGATGTTTGGGAACAGAAACAAAACCACCACCGGCCCTGGCCTCTGGGGCAAGATAAGAAGGAATGAAGACTTTTGTGGAAGGTTCCCCAGCTAAGGTGTTATGCATGCCCAAAGGACTCATGTGCAAACATGTTTAGTGACTCCACACCATAAATCACTGCTTTCCAAAGCAAATCCAGCTTTGTGTTTGTTTTGTGCACAAATCTGGTTGAGTCAGACAACGAGGTGCAAGCTCTGAGCTTCTGAACCTCTCCACAGAGGGTTCCCTTAAACAAATGAGATTTCTTCTCCTTGGGGCTGGAACATGTCCTGCTCTGAGGAAATCAGGATGGGTACAGATCCAAGCCACACCAGAAGGGTTTTTTTCTCTCCCAAATACCTTCATCTATAACCCCAGCAAAGGTGACAGGTTTATTGGAGATGGCTTAAATCCTGAATCAAAAACTTTCAAAAAAACCTATTTTGAAAACAAACAAACCCCTTGATGCACATCCTCTTCAGCCTGATAAATTCTGCAGGACTTTTCTGCAGGTTTCTTGTTTTTCAATACTATTCCAAGGAACTACCCAAAATATTGCCTTTACCAACAGCCACTCTTCAGATGTGGTGTGCACAAAATAAATAGCAAAACACCTGGCGGAAAACAAACCTCAAGGGCACAGAAATACAATCAACCACTGCTTAGTTCAGCTTCCAAGTTGTTGTTTTTTTTTTTTTTAAGGGTACACACACCTTGCCCAAAGACTGGATACAGGAGGTGCACACCTGCTTTTAACACTTCAAAGAGTCAGGGTGGGTGCCCCTTGCTGATCTTCTCCTACGGGACTTAAACTCTGCATGTGTAAAGTCCACAGGAAAGGCTTTTTCTTTCCCTAGGTCTGTAAAAAATCAGATGAAATTGGAAACAGGCTCCTGCAAGCGCAGCTATTTAAAAGTACAATGCAAAAAAAAAATAAAAGTAAGATGCCTGCAGGAACTTTTATTCATATACACGCTCACATTAAAATGCTAGGGAAAACAGTAGGAGAAGGAACTTCCCTAGAGACAAAATCCTTGTCACTGATAAAATTTTAAATTTGCTCTCTGTGTAAAGGACACCAAAAGATTCCTGCACACCAGCCCCACTGCACTGCTCTCATTTTGAGGTCCCCATACAGACAACACAGTCAGTAAAGGAGCATTTGGAACATAGGGAGGCCAAAAGCTCATCAGAAAATCCTCTGGAAGCCTGTGTAAAATGGTGATTAGAAGAAAGGGGAAATGAGAGAGAAATGCAGTTTTGTTTGGATTCCTAAAATACCATTTTCCAACTCCTTCATACACGTAGGGATCATCACCTTTGCAGTGACCAAACTGACTGTGCAAAGAGGAAAAAAAAAACCCAGTCAAGGACCTCATTTGACTTCTGAGCAGCCACAGCAAGTGCCTTGCCAGGAAACAGAGACACAAGCACAAAACAGACCCGGGAGCTGCTCCCAAGGAAGCCAGAGGCAAAGCATGGATGGATTTCCAGCACTCCAAGTGCCTGGGAAGGAAAGGATAATCCTGTTTGACTGGAGCAAGAGTAATCCTGCTGAAACTACTGCAGGAACACACAGAGAGCACAAACCACAGCCCTTGCTGTCCAACTCAGTCACGAGAACATCACCTGGACACTGTACCCACACCCAGGGCACCAGAATGGGTGAGGGAAAGTCCTTGCCAACCCCCCAACACCTTTGGTATTCCAGCCTGGACTGCAGTCTCTGGATGCAGAGCACACTGCCCCTCACAAAAGTGGTTCCTAAGCACAAGAATCCCACAGGGAACTGTGTTCCCAACCAGGGCAGCTGAGCATTAGGGTGTCTAAAGGCAGCTATGTGAAGGGAATCTCCATCCTACCTTTAACTCATTCACCAAAGCCAGCTTCCTCTCTAAACTTCCAGATCCAATGCCAAATCATTTCTTTATGTGTCTAGGTGGGAGCTTGGCTCACAAGAGCCAAATCTGCAGGTGTAGGGCCAAGAGAAGGTACAAAAAAGAGACAGGGCAACCGCTGGGTTTGCGGCAAATCCCTTGAAGGGAAGTGAGAAGGCAAATCCATGCTGTCTCTGGAAAACACCAACTGGCAAGGCAGTGGCCAGCCTGCAGCCCTGCTTCATGAAATGAGCTCAGTGCCTGGAAGGCTGACTGCCAGCACCAGGGTCAAGTGCTCAGCTGGGAAAATGTCCAGCTCCACCGACATCAAAGCAGCTCCAGCAGTTACAGTAGCTCAGGAGCACAGGAATGCGGGCTCCCCAAATAGAAACCTGCTGGTCATGTTTCCATAAGCCTTCCCTCCAGCTTCTCTGCAAGGCTGCAAGCTGGCAGGGCTGCAAACTCCCTCTAAACCACTCAGACACCGCTTCCCAGAGACTGAAAGATGAAGCACGACAACAGCTCTCCCTGCCAGCACAGGCAGATATTTCTCATTTCTCTGGCCTGCCCAACACTCCTCACACAACCCTGCTCTGCCACCCCACACAGATGCTGCTGTCAACACCACCTCAGGGAGGTTTATCAACAGGAATCCCAACACATCACAGCTTTGTTGCTTCCACACGGTCACAGCCGAGGGTCTGGGTGCCAGCTGAGAGGTGGCTCTGCTGTTTCAGGTGTCATTGCTGGCTGATGTGGTTTCCACCACAGAAAAGCACAGCAGTGACACTTAGGGCATTAAATGACATTAAATATCTAAAGCCTTTAAAACATTAGTGGAAGCATCTAAAGGGGGAAAGGCTCGATTACCAAGGTTATTTTTTCAGAGGTTGTTGCACAGGTTGTGATGGATTTCACCAGATGCTCTCGTCATTTCTACTGCAGGGCTTGATAAAATAGCATCTATAAATACACTAAAAACCCAATGAATTACAGAAGCATGAAATTACTCGAGTAAGGTTAGAAACACGCTGGCACCATACAAAATGCGCTAAAAATATTGAGTGTAGAGACCTCACAGCACCTTTTATGAAGCCCTACAGCTGATTTTTACTTACAGAGGCTGCCAGATGAGGAATTATCATCTCCTCACTCTGAACATGTGGATTTAGAAGCTATTTGTAGAGGCTAATGAAGGAATCTGTAAAAACAGGATGCTGAGGAAAAGATTTGACCTTGAAGATCAGATCAAGTAGACCTGCAGAACAAAATGCCTGTTCCCATGCTAGACTAAAAGGAGGGAAATGATCACATAGGAACAAACTGCAGGTTCCCTGTGCTAGATTTCAATCCTGCACTTTCTTCACAAAGCCTCAAAAGCATCAAGCACTGCTTGCTGATAAGCAGTGAAAGCCCAGCAAAAAGATTTTGCTTAGAGCGCATCATTCCCAGTTTATTTTTGCTACTAATACTTCCTATTTTAATGAGGGAAATCAGCATCACCAAAATTCAAAAACTGGTGATGAGAGGGCTTCATGTCACAAATCAGTGCTTCTGGCAGCCTGGACACACCAGCTGCCCACAGCCAGCTCTGACCAGACAGAAATACCATCCAAAGGAATAACTGGACAACACAGGATGCTGATCCCAGCAGGAAAAGCAGCTGAACTGCACAGCTCCCTCCTAGGCTGCAAAATATCATGGATGATGTCTTTTCCTAGGGATTTCAAGAGGTTTGCCTCTGATCTCACAGATACTTCTCTGCCCGAAGCAAGAAGGAGAACTGACAGTCTTACATCTTGTGAGCTTAGATCTTCCCCCACAAAATGAGGTCAGAGGAGAGGGAAGGATCTGTCGTTAACTCCAGCACACTCCTCTCCAAAGATTGAAGCCTCACCACTCTTCTAAAGCCAGCAATTCCTTCTGAAACCCCCTGCAAAGGATCCTGTGACTAGAGAAACTCTGTGGTGCACAGCAGGATATACACAGGGTGGTTAAAGTCACATCATCTTCCAAAAGAAACAGCAGGACCAGTGTTGAATTAATTAAGTCTGCTCAAAAAAAAAAAATCAAAGTATTAAGGGAGCAGGCAGAAAAGGAACCCCCAACATTACAGAGGTAAATGACTTTAAAATCCATTCTACTTTTACCATGCTGATGGGTCTCAGCTATCCTGTGTCATCACAGACACACCTGTTAATCACACACACCACATCCATAGGATCCCTCCCTGGGTTGCATTCAAGCCTCCAAAAACCTCTCAGGAAGTAAAATTACAATATGGGAAAAAAAAAATGCTGCATAACACTGCCCTGCAGTCATGGCCAGACTTCTCTTAGGTAATAAGGCTTAAAGCCTAAATTCTAGGACAAATTCTCCTCAATTTTTAATGAACTGTATCTCAATTGGTTCCATTTTATCTCGTACAAAGTCTCCCAACGTCTTTGGAAGTAACATATTCGACTTTGCTTTGTCTTAAGGATTTCATTAAAATTTAAACAGGTTTTCATTAAGTTTATTGTTTCATTGAGGGAATTTTTCTTTTAAATAAAACATGGAAAAGAGGTCTAAGAATTACCCTTTATGTCACTCAATAGAAGCACATAACTCATTTTTGGTTTGAAAGATTTCCATTTAACAGCAGATTGAAGCACTTCTAGGGTTCCCTTTCCATAACCACGATAGTCTCACAGCTTCACTGAGAAATTGACACAGAAAGGAGTAAATGCAATTTTTAAGTGCCTCCAATTTAAAACCAAACCCGGGTTTTCAAAATGGAACACTTTTAGAATTCTGATTTTTTTAAAAATAACAACAAAAAATTAACCCACTGGAATAAAAGCATAGCAAGTTACTTCTGCTCTGCAACACTGAGAATTCCTTAGGCACTCAAGAAAATCAGGCTTTTTACATACATAGAAGAATCTATAAAACTGGAAAAAAAAAGTGGGAAAGAAATTGCTAACAAGTTTGCTCATGTTTTCCCCTGAAACCACTTTTCCAGGCTCGATGCATAAAAGGATTTACTGCATCCACTAACTCAGTAGTGGCTCTTGGCATGTCAGCAATGACAACTGTGTCTCCAGCACCAGAAGCTTTTCATAGTTAAACAACCAACCCCGTGTTTCCTCTGAAAATATAAATAGCCACGAACCACAACAAATGATATATGGCATATCAGCCTCGAGCTGGCTGAGCACCCAAAAGGAATTAATCCCACATGACCATGACCAAATCTATTCATGCAGGACAACAGGTGAATTCCCAGGAAAGGAAAAGTTTAAGATTTTTCAGGGAGCCATTCTGTTAGATACAAGATTTCTGGTTTGATAACCAAAGGGTTCAAAGCCTCTTATCTTTGCAATCTTTCAACTCCTGTTGATGGCCTCAAAAATTTATTATACTTAAACTAAAATTTCCCAGTTTTCCCAGCGGGCAAGAAGTTTCATTTTGATCTCCATAAAACACATGCAAAACAGGTTAGGAAACTAATAATTGGGTTTGGTTTTTTTTTTGACATCTAGCTTAAAATTATTGAAAATAATCCGGGAAGAAGTAATGTTTAGGATTTCTCTTTTGGGGGAGGAGGGAGAGGATTTTTTTCCCCTGGCTGATGCTCAGAAACACAGATCCTGGGACTCTCCCTTAGCTGCAGCACAACAGCTGGTAATATAAAGATCCTTTGGCTGCTGACCTCCCAGGGTTAGTGAGAGGATTCATTACAGAACGACTCTGGAGTAAATATAATGATTACAAAAACCAAATGGTTGATCCTAACGGGCCTCCTTAATCTACGGCTCAGCAATAAACCACTGCATGAGGAGAATTACAGCAGCCTTCCCAGGCAGGTCTGCTGCCTGCATTCCCACTGGAAGCTGTTCAGTATGCCTGGCAGAAATACTGGCATCCTGGCATCCCAAACTTCAGAGCACCACGTGGATCCTGGCAGGCCCTCCCCAGGCTGACATAAAATCAATGCACCAAGATGGGAAGGGCTTCAGATTTGGGAGTTTTTGTCTTCCTGAAAGCTCCAAGGAGTACCTTGGGTGAATTCAGGGGTTAAAATAGCAACAACTGGAGAGGTAATGTTTGCTGAAAAGGCACAGGGAATTATTTATCCGGGACAACACTGAACAAACTAATTTAACTATAATGGCATTTTTGATGGGGAGTATTCGAGGGGGAGAAAAAAAGGGAAAAAGGAAATTAAGTCACCCTAGAGATGAGAAATTCCACACGGGACCACTGTTCAGACACAGTAGTCCAAATTTGCCTAAGATTCACAATGGATTTAAACACAAACAATCTATTTCAAAAGCCTGAGAGGACATTCAGATGTTTAATTTGCCAACAAAGTGGGGATCCACTTTCCTCAGTCATCGTGCAAAACCCTTAATCTCTTTGGAGCACTGAAAATCTACAGCAAAGTTTAAAAATTTATCAATTAATTAGACATTGCAACCCCTCCTCCAAAGAGAAAATGCAAATGGGACTCCTGACCAAGGTTTTGAAAGGGTTGAGGAGAGAGAAGGAATGAGGAAGAGACCTAACAAAGGAAAAAGGCATTTTGCA
Organism: Peucedramus taeniatus; assembly: GCA_013400575.1. Taxonomy (NCBI): domain Eukaryota; kingdom Metazoa; phylum Chordata; class Aves; order Passeriformes; family Fringillidae; genus Peucedramus; species Peucedramus taeniatus. Next base: position 101,108 of record WBNO01010248.1, read on the forward strand.
TGGTTGGGATTTAAGAAGAAAAAGGAAATAATGGACTATAAGGTGTGATAAACAGAACTCCTCAAACGCATCCTGAAAGATGCAATGGAAGGCACAATGACTTGGAAAATTTCTAAAAGCTGGGTAATTGCTGAATTCCTGTCCTGGTAGATGAATCCATGGGAAAGCTGCTGTCTCCTGCCAAGGCTCTGGCATACAGCTCCCAGAACTGTGCTATGAAATGTTTATCATCTACTTCAGTCATGCTTGTGGACCAACACCTCCCATCCCAGGATGGAAAATGTGGGACAGGGCAGCTCTTGTAAAGACCCTGAGCTCCAAGTAAAGCTGATGCCAGATGACCTCCCACAACACAGAGAAGATTAAGGCATGAGTCTTGCACCAGCAGGATGGAGAAGAAAGGCCTCTGGAGCAGAACATCACAGCCAGCAGACACTCACAGCTCCAGAGCGTGAACAGCATACAGCCAGAGTCTCAGATTCAAGCTCAAAAGCCTCACTACTCCCAGAATTCTCTTGTAGTTTATTAATTTCTCCTATCCAAAGCAAAGAGGAGGTATTTTAAAACCCCTGCTTGCCAAACAACCCTGCCTGTACCTGACTATTTAGGAAACTCCATGGATTCCAACACGGGGCCAAAGGCTGCTCTTAAACATGCACAGACAACTGAAGAGGGGCACAACTTCATTGCTGGGCTCTGGACTGCTGGAATATGAGGTCCAAAAAGAAAAAAAAAAGGAGAAAGATCAATTTCTGAGCAGTGCGACATTTAGAACCACTTAGGTAACAAAGAAAAATTATTTTGTATTAAAATGCGTTCCCCTGTTCCGTTAATTTGCTGATGAAGGGACGAGAATTCACTTCATCCTCAGGAGAAAAATCTTACATCTAAGGCTCTTTTACCTGATACCACGAAATAAAGAGCCTATGCCCACCCCTCTGTATTTCACTGCTGTTTTCAAGGAATACCAAGAAGGAACACACATGCAGCACACACTTGATTCAAAAATCACTTTTATTTTTGATCCTCAGTTGATCCCAGCTTTCTGAAACCCACAAGTAGATGAGATTTGCTCTGCAAGAGGCATTGCATTACTGGAGTAATAAATCTTAACTGCAAAACATTTATGTACATCCAGAGGATGTAGCCCCAGGCTCATTAGTGGCATTTAAATCACATCATTTAAAAACAAAAATATCTTCACCATTATAAGAGTTAATAAGCAAACCTTTCTACTGAAATATTCAATTCTGATCTCATTTTTCAGTAGTAACTTCTTACCTTTGTAATGAAATTAAAATGAAGCCCATTTTCCACTGCTAATTTGACATATTCCCTAACCAGAAGTGCTTTGCACTTGCTAACATTTAGTTTAGAAGTCACTGGATTTATTCAGAGTAGAAGCTCTCTGGAATGGGAGATTTGAAATTTGGGGGGGAAAAGACCCCCAGCATTTTTTAGTTATTACCTTTCCACTCTCATTTCTGTCCAGCACAAACTACTGATGGAAACAGAAATCTGACTTAAAAAGCATTATGTCAGGATTTCTTTAAACTTCTGACAACAAAATGGACACAGATGTTCCAAAAGCAAACAGGGAAGCAAAATTTTTGGTAGAAGACAAGTACAGTACCATTTACTGTGAATTAAGCTAGGGTTTGTTATTCTGTTCACAATATTCGACCCAAAGATTGAAAAGACTTTCTTTTAAAAAATGCTTCTTTAATGCTTTATGGTGGTAAAACCAAGCCCCCCATTTGTGTCTCAGGAAACTTCCAAAACAATCTGTCAGCCCAGAAACCCATCCCTAGGTGCACTACCAGCAGCTGGTGCCACAGAAAGAGGACAAAATGGAAATGGATGTTGCTCAGCTGGACTTGTCCTTCCGTGCTGCAGCCTCCACCGGACACAAAATCACTTTTCAAGTCACACTCACCATCCAGAGCACCTCAAGGCACAGCCTCATCTTTCCCCTCCCCTTGGCACCAGCCAGCTGGCAGAAAGGCTCCAGCTTTTTGGATTTGCTCCACGCCTCCCACACACCGTGACTTCCAGAGCGACATCAACGTGTCTCCTCGTGGCCTGCAGCTAAGAAAAAATAAAGTGGATTTTCCTCTTTCTAAGTAAAGGGAGCGGCTGTGTGGTTGTGTGGAGCTGAAAATTCACTGACAGGAAAAGCCCGAGGGAGGAACACCAAGCACCTCAGTTGGGAATCACACTCAGGGAGGTGCTTTCCCTCAGCGCAAAGCCACCAACACGAGCTGACCCCGGGTGTACAAGGAGCTAAGTCAGTCGAGCAAGAGGCAGGACTTGTGCAGCCTTAACAACTCCAGCAACCCTGCAGTGCCTGCATCACTGCACTTAAGGGTTTGATTCATGCACCAAGGATTTTCCAAGTGACTTCAGAGACTCCTGCAGCAATAACCCAGGAGCAGCTCACCCACAGCCACTTCCACAGGGAATCACACAATGGCTTGGGAGGCACCTAAAGCCCATCCAGTGCCACCTCTGCCATGGGCAGGGACACCTCCTCCAGTCCCAGGCTGCTCCAAGCTCCTGGCCTTGGACACTTCTAGGGATCCAGGGGCAGCCACAGCTTCTCTGGGCACCCTGTGCCAGGGCCTCACCCCCTCACAGCCAAGAATTTCTTTCTAATACCCAATCTGAACCTACCCTCTCTGTTGGTTTGAATCCATTCATTCCCCTTTGTCCTGTCACCCCATCCCTTTGAAACAGCCTCTCTCAATTTTTTCTTTATGTTCCACACAGGTAAGGGTCACCCCAAGGCTTCTCCTCTCCAGGCTGGACAATCCCAACTCTCTCAGCCTCTCCCCATGGAAGGAAGCGCTCCATCCCTGTAATCATCCTGCACCAAACAGAGAAAAATCCTCACTAACAGCAGACACTGAAAGGAAACAGTGTTCCCAACCATCCTTTAAAACACAATCAAAAGTCGCTGCAGGTTTCTATTGGGGCCCGCCAAGACCCTCCACAGTGCATCACTACAAGGAGCAAACACATTCAGAAGCATTCCAGAGACACAAAGTAGCTCAGGCACCTCTTTTTAGCCCAGAGTACCGGAGCAAGGCAGACAAGTGTTACCGAGCAAAACACTGCTCATGAATACTTAAAAACTGTGATTCTTGTACCGAGTCCCTCATGGATTACATTTCTAGAGACACCAGAAAAGAAAATGTGTTGGGCTTGTAAGGATCAGTCAGGGTACACCAGACTCACCATGACCAGCTGAGGGGAAGAAGTGTTAAGCTGCTCTCATTAATAGCTCATTAATTCAGGGAGAATTCCCAACCTCTCCAAGGAGAGATGTGTGTGTTCTCCAGCAGACTGGAAGCTGCCAGACCTGTGACCTGCACCCCAGCCACAGGGGTGACAAAAAGCAGGAATTGGAGTTAAATTCATTCAACAGCATCCTCTCCAACCCTTCCCCAGCACAACACGTTTGAGCTCACCTACCTCAAATAAGAAGCCGTGGTAGACACAGGCACCTGAGGGACCAGAACAAAAATAAACCAGGTTAGAAGTAACAGCAACAGCATCCTCCAGTGAACCTGCTCTGAACTGGGCAGCCACAAAAAATGCAGTTTTGGGGCAGCTGGGCAACCTCTGGATAATGGACAGGACCTCTGTCCTAGGCAGGCTCAGAAAGGGGGGGACCTGCCAAAATACCAGTGAGAAGAGCCAGTGTGAATTCCCACTCCTGCATGGAAAACAGGACAGGTTCACAGAGCTCCTCCTGCTTCAGCTGTCCCAGCCCTGCTGGCTGAGGGAAAACTTCTCCCAGCCAGGGACAGAGGCAGTGGCACACCCAAGCACACTTCGCATATTGCACCCCAACAATCAAATAAAAGGTTAGGCACTAAAACCACGAATGAGCTGGACAACAGCTCTTGTATCAATTTTCTGGGAAATGGTTGCTCATGAGCAACTGCACATGATCTGTCTCCCAAAAGCACAAGGAGAATGCGCAATCCAGAACAACCCAAGGAGCTCCAGGATAAAAAGGAAAGAGACCACGGGAAAGGCTGCCTCGAGGGACCCTCCGGAAAAGTCAGAATTTCCTTGTCAAAGAGTGGAGTTCCCCGAGAAATGCAGATTAGATCAATCTGTACAGAAAACCCGGGAGCTACACTGCTTGGAATCAAAAGCTCCTCCTTGGAGCTCATCTCCAGCTCAGCTGCAAGTGGCCGTGGAGGCACCATCGGGAATTATTTTCCCTTGCCAAGAAGACAAGCCACAGGAGCCCAGCCACACTTCTCTCAAAATCAGCAAATAGTTGTTCTTTTGGCAAGAGAATATAATTTCAAGGTTCATCATCCAGCTCCACCTCAAAATTCAATGCAAAACGCAAGGTCACAGATTATTGGAAGGCATAGGGGGGAAAAAAAAACCAAAAACTTAATATCAGTTAGTTAAGAGCAGCACAACCCATCTGTTTTGCCCCTCCAGGGATAGCTGCCTTTTCTTTTTAGCTCACTGACAGCTATAGTTCCTTAAAATACCAGTGTGCTCATCCCCTCCGGGGCCACAACAGGGAATAGGGACCATGTAGGACTAGAAAGCAAACTCACAAAGTCTGATCCTTCTTCCCCAAGGAGGCTTTACAGCTCCCTCCTTTACAATTCACCAAGGGATACTAAGATAGAACCCAACTTTGCAGAACTTGGAAAATCCTTAGCTACAAATTCTACTTTTGTCCCAAATTATGGGTGAGCCAAACACACATTAATCAAGGTTGCTGTGCAACAGTGCCCTGATTTTCCACGCAACTCCAAGCCCCAGGTGTGATCAACACCTGTTGCAAAGCACACCTGAAAAGCATTCCGCAAATTAGGACTTGCACATACTGAAGCACCCAAAGAAGAAACCCCCAAACTTATTGATGCGGTATTTTTGTGAGAAACATCTTGGATGCAGGCTGTCGGTAGTGCAGCTCTCTGGTTTGAGAGCTTTTATTTTTGGTAAAAGTCAAGTCTGTCAGAGTACTACCCAACGAGTTAACATCCTAAACCCACACCTAGCAGCGCCTCAACTCGCACGCACACCGCTGGTTTTAACCGCTGCTATTCCCTAGGGCAGCCGTGCCAAACGGGAATCACGGTGGGAGCAGGACTCGGGGAGAGCGCCACTTCAGAAACCAACAACCTACAGCCAAACGATGAGCTGGAAAACAACCTTAGGAGCACGAACGCAGCTAAGCCATACTCCCAAACTCCAAACATCAGCATGGCACAGCCTTGCGCTGGCCACAAGTCCGCCCAGCACACCGAGACAAACCCCACTGTGCCTCTCCGAGCGGGCTCCACACACACCGAGCGGGCTCCAGCCGCCTCCTCCCAACGCAAGGAGGGCAGGACGGCTGCTGCCGGCTCCCCTCACGCTTCCCAGGCACCACATTCCCAGCGCCGCATTCCCGAGCGCTGCCCGCCACCCGCAGGCTGCGTGAGGGCTGCGGCTGGCGCTGCCCGCCGCGGGCTCGCACAACTCCAGCCCCTCACGTCGTGCTGGGGCAGCACTCCTCACCTGGGCACGGCCAAGCAGCACCGCCTCCCCGCCCGGCGTGAGGGGCAGCCCGGCGATGCCCGGAGCGGGACACGCGTTGCTCCGTGCCCGGCAGCCGGCGGCG
>WBNO01010248.1:107586-117853 GCA_013400575.1 Peucedramus taeniatus
CCACAGAAACTCAAGTTCAACTGCTGCCTTCACAGTATTTCCTTGCTTTAAGCACCTCCACACACACACTATTGTGTTAACTCAAGAAAAGCTTCCCGTGTCACCCCTCCAGCACTGCACACTCAACACATCTCAGAGCCAACGTTTCCACATGGAAGTTTGGCTCCTACAAGTCACAGGATAAAGAAAAACAGCCCCAATTTGAATTTACAGCCATTCAACTGTTACGAGCCAAAGCCTCAAATTAAAATGAACTCGCAAAGTGAGTATTTTTCACTAGTCTGTGAATGAAATGTTTTTTTCTTCCCTGCTAATTTCAGCATTCCTGCTTCATAGCAGTATCCCAGTTCTCACACAAGGCTGCTGCTGCTGCCTTCATCTCCTGCTTGCCTGATTAAATACAACGATGGCAGCAGCTCAATTTGATAACACTTCCCCGTGGTAACTCCATCTGCTCAGTTTTGATTCACTTCCTAATCAACGCTACCATCTTGAACTCCCGAGTTGGAGGTCAGATTTTGTTGTTTTTTTTTTTCTCCCCAGGAATTCCAGCTTTTAATCACTGTGCTGGAATTCCCACAGCAAACAACACACAAGCCCCAGAAGTTCCCTTCTAACTCCTCAGGTGAAACTCTGGACAACTTGGCCAAACTCAAGGAAGCACCAGCAAGAAAGAACAGCTGAAAATAATTCAAGCCAATCACACAGTGTTCAATAACTTCTTATAGAACAGGTGAAAATAATAAAAGCCAAGCACACAGAGGGTCCAGTAGCTCAATATAAATGTGTCAAGTGTATCTTTTAGCCATTTGTGTTCATCTTCCCACTTGTCCTTCTTTAGGCTTTTACAACTTGTTTTCCTAGTCCAGCTACAGCCTTCTCCTACTATTTCTCCTTCCTTCCTGCTGTTCTGACAACACTGCTCCAAAGATGCTGTTAAAAGTCAGAACTCCAGACCCATAACTTAGATAACTTTGCAGATTTATCCATTCCACACAATATGAAGGGAGAGCTTTTCCCTCTAGCAAACACTCATTTCCAGCATTTCTCAAGTTTTGCACTTGGTGCAAAAGATTTCAAATTTTCAGAAATTCAAAGTTTGGTAAAGTTTTGTCCTTCGCATCCTATTTGACACAAAAGCAGCATTTCTGTTTTGAGTCTATGTACAGATTAGCAGCAAATAAAATTATAAAGTAAGCCTCAGACTCTCTCAGGAGAAATATGAGACAGTTCAAAGGCTGAAAGCTTGAGGGGTGCAACTTCCAAAGCACTGACCCAGCTGTCAGCTGCTGCCACAGATCTTTGAAATAATGGCACAAAAAGTCACTGGGCTTGTAGAAATAACCCACTTTCAGCCTCCCTTTTATCAAACCTCTAAACAGAGGTCAGATTTCTGCAAGTTGGTGTGGAAGAGCCATTTCTCCACTTGGCAAATCCGAGGCTGAAGAGATGGGAGCCAGACATACCTTGTGTTCCTGGAAAGCTGGGCATGTGTCGGCTCAGAGTTCCACAGAACAGCTGGAGAAACATGGCTTTGAGAAGGATCCATCTCTGGCAAGGGAAGGAGTTTTTATGTGCATCCCCCACTTCCAGAATGCCTGACAGTTCAATATTTTTCCAGCTTTTAACTGGGTTTTTTACAATGTTTTTAATAAGCCTTTTTAAAATCCATGAGATCAGTCCACTAAAACAACATGGCATTGCAGTGTCACCATGTGTGAACTTCACCCAGCATCTCCCAATACCTGGCAATTTGGGAAAATGCCTTTTTCCTCGTTTTCCAAGTAGTACTGGAGGTGACACACTGACAACTCTCCCTTCGTGTCCTGGTGGGATGAAGCCTCTAGTCACCTGCAAGCTGAGGTACTGACAGAAATAACTGCTTGCAGAAGAATTATGCTTATCCCTAACAGTGTTTCTAGCCAGCCTCAAGAGCTTCCCCCCCCCCCACCCAACTCTGTCCTATTTCACTCAATCCAAGTTTTCCCACAAGGACAGATTTTCCACTACAGCATTAGCCTCTCCCAGAGTCTGGAGGCTGCCAAGACCACTGGAATTGCAGGACATGGATGATGAAATCATATTTAATCTTCCAGGACACCCATCTCAGCACTAAAAACCTGTCAGCCCTAGTGGCAGCTGTAACATCCCTGCCCTGCTCCTCCAGCCGTGGCAGAACTCCCAGCACAAGCCCTGTGAACTCAACTTGACCCACAAGGATTCCAGGTTTTTTGGAGTGCCACTAATTCCCCTACAAGTCCAGGTTGAGGCTGAGTGTCAGCCTAAACCCTGCATTCCCCACAGCTGCACATCAGACTCCCAGGACAACTTCTTCCTTCTTTGGGCAAATGTTTCAGTGCACACTGAGCCTGAATCCCGACTCTTCTCCTCAGTTTAACTAGCAGCAGGTTCAGATAAAACAAACCTAAAAGCCATCATACATCATCTGCAATGCTAAAGGTGCTGCAGCACTGCCTCTCTCCCACAGTGACTTCCAGAAGCCAGCAATGCCACTGCAGTCATGCTCAGTGTGACAACTGAAGGGATTTCCAAGGCACACTGGCCCAAGAACCACAAGTCCCACTCCCCTTTTTTGGGGACTAAACTCATTAAAGAGCAATCAGCTCATGTTGTCTTCCTCCTTTCCATCTCTCCCCCATGCCAATCTAGCATTCCAGGACAAAAAGAAGTCACAAGGCACTCAACAGTTTGTACAGCACTGTTTGAGCATGGCACAGACCAGGGGCATTACTCCTTCAGCAATCAGTGAGTTCAGAACCACACCTGAAAACTTGCTGAGCCCATCAGCTACTCTTCTTGCCCACCTGACCTCCAGAGGCCCAGATTTCCTGTGTCCCCACTGCTCTGGGATTTTCCAAGCCCAGATTCCTGCAGGAATGTTTGCTATTCTATGCTTTTATTCTCTGAGAGCGCACTCAGCAGTCCGAGAGCTTCTGATTTAAACTCACCTGTGCATTTATGCTTAAGCAGCACTTTTTCTTTTAAATCCACCCAAAGAGGGCAGGCCTGTCTTTTCCCAAAATGAATAGTGAAGTCTTGGAAATAAGCCAAGAGAACAGAGAAAAGACAAAGAAATCCATGCAGAAAATACCACAGGCTTTGCTTTTCTACACCAACAGGTCACTCACATTCAAATTGCTCCTTTTGGGTCACAAACAACACACAAACACTGGAATGCCTCATAATATCCATTACATGTGCTATGCCTTAGAAATAAAGATATTCCAGTGCACTGGCATTGCTTTTCCCACTTACAACATGGAAAGTCTATTAAGTCAGCGTGAAACCTTGCTGTACACACCTAAAGGGAATTTTTGGATCAAACTCTGAGCAAAGCACCCCACACAACCAAAAATAATCAGGCTGGCCTGACAGGAATTGGTCGCCCTGACAGCAGCCAAATCCCTCAGATGGGAGCTAAAAGAATTCCCATGCAAATAGATCCCAGTAGCCTCTTGGAAAAATGAGGCCTGCCTCCAATAATAGGAATGATCTGAAGCCACAAACCTTCCCATATTTGGACCAGCTCATCCTTGTTGTAAACAGCCAGTCCCTTCTGGGGCCATCTCACATTTCGGGGTGCAGCTTTATGAACACATGTTTAGCAACAGAGCCCCAAAAAAAACACCCCAGAAGAAATTCCAACGCCTACACAGCGGGAAGGGCGGGAGCGCCACCTCCTGGAAGGAAAGCAGAAACCACCGGGAGAGAGCCGGGTCTCCAGCTCGAATTCCTGAAAAACAGGTGAGGAAAATATATCAGAGCAAGGTGCATGTTTGCTCTCACCCCCAAAACACATCCAATTCTTCCTTAGAAAAAATAATTTTTTCGGTTCTGACAACAGGCTCCTGTTTGTGACAACGTTACACAGGATTTAGACACAAAATCCACAAGTTCCATTTATTTTTTGTTCTCACAGAGCATGATTTGAGTGACACCATTTGCTTCCCGAGCTCGACTGCCAGGTGCACAAGGAAAAGACATCAGGTACTAATGAGTTCTTGGGCAGGTTTCTGTTCATCCTCATCATTTGCATTTTCTTCCTCTTTTTCTTCTGCTTTCTCCACCTGAGGTAGGATTCCATCGAGGTTCAGCAGCAAGCCTTCACTGGTGGAGGATCTGATGACCAACCTCTGCACAATGGGATCTGGGAAAATAAAGGGCACCACCAAACTGGTCACTCCACCCCTTCCCAGTTCTCCAGGCTGTAAAATCCCAGGAAATATTATCCATCAAGCCAGTAAAGAATCAAGCTTGACAATCCAAATCAGTAGAGAAAAGCTAACTCTCACTGAACTGAGCTGATGTAAATTGATTAAAATTCATTAAAAAAAAAAAAGACCAAAACATCCCTTTCTGCATCTACTTCATATTTCAAGTCAGGCAACCCCTTTTAGCTTTTATTTGGGCTTCTCAAGGCATGTGTACTTGGCTTTTTATGGTCTGGTCTCTGCAGCTACTACAAGCTGCATCACTGGGAGAGAGGCAAGATCATTCTTCTGGCATCAAGCAAGTATCAACATTTAAAAAATGGGTTTTTAGCTTACACAAAATTCCTTCCCTAAAATTATTTCATGAATCACCCTTTCCTCTCCAGCTAAGCAGATGCCCTTTGCTTAAAGCTGACTTCGTTATTCCTTTTGCTAAGGAATTAAAAAAAAAAAAAAAAAAAAGAAAGAATCAGCTTTTCCCTTGGAAGAGAAGGAATTTTAGAGGTATTTGGAGAACAGAAAGGTAAATGAATGACAATCCAGAAAAGAACATCCACCTCCAGCAACTCCTTACCGAAATTGGATGGCTTAAAGGTGCAGATATCGTGGATAATTGTTTTCAGGTTGGCAATTATGTACTCAGTGGGCATATCCAGCTGCAAAAGGACAATGCCAAGTTAGTTATGGTGATGCCTGGAGCCCAGGTCAATAGGTCTGAAAGCACTGGTGTTTGTGTTTATTCTACATTAGGACAGATTTCCTTGAGTGTTCCCTGTGAAGGAGTGACAAATCCCATTAACAGCCTTATCCAAATGCTGATATGCTCACTATTCTCCATATTTCAACTCAGAACACAAAACCCCCAAAGCTCTGTAACAACAAGTAGCCTTAAGGGGTGAAAAGTCTTAAAAACTCAGTATGTACACAGGTGCTGCTGCAAAAACCTTATTAAAATGAAGGACCTGGGGAAAGAAGCTTTAAGAAGCACAAAATGCATCAACATCTAAAACTGAAGGCATTAGGAGCTTGAACAGAATGAAATCAAACAAAAGAACCAAGTCATCAGCTCCATGATGAAGACAGGTAATGCTCAGAGTGTTCCATCCAAGCACTCTGAAATAGTTTTCCCACATCTAAATGAAGATGGCAGCTTCCAAACCAGCTTCCCACAGTAAATCCTTGTGGATGCACACCTGTCTTGCTGTTTGAAGGTTTGAACCCTTCTCTCCAGAGCAGTACAAGGTGCTGTAAAAAGGTTCAGCTGAGTTATTTGTTCCCTTCTTATTGCCTGTGGACTTACAAACCCATAGTTCATTCACTTATCAAAAAAAAAGCAACCAACCAACAACGACAACCATAAAAAAAAACAAATCACAACCACCATCCCACAAAAACAAACAAACAAACAAACAAAAAAAACAACCTAAACCGGAAAGTTTAAAACCAGCTGAACAAAAAAGTTCTATTTTCTTCACAGATTAATTAAAGAAAATGGCCAAAAATTTTGAGAAACAGATTGAAAACATGTTTTTTTCCCCTTCTTTGAATAGTACAGTTCTGCTCAGGAGACAAAGTGTAAGGGCTCTCCACACAGCTTACTCTGGCTATTCTTGTCTTGATGACACTCTCGTCCTCTACTGTGTACTCGTGGCACTCTCTGAAGAACTGCACCATTTTGGGAATGTCACTGCCCAGGGAATCTGTCAAAAAAAAAAATAAAAGAAGTTGTCTGAGCAGTGCTTATTAGCACAGATGGGTGTGGCATTAGGAAAGATAATTCAATCTGTTAATTAAGACAAGTGAACGCCACTCCAAAATGCAGTTTCACAGACAGGACAATGGTGTTCTCATTGAGATCACAAAAAGAGTTTCCATGTTCCCCATCCATCAGGACTGATAAGGATAAGGGCAACTAGCAGGCAAATTTATCTGGGTTCTTACCCCAGATTTGCCTGTTGCAGGAAAGAATGGATTCCTAAAGTTCCCTTTACCTAAGGCAAGTGGGGCAGTCACAGTCTAACACCCAATGTAACCACACATCTTGATAAAAACCATTCCAGTGGCACTCCCAGGGCTCCACCTCCCCCAGGAGTTGTTAACCAAGAACTGCTTCTTACTCCTCCTGGTGCTGGGGTACTTCCTTTTCAGTTTGTTCCTCAGGGGAATTAACTTGGGCATTATGGCAGGCACAGCCACATAGAAATCAGCCTGGATTTCATCCTCCAGGATCTGCAACACACACAATGCCACTGATTGCATTTAAGCTGATTCACAAAAGTGTCTAAGCATTAAAACCCATCTCTCACTTTTCACACCGGCTGCTGCCTCCCAGCTAGAGCTCACTGGACATCAGGCTCCTTCCCCTCCCCAGGCCCCAACCCTGTTTAAATCAGGATATTTATGCAATTCTTTAAGAGAAACACACACCCATTTGATTAATTCAACTCCTCCCACGATGGCAGCCCCATGCTCATGAGCTACTTCAGCTTCTTGCTCGTTCTGTTGGGAGAAAAAAGTAATTAAAAATGATTAACTTGCAAAGGACAGATGCAAGAGCATGCTGGACACCAAAACCCCATGAAAATAATGAAAGTTATTATGAAAATAAAGGGATCCTCACTCACTCACCTCCGTGAACACCAAAGCCCCATGGAAATAATGAAAATTATCATGAAAACAAAGGAATCCTGGCTCACCCACCTCTGAGAGCACCAAAACCCAATGAAAATAGTGAAAACTATCATGAAAATAAAGGAATCCTGGCTCATTCACCTCTGTGAACACCAAAACCCCATGAAAATAATGAAAATTATAAAGAAAATAAAGGAACCCTGGCTCACCCACCTCTGTGAACACCAAAACCTTGTTCACCTCATCCGTAAAGCGATGGGGGAGAGCGACACTGCTGGAAAAGGGATCCACTTTTTTCTGGCAAGGGAATAAAAAAAAATAAAGCAAACAGAAAGAAATGATGAGTCAAGGGTAAATTAGAGGATCACAAGGAGATGGTCCCCTAAAAATGAAAAACAGAAAATGCAAATGAGGTGAGAGACTGCCCTCACAATCCACCCAGTCTGAGCAGACCCAAAGCCTCCAGAAGAGCCAGAACTCCCAGCCCACCTTCTTGTGCAGGGCCATGTCCAGGAAGACGTTGATGTACACAAACTGCCTGGGGGGGGTGAAGTCGAGCTCCTGGAACCTTTTGAGCATGGCCACAGCCTGCTCCAGCCCGTAGGAGGGTCTCTTGTAGAGCCAGGTCAGGTACACGTCGTCCACGGGCTTACTCATCAGCGGCCGCCTCCGAGGGAGGGGCTTCTCCTTCACCTTCTCCTTCTCCTGCCTGCTCCTCTTGGCATCTTTTTTGGCACCTCTAGGACCCAAAAAAACGTGGTGAGGTCATTGGTTATCTTATTTTCATGGCACTCTGATTTTATAATAAAAGGTTTTCTCCTCTCTCTTCTGTAGCATTTTGCATTCAGTTGAACACCCAATTCTCATTTTCCTATTTTCAGAGGGTCTCCAGGCAAGGAAAAGAATATTAAAATAATAACTGGATACTCCATCCCTCTATAAAAAGAGTCTGCAGCACTTGAGAACACTTCATTCTCCCGTTTGCTTTTGCTCCTCCCAGCCACGCTGTGCTATTACAGAGACAGTAAATAAAACAATGAAAAGCCAATTAAAGGATGGGAAGGTTTCAAACCCATTCCAGGAGCCCGCCAGCTTTTATGTAGCCCTGCTCCACCCCGCAAAAGCACAGCCCAAACCCACATCCCCAAGCTCTCCCTGTGCCATTAGCACAGAAAAAACTCCCTGCGAGTCCAGGCTGTTCTCCGGAGCCTGTGGGACGCCCCCAGGGTCCTGTCTGACCAGCGCTGCGGACCCCAAAGCCCTCAAACACGTGCCAACACGCGCTGGGAAGCCGAACCCGTGCTCACTTGGCTGCAGCCGCCGCGTAGGGCCGGGCGGTGGCGGGGCTCACCACGGCGGATTCGGCGAGGCGCTGCTCCAGCCCGGGGAGGACCCAGCCGCACCGCGGGGCCAGCGCTGCGGGGGAGAGCAAACACCGCCTCAGACAAGCGCCCCGCACCCCCCACCCGCCCGGACAGACCTCCCTGGCCCCCTCCAGCCCCTCAGGGAGGCGGCGGCGAGTGCAGAGCCCGCGGCTCCCTCACCTCGCCACAGGCAGCGGGCGCTGGGCGCCGCCATTTTGCCGAGCCGCCGTGGTGCGCCGCCAGAACCCTTCCCCTGGAACTCGCTCCCCGAGGCCGAGAAGAAGCGGGTCCGGGCGCTTCAGCGGTGTGCCACCTACCGCCGTCCCCCCAACCCGCCGCGCCCGGGCCTGCCGTTCCGCGGATGCGCGGTTCCGGCGCCGGGCCGCTGGCCCGGGAGGGGTGACCCATTGCCCGGGGCTGGTCAAAAGCCTCCAGCTCGCTTCTTCAGCGGCCGGAGAGGGGCCTCAGGGCGAACACGGGGTTGTGTCTGGTGCTGAAGGCCAAACTGGTCCCCCTTCCCCGAACCAACATGGCGGCGGCTCCTGAGGGCAGTCAGAGCCGCGGCCCTCAGCCATGGGGGCGATTACACCGGCTCAGCCGCGTCCGTGTGGGAGAACAGTGCCCGTCTAATGCTCAGCACTGTCTGCGTAATTCCAAAGAGAGATTTTCTGGCTGCCATCTCACCCCCATTCCCTTGCGGATTGGGTGGGAAAAGAGATCCTAATTCACTCTCCTGGAGCAGCATCCACTTAGAAGGGCTTTGTTTAACCATCTCCTGAACTGTCCAGATTCACACCATAAACTGTAATGGTTAAAGGGGGGGTTTATTCCACACTGATGTGCTTTTGACTAAAAACATTCCAATCCAGTAGTCTTTTCCAATCAGTGCATGTCCAAGAGTTTTTAAATCAGGCATACATGGCTATGTAAACTTCCACAATCAAATCATGCCCAAGAGTTTTTAAATCAGGGATATGTGGCTACCAAAAAATCCCCAATGGATCCGCATCCAAGGGTTTTCAAACCAGACACACGTGGCTGTGTAAAACTGTAACAAAACTGCTCATCCAATGCAACTCCTGCCTCGGTGTCCTGGGAAAGGATGGATATGGGGAGGTGTGAGGGTGACAGGAGGAAAAGGAACCCTCCTCAGTTAAAAAACCTCAGTTGAGGAGTGACAACCATTTGTTTAAAGCTCCAGGGGGGCAATGAAATTATTCTGGATGGACACTCAGCACTGTAGAGGGGGTGGGTGTGAGAGCAGACTGTTCAACGTGCACCTCTGGCCGGGTAACCCGCATCCTTCACCATCTTCCCTCAGTCCCCCGTGAGCCTCTGGCTTTTCACACAGCAGCTCTCTGCCGTGGAGCAGGGATTTGGGGAGAAGCACGGGCTGGCAGATAATGCTCACCCATCCCCACTAGCTCTCCTGCCCCAAAGCCTGTTTGCTACCAACACCCCCTGTTCCATTGCTCCCGCTCTCCGGCCATCCATGACCTCCTTGGTTCCAGCATCAGCTCGGGCAGCTGCAAGAGAAAGCAAATGCCAATTTAAAGCCCCAGAACCTCCTGTCTTGACCCTCCCTGTGCTCACCCGACCGCTGGTTGCTTCCTCACATCTCCCTGGTGCTCTTTTTTTTTTTTCTTTCTTTTTTTTTCTTTTACCTGCGCTTCCCTGCTCCAGCTGCCCACGAGGCTCCGTGCCACCGACGCTTGGGCGCCGAACAAAACCCCGCTGCCTGGAGGAGGAGAAACAAAGGTGTCAGACACCGACCAGATGCCCGCACATTCAAACCCCCGCTGCTCGCCCCGGATTCCCGGGCGGACTCTTCCTTCTCCCACCGCAGCGCGGTGACAGCCGCGTCCTCGGCTGCACAACCGAAGGGGAAAAGGAGAGAGTAAACCGGGTCGCGGGGTTCTCTCGGGCCGCTGCCGGAGCTGCCGGATCCCGTCCGTGAGCGCTGACACGACCCCACGAGTGCCCGCGCTCCCCCCGCCGCGGCCCCGGCACCGCCCGGCACCGCCCGACGCCGCCTCCCCA
>WBNO01010248.1:117956-168093 GCA_013400575.1 Peucedramus taeniatus
TCGGCACCGCGGGGCACACCGGAGGCCGCGGCCGCGCTGCGGCCGGAGCCGGAGCTGCCCGAGGGGATGCCGCGAGCCGTGCTCTTGGGGCCGATGCCGGGCACGGGGGGACGAATCCCGGCCGTGGGGTGAAGCCGGGCCCCGGAGTGAACCCCGGCCGTGAGGTGAGCCTCGGCCGTGGGACAAATCCCGGCCGTGGGACGAACCCTAGTCGAGGGGCAGATCCCGGCCGTGGGGTGAGCCCCAGCTATGGGGTGAATCCTGGTCGTGGGGTGAACCCCGGCCATGGGGTGAGCCTCAGTGCCGGCACTAATCCCAGCCGTGAGGTGAACCGTGGCTGTAGGGTGGAACGTGGCCGCGGGGCCAGCGCTTGGCCCCAATCCCCTTCACGTGCCGTGATGGAATCTTGGCCTGGCACTGCGGGTGACTCCCAGCGTGTTTGTTTGGGGTGAGGATACTTTGGGGCTTAGGATGTTTTGGGGAGACGCTAGTCTCGCCACCTTTTCCCAGTGGTCCGCAGCAGTTCTCTAGGAGGAGGATGACAGGAGTGTCACCTGCAGTAAAAGCTGGACTGCCAGCCCAGGCGTGGTGCTTGCAAATGAAAGCCCTCACTTGAACACTGAGTTTTGTTACAGTCTGAGGCTCGCTTGTTCAACTGGAGTGCTCCTGCTAAATGTGGTGGAGGGCTCTGTTGCTCCCAGCCACACCACATTTTATTCGACCTTCTGGAAATCTTTAGACCAGTGGCTTTTATCGGGCCCTTTTGGAAACTTTGAATAGGCTGAGTATTTGTTTTGGGGAGGTTACAACTTCTCCTAAGCTGCCGTGCTGATAAGGATTTTACACGGCCTTGGTTGAGCAGGGAATTTTTTACAATTAAAATGTGACTCTTCCCCACAACTCAGAGCTAACCCAGAGGGGCAAACACCCACCCAGGAGTTGTTGATGGTGCGTAGACACGGCTGATAATCGAAGTGATGGCAATGTGTTTATTTTTAAAAAGAAAAAAAAAATAGCACATTATTCCTCACAACAACATGACACGACCCAGGGAATTCCTAGAATCATTGTATCATCCTGTATCCCAGTTCAGAGGGCCAGAGAGCTCTGGTGAAGGCGGAGCATGGCCTGCCAGGGATTTTATTTCTGTGCTCTCCCTGTGAAAAACAGGGAAAGTGGTCCTGCCACACATCCCAGAGGGCAGCATCCATGGGCATGGCTGTGGTGCCTCCCAGCAGATCCAGGCTGGTGGGATGCTGAGTTTTGCTTTGCACCACAGCCTGACCTGATGTCCTGCACGGAGCCCTGCTCCTTCCCCACCGAGGGAGGTGTTTCCAGGCTGATTTTAGAATTTTGCTCTGGAGCAGATGGGCAGCGTGCACTGCTGACAGCTCACTGCTCCGTGCTCTGGAATAATGATCCAACCTGCAGGATGGTGTCGGTTCACCCAAACAGAACTTGTGCTGGAGCTCCAGCGCAGGCATTAACATCCCTAGAGGTGACTGGAGGTGGCTCCAAAAGCCCCGTTGCAGTGTGCCTGTTGGGTTTCACACACAACAGTTTGGAAATTCTGCAGTGCTCTGCTGTCTGCTAAACAAACCCCGTTAAACACTTTCAGTTTTGTTCCCTTCTTGCTATTAAAAGTGGGGGCTGCTCTGAGTGCTCAAGTACAGCACAATTTAATTTATTCCCTTTTATCTCTTCCTACAGGGGCTCTTTCCCATTTAGTTTGTGCATTTAATTGAAGGATAAAACCCAGTGTAAACACCCCATAGGTGTTCCTGCGCAAAGTTTCGTTCCCCCCACCCTTGGAAGGCCAGACATGTCAGGGCTGAGACTCCCCACCAGCAGACTGCTGGACAAACTCACCCTGGCTGCAGCGTGACAGAACTTTGCAGATCTGTGGCAGTGGAGTTTCCCAGTGGGTGTGCAGGGAGAGCTTCTGCCGGCACAGCTCTGTGTGCGCGCCGTGCCGGAGCGTGACCCGTGGCTGACACAGTCCTGCCAGCCACGATCCCCAGCTGCAGGAGCAGAGTTATCTGCACAAGTGCACTCTCACTGATAGAGCTTGTTTGCCTTCCCTGAAGGGTGTTCCTCCCAGGGATGGAGCCTGCTCAGGCACTGATCTGCCTGCCTGGGAAGGAAAGGGAAGGGACAGCTGCTCCAGGTGTATTTGCCGTGTGTGGCTCTCCTCTTCCCATACAGAATCTGTAGGACCCCGTCACATTTGCAGTGGGAATTCTCTTGTGGAAGTAACTGATATGATGGCTGTTCTCTTTCCAACTTCCATGTCATGGGAGAAACTGGGAGTATGTTGTTGTTTCCCACTAACAGTCGTGGTTTTGCAAAAAGTTTAGCTTTCACACCACTCCTAGGAGAAAGAAGCCAGAAAGTGATCCCAGGCTATGTGCGTGGACTCTATTAGGAGAATGAGAAAGCACCAGTGGAGAAAAATTAATTAATTTCCACACTGGGTAAGCCTCTACTTAATTTAAATCTAAACCACCAAGAATTAAATCTTAGATCACAGCAGCCACTGGCTTTTTTGTTTGAGCCAATGTGCACAAATGGGGGGATATGTTTCTTTTTTCTCATTAGAAACCTTCCCCAAGGTTTTAAGTGATAAAATTATGCATCAGTAATGTGCGTGATTTCCAGGCAAACTTTCTTGAACCACCCCCAAGAAGTTCTGCTTCTATCAGCTGGAATCTGCTGGGCACTTTTGGGTTACTTGGGCTTAAAAAGGGAGATAAATCCAAAAAAGTGCTTACTTTTTACTTGCTCACTGTTTAGTGGAAAGAGGTTTGGAGAGTGCCAAAAGGGCACTCGAGGCACGGGACTGTAACCTGATTTGCAGACTACTGAGAAAGCAAAAGTAACAGTGGAGCTTAGTTTTTTTGGGAGCATAAGATGGCATTTGTGAAAACTTAAAAAAAATAAGTTATAGGCATATTTAGATTCAGGAGGATTTGTGGATTTAGTGCTTTAGAGCATTAAATGCTAAGCCTCTTGTAATATTTTTTTTTGGTCCAGATTCTGTGGTTCATCTCTTGATGGCAGGCTGTAATCAAGGCTTGGGTGCTTGTTACAGTGGCAGTGTGGTGTAACTTCACCTTCTGATTAATTCTTTGAGTTTCCAGTGATTTGTCTGTGCAGCTTCTCCATCTCACCTGTAATTATTTAAAAACCCAAAAAAAAAAAACCCATAAAGAAACAAGAGATGTAACTTTAGGAGTGTTCAGAATGGACAGGGGGTCATGGAAAACAGAATTAAAGATAGACAGAAATGCCCTGTGTGCTGTCCTACAAGGAACACGTTTTATCCCTCTGAGGGGATGTTAAACCAGCAGTTAGGAAAATACTCCAGGATGAACAAAAAGCAGCTCCAAGCAATTGTAGTTCCAAGTCAGGTGCAGTCAGCAAGCACAGGGATTTTGGGAGCTGCACCCAGACCAGGGGAGGGAAGAGAAGCCCAGTGAGCTGCTGGGTGTCTTGCTCACAAGTGAGTAATTTAACTACAGTTTGTAGGTCATGTGTGCTCACCCCTACCCTGGCATCTCCTGAGGGCAGTCATTAGTGCTGTTGATGACTGCACAGCACCGTTTATGCTCAGCATTCACCTAGCTGGGGTGTACTCTCTTCCCCATTCTGCTTGCGTGGGGAGGAGCTTGGTGGTTTTTCTGAGAAAGACAGAAAAAATGTCAATAAAAGGGCTGTGGGACTCCAAATGCAGATTTGCAGGATATGAAGGCTGGGGTGTAAATGCATGTTCTGCATTAAAATTTTCCCTTCAGCACGAGTTTAGTTTTGGGTTCCCCCCACTTGCAGCTGGAGGGTTGGGGAATTTCAGACATGAAGAGACAAATCCTTCAGAACACTCTGCCACCATCCCTGTTGATTTGGATCTGGATTATTCCTTACCCTAAACAAAGCATAAAGGGAAACCTCTTGTGCCCTCAGCCAGGAGCAGCAGGAATTTTTATGGAGGCAGCTCTTGTCCTGTGGGCCTTTCCCCCTCCCAAGTTCTGCATCCCCCTGTACTCTCCAGAGGCTCTGTTGGGAATGGGAATGCAGAGCAAAGCTCCTTTATCCTGGCCACGACTCCTTCCACAATTACCTCTGCTACAGCAAGTCAACAGCTCCCCACACTGCTGCTTCCAACGGCCTGCAAGGGAAGGCCCAATTAAACATCTTACATGGTTTTTTAAAGGCAAAAAAAAAGAAAGTTCCTAGGCTGAGGCAGCTCGGCAGGCTGCAGGAGAGGGAGGAATGTTTAGCCTTGTGCTGCTGCAGAGGCACCCTCCTCCTTGCTTCGGTGTCAGACACATTTTTTTAAGTTCATCAGATTCCAGGAGTACAAAGGGAAGTACAAAACCCATAAGCTTTTGGTCAAGCTGTTAATAATAATCAGGATTTGTGGCTGTTGTTCAAGTTTGCTGTTTACCCTTTAGGGCAGCTGAATGAATTGCTCGGGTAGTTTTCCCCTTGCTTTTCAGGAATGCTTCCATCTGAGTGAACATCTTTGTGCCTTCTAATCACAAATTAGTTTTGCTTTTTTTTTTTTTTTTCTTTTTTTTTTCTTCCTAAGAAATCAATCTAAAGGCCCTTTCAAAAGGCTCTGGATTTAAGCACCATCTAAAGACAGTGCTGAAGCTCTCCTTCTTGCAGATTTGTTGCTCTTTTTTTTCCATAGGATGCACCCAGGAAAACTGTGGAAGGGGGAAAACTTTGCTGGATGTCACCATCCTGTGTGAGATCACAAGGGGGGGTGTATGTCACCAAAAAAAAAGCCCTTTATCCTGAGTTAGCCTCGACACGTGGAGAATATCCTTTGCTCTTCCTGCTTCCCCTGTAGCCTAAAATTCAATTTCTGCTTATTGTGTTACATTAATTTACAACTGGCCCTGGCAGTGGGAAAGAGCCAGCACAGGATGAACGGCTGCCCAGGCAAAATTCCCACTTGTGAACGCCTTTCCTTGAATCCCTTTTTGTTCTGAAAGGTTAAGAAAGCAAAAGGAAGGCAGGCCAGATGACTTCTCACATACCAGAACATTCCCAGGTGCCAGGAAGAGATGGGCTTATCTTTTTTTTTTTTGCTCCATCCAAGTCACATCTTGCCACTGGCAGCAGGTCAGTCTCCAGGGACATGTTTGTACCTGTGCAAGGAGCCTCTTCCTTCTCCTCCTTAGTCTGGAGCAAAAGACAGGGAAGGAGTGGAGTGCACCAGAGGAATTAGGAATGTTTGGAGTGCATGAGAGAAGCACATCTATTAAGTATTTTGAGAGCTGTGGATAGACCAGGAGGTTTGAGACTAGGTGTTTTTCTGCAAGGTGTTTTTCTGCCTGCTCTAGGAACTCCCAGGTACTTCCCATGCAGGTAAAGGGGGAATAATTCAGTTTTAAGTCATTGG
Organism: Peucedramus taeniatus; assembly: GCA_013400575.1. Lineage (NCBI taxonomy): Eukaryota > Metazoa > Chordata > Aves > Passeriformes > Fringillidae > Peucedramus > Peucedramus taeniatus. The sequence continues at coordinate 123,367 of WBNO01010248.1, forward strand.
CCATTTATTTCATCACAGCTGCAGGTCTGAACAAAACAACCCTGGATGTGGCGAGATGAGTATAACTCACAAGCATTTTTCTGCTTGGAAAATTATCTACTTGGAAACCTCAGGCTGTCAACAAGGCTCCAGCATTCCTGAATCCTTACCTGCCTCTTGACCTACCCACTGTGTCTGTGCTCTTCCTATACTCCCCATTTCTGTACAGCAGGGGAGGTAGCAGCAGGCCTTTGGACTGCTTTTGTCTTCTTCATCTTCCTTTCAGAGAGCTCTGTAATTAACCTCTTACCTGCCAATATGGTAAGAAATACCAGAAAACCAACCTGTTTGAAAAAACTACAGCAAAACTTGCTAGAGGTATTCCCTGGCTTTAGGTGAAATCCCTTCATGTGGCTGAACAGAGGAGCCCACACAAGCCAAGCCTCTCTTCTGGAGCAGGTTGCCCAGAGAAGCTGTGGCTGCCCCTGGATCCCTGGAAGTGCCCAAGGCCAGGCTGGACAGGGCTCAGAGCAGCCTGGGACAGTGGAAGGGAGGTGGAACTGGATGGGCTTAAAGGTCCCTTCCAACCCAAACCGGTGTGGGATTCTGTTTGGAAGTTTAAGTAGGGTGGAAATGCTCATGGGAAAGACTGGGATAATCAGATACAGAAGCAGCTGAACTATCTTTCAATATTCAAATAATATGCTTTGCTCAGGCTATTAGGCAAACTTTTTTTTAAAATGCAAAGTACATTTAAACACACCCTCTGGAGAACAGGGTTTACTCCTATAAACTGGGGGGTTTTGAACAGATTCCTTCCCTCTTCTCCTGAGCATACAAGCCCATCTACTTTGAGCACTAGTGCAGCATCCTGTGGCCTGTTAAGACTGAAAAGGCTCATTTATTGTGCCAATGATTGCAAAACAGTTTCCACTATCAGTGTGTGCTTTTTCCTTTGGCTTTTTTTTTTCTTTTTATCCTCCTTTCTTTTAAAATTTTGAGCTTTGACTCATCCAAACTTACTTGTGGTTGAACAAGGCAAGCCTTGTAACTCTAAAGCTGTTTGAACTAAGTTTTACAGTGGCACATTTTCTTTGGATTGTTGAGGGAGAGTAACTGAAGTGTTGCTGGGCTTTGCTTATTTTGTGGAAGTGCTGTCAGTCTCCCACTGAAAAGGGAAGATGACACCGTGGCCGTGGAAATAATCTCATTTCTTTTCTCCTAGCACAAACTTTGCTTTGAAGGATGAAAGGGTATTGATGATTCCAGCTCTATCTTAGGGCTGGTTCATTGAGAAGACCTCGGCGTGCATGGATTCATAATTCCCATGCAGTTTTGCTCAAAGCCCAGCTCAATAGCTGACTCCTCTCCAGGTATTGATCCTGAGGAGGTGAGTTTGGCACAGTGTTGGCTCAGCACAGCCTGAGCAGGGTCTGTATCATTTCTGAATGACTGCATGGGTGTCAGATCAGCCTTAGCAGCAGAGCAGCCCTTCCTCTCCTGCCTCAGAGGGACGCTGGCACACCACAGCCCTGCCAGCTCACTCTGCTCATGCTGTTAGGAGTTTTCTGTCTGCCCAGTCCCAGGAAAGCCCCCTGCTTTAAGCTGCAGCCATACATGGCTGCTTCTCTGCCATGCCCACAGCCCAGCACGGTGCTTTGGATCCAGTGCTGGCTCCTTCCTTCCCCACACTCCTGGTGACTTCAGATCCTAATCCTAATCCTAATCCACTCTGTCCTGGATCTCATTAGGAGCCCAGCACTCTCCAGGGGATGGAGCAGCATTGCAAATGGGTCATTTCTCTGAAACAGTGCAAGATGCTTGTGTAAATAAACAAGCACACTGTTTAAACCAGCCCTTTGGGGGCTTCTGATGACATTTATTTACAGACTGGCTGCTGGGAACACTTCTTGTCCTACAGTAGCCCCTTGCATGTGTTTCTGGTAAGCAGAGCCTTATTTTGGGGAGCAGCCTGCCCTGTGTTTGCATGGGAAGCAGCCCCAAGAGCTGCTCTGGAAGCACATAGAGGAAAAGGCACCTGCAGACAAAGGCAGGTATCACTCAGTGACCTGATGTGGGTATCCAGGGGTTGTCATGCACACACTGAGAGGTAACAGGCTGCTTCCAACAGGGAGGAGCTGTTCCTTTGCAGTGAGGACTGACTCTTATCCAGGCACAGCAATAAAAAGCAGCTGTGTAATGCTGTGTAGGACTTCCATGCAGTAAATAGTCCAGCTGGTCCTTTAACTGGGAGTGTGACACGGAGGAAAAGGAAGGGTGGAAACCTGGATATGCTTGTGTTACCTGTGATTTAAGAAAAGGCTGCTTCATTTAGAGGAGATGAAGGAATGAGGGGAATAACTAGAGGGTGTATGTCAGTGGGACAATTAGCATTTCCATCAAGTGAGTGCCAGTTGGCTCTGGAATTAATCAAATACAGCTCATTTCCTCCCTTCCCACTCCTCCCCTTGGCTTTTGCTGTTTGTTTCTATGACTTCTCTGGGCTCAGAGAGATAACGTGGAGCCCCCTGGGGTCCCAGCACCACTCAGTTTATTGCCAGCTGCAGGTTCATGGTTACCTCTTAGCTTTCCCTCTTCCCAACTTGAATTTCCGTGTGCTCTGTGTCAGACTTCCCTCCGGGATTCTTTCAAATCTCCTCAAACAATGTTTTTTAATTGTTTGGGGTTTTTTTTTAATTAAAAAAAACGTGATGAGGCATTTATATTTGATTCCCTGCTAATCTCTATCCCCAGTCAGGGTACTTGGAACAAGAAGCTGGGAAGACACGGTACCTGGAAGGGCAGACTCAGGGGTGCTCGTTGAATTCTTAGGAGAGGCAGTGTAAACAGAGGTGATTGGACATATTCCTGCAGGAAAGCACCATGAAAAAAGTTCAGATACATGCCAAAGACTGTCAGAATTCCCCATTCTCCAATATTTTCTTGCTGATTTACACACACTAGATCCTGTATGTAGGGATATAACAAATAGCAAAATTGAACAATCACCTGCTTTTCCTGCCCCACAGAGGAGCAAATGCAGTTTTTGTGTTTGTGGGTATTGGCCGTGCTCCTCCTCGGGGAGGCCAAAAGGGGGAGGCTTTTGTCACACTCCCCTAAAAGCAGAGCAGTGCAGACAAGCAGCCTTTGCAGCCACTCAGGCCTGATGACAAACCCCAGAAATAGCCATACAAATGAGCAGATACAAACGGTGCTGTTTGTATCCCAGCTCTCAGCCCGGCTCCCCAGCCTTGGACAACGTGTGTGTGCACACGCGCACGCCCTGGCAGCCAACAGCAGCGCTGATTCCTGGGAGGGATCACCAGATGGGAGGGCATGGACACTCAGCTGGACTCACAGGAAGGAAGAGCCACTCAGGCCTGGCTGCTGGACTGCTTCCAAAATGCTTTGGCAGCTTGACTCATGCATATACAGAGGCTGGGGGAAAAAGGAAGGAGTCACACAGAATGTCACTGGGCTGAAGGCGAGGGTTTGGAGCTGTGCCAAACATCCATGAACACAAGGCTGCAGCAGGAGGCAGGCACAGCTCTTCTCCATTTGCCTCCTCTTCTATGCATTGAGGTATCAAGGAACTTTAACAAAACACCTTATGGTCACTGTAATTTAAGAAATGCATCTTCTGCGCTCTTTGGGGAAGGGTCTGTGTGTTTGAAAGCCAGAAGTTCCTGTTGTTGGCTGCCCAAAAAACATTTCTTCATGTTAAAAGCCTCTGCTGCAACCCAGTAGCTCAGCTTTTCCTCTCTGACACTCTTCACACCTTCAGTAGCATTCCATTACTCATTTTTTTTCTCCAGGCTTTAAATGGTAGTCAGCATGTCTCATACACAAAAAAATCCCAGCAAATAAAACAGCATAAAACCCCAAAAGTCCAAGGAAAAGGCAGGCACAGACCTACTGGTGGAAACACAGTACCTGCCCCTGGCCCTTTTTATATCCACCTCAAAGAGTTGCTTAGGCTCACCCAGGACCACACCTAGGGATCCAGCTGAGTAATCCTGCTCTGCCAGTCCCCTCTGGCTTTTTTAACCCAGAGTTCCCTTAGGAACCCCCAGAGTTTAAATATTGTTCTTACTAACACACTGCTGTCCTCATCTCCAGGTTGTCTTTAATTTACAGAAAACCAGGAAGAGATTTTGTGCTTAATTTACACGAAATCAGGGTTGGATCTGTAGCAGAGAGCAAGTTTTAGTAGCTTCAAAAGTTTTCTAAATGGAGCCTTGAGGAGAAAAGCCTGCCAAAATTTGCACTGATGCACATTGGATTTTGGAGTTAACGGGTTCAGGGAACTCAGTGTAGCTCCCTGAAGACTGAGCGAAAACAGGTTGGGATTTCTGGATATTGTTTTAGTTCAGGACAAGCAGAGTGGGAGATAGGAATGGCAGGAGTTGGGAACCCAGGCAGAATCCATTTTTTGCCTAAGAACAGAATTACACACGGTGACTTTCCAATCTTGCTCCATGTTGCTGTGATGCAGGAGGAAAAAAAAGGTGCATTTGATTTAGGTTTGTTTTCCCCTTTCTGTAACTGTGGCAATGACACTGCTGCCTGTTTGACTCACCACGATTTCAAAGCAATATTAAAGTGACTAACAGCTGAAAAATGTGTGTGTCCTTTGCCTCCCAGCTCAGGGCTCACTCCTCTGGAAGGCCCCTGATGGCCACACATTGCTCTGCATTGGCAGAGCACTTCTGTATTTCAGCATCATTTATTTGGGTGCCCTGCTGAGGAGCAGTCCTGGAGCTTTCAGATGGTGTCAGGGGCTCAGTGGTTCTCTGTGGGCTGGTGTGGATGGGCAGGGAGTGGCTCAGGTGGTCTCAGCACCATAGTTTTAAGGACTTCTTCACAGAGCATTCAACCAAGTCCTGGGGTTTGGACAGCAAAGTTTGCTGTGTCTTGGGTCCAGGTGCTGTAGAGGTACAGAGCAGTTTAAGATCAGACAGATGAAACAGCAAGGGCAGGTGGAATAGGGCTCTTGAGGCCTGGCAGGGGCTGTGAGGAGTCTGTTCAAGTGCTCCCCACTTTCACACCAGCACTTGAAGAGTGAAGATAAATCCAGCAAAATCCAAGCACCAAAGGTTTGGCACTCCCAAAGTGTAGCCTACTTGTGTTAGGGGAAAGGCCGTTGTGATTTTGGGGTTCTGGAGCGAAGATGGAAGGATTTCAGGTGTAATCCCTTGTCCTTAAGTAACTGGTTCCCTTCATGGCCCCATGCCAGGCAGTGTGAGAGCAGAATCCTCTTATCCCATAGCTCTGCTGGCCGTGTGACCTCACCTGGAAATTACAGGGGGCTATAATTAGATGTGGGGCTCTCATTTGCCCCTGCAGTTTCCTTCGTCAGGGATGGAAGCAGCAGCTCTGTAACTGAGACTCTTGGCAGGGGACAGCCCTGACAGCTCCAGCTCTGTGCCAGAACGCTGCTCTGGCTGGTAGCATCAGCTGGAAAACACTGCAGGACTTGAGGGAAAGTGGGATCTTGGGTTAGCTGGACTCGCTGAACAAAACCGTCAGCTTGTTACCTCCCCTTGAAATCAGCAGGATCATCTGTACAACAAAACATGTCAATAGCATAAAGACTCTTGTTTTCCACGCCTCTGTTTCCCACCTGGGAATGGACACAACTGTTCTGCCTTGCTCTGTCCTGTCTAATTAATGTGTGAGCACTCTGTGGGTGGTGATGATCCAGATCCTGGCTCTTATTCCAGACAATTCCAGGGGTTGTGTGTCTGGGGAGGACAAGACCAGCCAACAGCAAACTTGGCTAACCTCGTGTTTTTAAGTCACATACAGAGTCCTGCTCAGCGCAGCAGCCTAAGGAGGCATGGAATAAAACCTCTCCCTGTGCCCCCTGGCAAGTGGATGGTTTTTGAATGGGACATCAGAGCTCCCTTCTCACACTCAGGACAATTGGATGAATTTGGTGTGCACAGGCTCATCCTTAGGTTTCTGATACTCACATTTTGCACTGGGCTAGAGCCCTTTGTGCCCCAAAACTGCTAAATGGGAGCTTTACCTGAGCTCTTTTTATGGCTCCTGGGCCATTAGGAATACAAAGGTCTTGACTGATCCTGAGCATGAAAAAGCACAGAGCACAAAAGCTGGATAAATGGAAAGTTAATGGGAAAGTTGAGCTAATTCCCCCTCAGACTGCAATTTGGAGCGCTGTATAAATGCAGTGGAGAAGTAGGACTTTGGTAAGTTGAAGTTAAGAGCCTTCCTTTCAATCCTTGGTTCCCTGTGCAAGCTACGGGAGGGAGCAATCCGGGAACAGTGGAATGCTTCTGATCTTGTCTGCAGGTTCTGTACACAGCAAACAACTCCATGGGTTATGGGGAATAAACTGGGAAACCCAGCAGGTGACTGCAGAAACTCCAACTTCCTAGGAACAAATGCTCTTCTCCATCCCAGAATTCTGCCCAGGTGTGAGCACCTGCTTGGCAGCCCCATGTTTATTGTGCATAAGCTCTGGGACGTGGAGTTGCGGGGTATCCCTGGGAAAGGTCAGCTCATGGCAGTACGGAAACAAAGGAATGCTGTGGAGTAACAGTTATGATGGTCTTTCAGACTAACAGGGATGCCAAAGGAAAAATATGATCCTCCAGATCCTCGCAGAATTTACACCATCATGTCGGCAGAAGAGGTGGCCAACGGGAAGAAGTCACACTGGGCTGAATTAGAGATCTCGGGTGAGTTTCTTGGGGCTTCAATTCCCACAGCTGGTGCCCCAGACCACTCCAGATCCAGAGTGGTTCCAGACTGAAGAAATGGTTAAGTTCCTTGCTTTCCTCTTCCAGGGAGAGTGCGGAGCTTAAGCACATCGCTGTGGTCGCTGACACACCTGACTGCTCTGCACCTCAATGACAACAACCTTACTCGCATTCCACCTGATATTGCCAAGCTTCACAATCTGGTTTATCTGGATCTGTCATCCAACAAACTAAGAAGTTTACCAGCAGAACTAGGAAACATGGTGTCTCTCAGGTGAGGGGAATTATTCTGCTTAACTTCCCCAAAAAATCTCTAGCATGGGATCAGGATCAAGAGTTTCAGTTTGTCTCCTCTGCTTGTATTTCAAATAATCCTGAAAAACTCCAGGTTGGTGGAGAGCTTCGGTTCTAATAATTACTTTTGGGTTCACTGGCCTTTATTTCTGATTGTTGATATATCACATTTTTCATCCCTGGTCTCATCTTGGGTTTTTTGGCTTTTTTTCCCTAATGAATGTATTTCAGTCGTGCTTTGACATGGGGAGATTGGCGTATCTTTCCATAATAAAATTCAGGGTGAAAAGTGTTCTCTTTGAGGATGAGCAGTGTACAGCACCTTAGGAGTTTCTTCTGCAGTAATACTCACCCAGAGTGTTTTTGCATTTGCTGCAGGGAATTGCTTTTAAATAACAATCTGTTACGGGTTTTGCCTTATGAACTTGGACGGCTCTTCCAGCTGCAAACCCTGGGTTTGAAAGGTGAGCTCTTCCCAGTTCCATATTCCTACAAGTTCTCAGGAATCCTGAGGGGGGCTGGGCTCAAAACCTTCCTCTGTTACTTCAAGGTTTTCTTAAAGGTTATTTTAAGCATTAAGTTGGTAGCAAAAATGACCAGGCAGCTGGGAGAACAATGCTTCTCTTTCTTAATGCTGCTAAACTTCCTTAGGAGCTCATTTCAAATCTGCAGTCAGGGAAATAAACCCTTTAACCTGCTGAGTTAATTTGCCTGTTCTCATTCTGGGAGATTTTCTTTGGGTGGAAAGCCTCAAGAAAGGCAGGCAGCTGATCCCCCTGCTGTTGTTTTGTGCTGTTGGCAGGCAATCCTTTATCCCAAGATATTCTCAGCCTCTACCAGGATCCAGACGGAACCCGAAAGCTACTGAACTACATGCTTGACAATCTAGCAGGTACAGCCCTATGGGTCTGGTGCAGAAAGGCTTTAAAAGTAGGATTTGCTGCTCAAATAAGACTCTGAACCACTGGAGGGAGAGTATTCCTTCCTTAGTGTTTTTTTCAGGTGGCTCCAGGCATATCCCAAAACACACCCTCACACCCAGCGGGAGAGGCTGATGTGTGCTGTCTAAGGGTCTCCTGTGTTACAGCCAAATGTTCTCTCTGTTCTGTTTGAAACCCTCAATTACCAGCCAAGGGCAAAGTTTGCCTTGCTGAAGTCATTCTGGTTCTCCCCACCAGAAATAATCATTTGAATGCAAGCAGAATGTCAAATTTAGCTTGAGAAACACCAAAGCCATTAAGAACATCCAGTACCCTACCTCAGTCCTGCTTTGTGGTTCAGTAACTGAGTCTTCTGCTTTGCCACTCGATGTCTCCCAAGTTAAGGCATTGCAGAAATGATGGATGCAGGGCAAGGTTCTTGGAGAAGGGATGGCTGAACCATGCCAGGATTTTACCCCTCCTTCTTCAGCAGATTATTCAATGTGCAGGAGTATTTCAGTGGGGCTGCTAAATCTGAAAACAAGAGACAAAAATAGTCACAAATCTTACAAATGACAGTTTTTCCCTTACTAGAGCTACTAATTTAAAGGATTTTTCCCTCTCCTGAAGATTCGGAGAGCTGGGGATGCAAAACACATTATTGTTCAGTCATCACTTTGACTTAGGAACTGTAACTTAAAAATAGAAACTCTGAATTAATCACGGGTTTAATTTTTTTGTAGTTCATCCAGAGCAGCTGCCTCCAAGGCCATGGATTACTTTAAAAGAACGAGACCAAATTCTGCCCTCAGGTAAATCTGTGCTCACAAGGTAGCACACTGGGAAACTTACCTTGGGCTTCATTTTCCTGCATCAGAGTGGAAACGGCAATTTGTTCATTTGTACTAGAAAAAGTAACATATGGCTGTGCTGTAAATACCATTTTTGTCATTGGAACGGAACGTTGGGCATTTCTTTTCCACATTGGGCTTTGTCACAGCTCTTCCAGCCACTCTTGCCTAAGCCAAAGAGACAATCTCCAGAGGCTGACAGCCTTTCCCTTTCTCTCTCTCCTTGCAGCTTCATTTACAGTAATGTGTTACAATGTGTTGTGTGATAAATACGCCACCCGGCAGCTCTATGGCTACTGCCCGTCTTGGGCCCTCAATTGGGAGTACAGGAAAAAGGGAATCATGGAAGAAATCGTCAACTGTGATGCAGACATCATTAGTCTTCAGGTAATAAAACATAACTGCATTTTCCATCAGAAACAGAAACCATGAACCTCCACCTTTAGGATTAAATGTTTTCTTGGGAACACCACAGTCACCTGCTTCATAGGAAATTCCAGGTCTTCCCAATGCAAGCTGTGTATCTGTATTCCAGTGTCAAACACATCAGGTGTGGTCTGCTGCTCTTCTAAATACACCTGTCACTTTGCCTGTGGGAGGGATTCCAGGAAATCCAGGAATGCACATCAGTTCCCAGCAGGCCATTAGTCTAGGAAGGGACATGGATTGTGCAGCTTTTCTGTCTGCAAGCCAGGGCAGGCACAAGGAAGGGTTTCCTTCACTTCTTTAGCCTGAGGTGTTTGTGTACAATTCCAGGAAGTGGAAACGGAGCAATACTTCACCCTTTTCCTGCCAGCCTTGAAAGAACGGGGATACGACGGATTCTTTTCTCCAAAGTCACGTGCCAAAATCATGTCCGAGCAGGAGAAAAAGCATGTGGATGGCTGCGCGATATTCTTCAAAACTGAAAAGTAAGGAGCAGCATCAGCTTCTGAAATTGAAAATTGAAATTGAAATTGACACTAAAACCCCAGAACAGCTCCCAGTAATTAGGATGGGAGTTTCCCCGAAGCCTGAGCTGCCTCTCAGAGTTTTCACTGCTCCCAAAAAGGAAAATGCAGCTCTCGGGTCGTGTCTAGAACCAGCTGGAGTGGTTTGGAAGAGAGGCAGCCTGTGGGAGCAGACAGGGATGGGGAGATCCAGGTGGGGACACTGCCACGGGGGCTGTGGTCAGAGCTGCTCACTGTGGTTCTCTCTCTGTTGCCCAGGTTCACTCTGGTGCAGAAGCACACAGTGGAGTTCAACCAGGTGGCCATGGCCAACTCGGAGGGCTCAGAAGCCATGTTGAACAGAGTGATGACCAAGGACAACATCGGAGTCGCCGTGGTGTTGGAGGTGCACAAGGAATTATTTGGAACAAGTGAGTACGACTGTGGTGTCCTCACTGATACTCAGCTTTACGGACAGGCACGAGCTATTCCTAGGTAATCCATGCTGTTCCTGTTGGTGGTGCAGCCAAACACAGCCCATGGGTGGCTCAGACAGGCACAGATGACATGGTCTGGTTGTGCTCACATCAAGATGCCCAGCATTTGCTTTTCTCCTTTCAAGCTTTTTTCCCTGCTTACTTACTCTGTTACATTCTGCTTGAGCAGCTCAGCTTTCCCAAGGTCACTGTGTTTACACACATTTGCTCTTACCAGTAGTTGGCAACAATGTTCAACTTCTATTTTCAACTCTCTTTTCCTCCCCTGGATTGACTCCTTCCACCCTCCCCCAGTGATTAGATGTCAGTGCTAATGTACTGATGTGGAAGAAGGAGATTATCAGGTAACTTTTCCTGCCTCTTGATTGACTGACTGTCCCATTTTCATTAAGTTGGATCAGATGCGGCAGACCATTCCAGTGCAGGTAAAACTGCCACCCTGCTCTGTCTGCACGGCTGGCGTTTTCATGGCTTCAGAGGAGGCTGGAAGGAGCTCCCCGGGCTGTTGACAGGCATTTCAGCAGGTTTAAGCAATGAAAACACACCCATCAGCTGGTGTGTCTGACCCCTGGGGAGCTACACTCCGAGTAGGAACAAGCGGGAACGCGCTGCACTCGCAGAACCTTTCACTGCTAACGTTGTTTATCCAGGTATGAAATCGCTTCACGTGGACAAGCAGCTGCTCATCGTGGCCAATGCCCACATGCACTGGGACCCCGAATACTCAGATGTGAAACTCATCCAGACCATGATGTTCGTCTCAGAGCTGAAAAACATCCTGGAGAAAGCCTCGAGCAGGCCCAGTAGCCCAACAGCAGATCCCAACTCTATCCCTCTGGTGCTGTGTGCGGATCTCAACTCACTGCCTGATTCAGGTAAGGCTGGTTTTTGGCCTGACTTTTAACTTACCTTCTTAGAAGGTTCGGCTCCACTTTTTCCTCTGAAGGCGATGGGTTTATTTTGCACTCCCCAGGGAAGGTATAGATGAAAGCTTTCCCAGGAACAGCTGCTTTTGGAAATCTGCCTGAAGAGACTGCGAGTCCTCCAGCTGAGTCACCTGCTTTTTGTGCTCAGCTGGACACTCCAGGAGAGCTGGCTGCACCTACAAAACTGTAGAAAAGCACAGTTAGATCTTAAATAAATCATTAAACAAACACCCGTGCCTGAAGCAGCAATAAGAAGCAGGAAAGATGTGAGTTCCTGATGAAGACTTCCTAAGGAGAGGGGTTTGCTTTGCCAACTCTGATCTCATGGTGCTGTGGTGGCCTTCTGGTTTTTAATATCTCAGAGCAACTCCCTAAGCCCTTCCCCTTGCCCACAGGTGTAGTGGAATACCTGAGCAATGGCATAGTAGCTGACAACCACAAGGACTTCAAGGAGCTGCGCTACAACGAGTGTCTGATGAACTTCAGCGGCAACGGCAAGAACGGAGCCTCGGAGGGCCGGATCACGCACGGCTTCCAGCTCAAGAGCGCCTACGAGAACAACCTGATGCCTTACACCAATTACACCTTTGACTTCAAAGTAAGCCCCCATCTCCAGGAGACTGCGGGCTCAGTTCCCTGACCCCAGCTGCCCCTGGGTTAATGAGGACGGATGCAGGGCGTGCCCCAGCGTGGTGCCTGCGGCCGCCCTGCCCTCACTGCTCTCTCTCCTTCTCTCTGCAGGGTGTGATTGACTACATTTTCTACTCCAACACTCACATGAACGTGCTCGGAGTGCTGGGCCCTTTGGACCCTCAGTGGCTGGTGGACAACAACATCACGGGGTGCCCGCACCCACACATCCCCTCGGACCACTTCTCGCTGCTGACGCAGCTGGAGCTGCAGCCGCCGCTGCTGCCGCTGGTGAACGGCGTGCACCTGCCCTCCCGCAGGTAGTGCAGCCCCACGGGCTCCCGCCTGCCCCACGGACCTGTACACTTGTAAATCCCACTAGATAGGAGTGAAGTATGGCCAACCTTCAGCTGCTTCTTCGAGCTCCTTTCCTTATGTGTTTGAGAAGAGATTTTGCACATTTTTGGTGCATATTGGTATAATTTGGCACTAGGGCTGGAACCAAAGTATTAGTCCCCTTTCCAGGTTTTTAATTTAATTTTTGTTTGTGGTTTTTTTTGTTGTTTTTTTTTTTTTTTTACTTTAAACTGGCTTTTTCTTTTCAGTAGGAAGCTGCACTTATAAATGGACAAAAGAGATTTAAAAACTTGCATTTAACATATTTCAAGGTAATGCTTTTTTCCAGAACGTGGCAAATTGAGCCAACCTTTTAGGAAAAAGAAAAATAAAACTAGAGATGCTTGTTTTGTAGGAAGAATGTTAGAAATACCATTTGTTTGAATCTAAAATGGAGACTCAACTCTGCATCCGATACAAATTTTGCACATTAGCAAAGCACTTAATACCTGACTGTAAACGATTGGCAGCATGGCCCTGCCCCTCATCTCAATAGTGTCAGAAAACCAAAGATAGCCAAGTATCTGTGATCAAATTCGAGCTCTAAATCCTCCTGATTCCAATTTGCTTGGGAGCTGTTGTCAGTCAGGGCTGAAGTAAAAAGCTGCCGGTTCCTTCCCAAATGTTAATGCTCTTTGGATGTGTTGGAAACCCTTGTTTTCTTTCCTTTTAATGCTCTGGGTGGCCAGTTCAAAACCTTGTGCCTCAAGAGGCATTAAACATGATGCAATTTTCTGGAAAAAAAAAAAAAAGAAACAAAAAAATCCAAGTTGTTTGGCTGCTTAATGTTTAAAAAAAAAGGCACAGTGATAGGAAAAGGTCGTGTCTGTGTTTTTAAGTTTTTCTTTATTCTGCTTTTTTGCTGCTATAAGATTTTCTTGAATTTCTATTGAAACTTTTCATGCACTTTACTGTTTCTAGTCTCCAAATGTGATATTTTTAATAAATGAAAAACATTTTCCATGATGTGAATGAAATTTTTAAGCAGATTGATAAGCCTATATTTATGTCTCATTCGTATACTTCAAAAAACGTCCAATTTGAATTGTGAAATTAGTTTTAAATACAAAAGAGCCATCTTCTGTCTTGCAAAACTGCCAAGTCAGGCAGTTGTTCCTCTTTAATTAAACATTTCCTTTGTCATTTTATACACAGGAAATTTTCCATGGGGGGGGGGAAAAATCAATTTGACTTAGAGGAGAAACTATTCCCTGACTTTGACTAGGGGCCAGGGAGGGGGTGGAATGGGCCAGAATGCAAAAATGGGTTCAGCAAAGTGACAACTCCCTTGGAAAAGTGCCTAAAAAATGGGGGTGTCATCTATAGTCTGGGATCAATTGGAAGCAATGGGAGCTGGGGGAAATTCCTGCGCAGCACTTGCTTTGTGCAAAAACAAAACAAAACAAAAAACAATCAAAAAAGGGAAAAAAAAAAAAAGAAAGCCTTTTCCAGAGATGGATTTTCCTCTGGGTGCAGGTATCTCTGTTGGAATATACCTCAGCATTCCCTACCTGGCCATGGCACATGGATTGGAGAGCACTGGAAAGTAGAATAGCATGAAAAACTTAATTTTGTGGACATTACCTTTCTGTATTCAGCTGCTGTATGTTTTTTGGGAAGGGGGGATGCTCCACTCTGGGGGCGTGCTCTAACCTGCTCCCCCTGTTCCTCCAGGCACAGTGATCCCAGCAGGATCAATGTTTCCTAACCATACTTCACTCCCAATATTTTTGGAGCTGTTTGTATAAAATGGAATTTCCGATTCGCCCGCGATTGTCTATGAACTGCAGAGGAGCCCATTTAGTAATAAAAATCCAAACCCAGCACCAATGTTTTGTAATGTGGGAGTGGGAGAGGACAGGGATGGGAAAACCCAAACCTTGACAAACGTTGTAAGCTGCTCCAGCTGGGTTTTCCTTGGGTTTCTAGCGATGGAAGTGTTCTGTTGCAGGAAGGCGTTCCACTGGATTTTCTCTGCTGCACTTCCCGACGCTCATCACGCCGCGTGGTTTTTAACACAAAAATGTTATTTTAACAGACCTTGGACAGAAAAAGCCAGTCTTGTTTATGTTTCAGTCAATGCACATGTTTACCTGCCTCTCCTGTGTGGCTCCCTCCTGGTTTTCCCCTCCCAGCAGGAGCAGTGAGGGGATGGTGCTTTTTTTCCAGCCTCGGTTCCCAGCATGTTGCAGGCAATACCTGGAAAAAAGGCCCCAAGCCCTTCCCTGCAGCTCACTGCCTCCGTTTGCTTCCCAAAACACGGTGCCTGGTGTCCACTCCCCAGCAACAGCACTGCCTGAAGCCAGCAGAGAAAACAAAATCCAACACCCTTCTTCAAGCAGCTTTTTAAAAAAACTCAAATCTGGTCAATCTGTCCGATACGGGGTTTTGTGTGTGTATATATATATACATATATATATATATATATATATATAAAAAAAAAGGAGAATTTTGTACAATGTAGCTGAATATTTCTGCTTCCTTCTTTCACTGTGAGGAGACTGAACCTTACACAAGTTTGGTCACACACACTCCTTCCCCCTTGCCCTTTGGTGTTCCAAGGTGACACAGATCCCAAGAGAACCTGGTGGAAACCACTCAGGTCTTAATCCTCTCTGCCAAGCATCAGCCAAGAACTCACTTGAATTAGAAATCATTTTAGGTGGAGATTATGAACCTCTAGATCCAGCTATGGCACAACCCCTCCCTGTGGAAATGGTGAAGGTGAGAGTGATCCTGGTGCTGGGGTTAATTCATCCTCTTAGGAGGCTCCCACACCACCTAGCAGTGGTTGCTTTGAGAGCTCAGGGGGTTTTTAAGCCAGATTTCTCTCTTGTGTGTTGCCTTTGCAGCTGGGAGGTCCCATCCCTGAAAAGATGGAAGTGCACGTGGAGCAGGGGCAGCTGCAGTGTCACTCCCGGGCATGCTTACACTACAGTTTTGGGGGGATTTACGCCCTGCTTCGTGGGAATAGCAGCTTTGCTTTACATTGGAGAGCGTGTGGGACTCTGGCATGAGGAAACACTGCTTGCCCTGGGCCTTTGGGCAGCTGGCAGGTCATCAAACCCCTGAATTACATTTTCCTCCCCTTAAAAAAATTACTGTTTTTTAAAATTTGCTCACTGTGGAGATGGGATATTGCTCAGCCATGATGGATAGGGCTAAAAAAACCACTGGTTTCTTCTCACCTGTGTACTTCCACATCCTTCTGGAGTCAACAAACAGCCCTTTGGCAACCATTCTTATCCCTGCTGTGGTTCCTGAGGAGCACAGGGCAGGAAAGAGGGGGATACAGAGCCTGGGTGGGTGTTTCCCAGCTTACCACTGCCCAGGGCCACATTTTTTGGCATCCAGTGGGGGTGGGTGGGCAACACAAATTTGATTCCTGCAGGCCTTCAACACCTCCTCCTAGAATGGCCAAGCCAGATTGTAAACAGGGATAATCCCGCACAGGGTCACAAGTCACACCTGTGTCACCTCAGTCTGTGTTGCCAGGCACATTCCTGTGCCAGGCTGGCATCCCCATCCCAGGAAAATGGGACTGCACAGAAAGCCTCAGCCAGTCCCTGGGAAATTTCCCACTTGTGTGTTTCCACAGGCAGGAGCCAGCAGCAGACCCTATCCAGCTCCTGCAATTGCCTGCTCCTGCCAGGAGCTAGCAGGAAACACCGGCACCAAATCCTGGAGCAGAGGAAAGGCGGGGGGAGTCCTGAAGCATCCTTGGCAAAGCAGCCAAAGGCTTCATGGTGCCACAGTCCAGCCTAACTCCCCGCCCCAAAAATCACAATTTTCACACCAATCCAGGCAGAAAGAGCTGCCGCAGCCGAGGGCGGGACACATGCATCCTTTTATTGGTGACACTGGGATGGGCCGTGGTTGTGTGCGGGAACAGCGCACAAAGGGAAGGAAGCAGCGGGTGCCTGAGGGGAAAGCAGGGAAAGGCTCCTGCCCCTGCCAAAACCCCGGGAGCAGAGGAAGGGCCGGCGTTGTGCCACTCAACCCAGCGTATCTCAGGGCAGGGGGATCGTGTCATTGCTGTCCCACGAGGAATTCATAACCGTGGCTTCCTGGGATCTGGCCAGTGGGAGGGACGGGCTGGGGGGTCTCCAAGGGGTCCGGCAGCACGGTGCTTCCCGCCGCGGCCGCGGCAACGCTTTTTTGGGGCCATTCCTGCAGATTTTAGGGAGGGAAAGAGAGGAAACCGGCCGGGTCAGGGAGAAGGCATGGTCCTGCCAAGGTGTAGGGGATGCCGGGTGTTTTCCAGCCTCTGGGCAGCACGTACCTCTGCATCAGCTTGTGGATGAGCAGCTGGATCCAGGGCGCCTCGGGGGTCACGCACACCCGCCTGTTCTTCTTCAGGGTGAGGCTGCAAGGCCATGAGGCTCCTCAGCCCCCTTCCTCAAAGCTTTTCTAACCCACAGAGAAAACCCCCCTGCTCCCTTGGCATGCATATTTTGGGGCCTTGACCTTAGCACCCTGAGCCACACAGGGAGAAACCCCCTTGAAACTGGGAAGCAAGAGTCACCCCAACATTTGTGGGCTTCCCCCCACCATGTACTTCTGCACCAGTACACCAAGGAGCAATTTGCAGGGATTGGTTTCCAGGCTCGGCACTTACATGACTTCCTTCCTCCTGCAGTGAATGCCCGGTGGGGTAACTTCGATGGTGAGGATCAGCCCCAGGTTGATGACGTGTGCGGTGGATTTGATGCACTTGCACCTCATGTTGGTCAGCAGGCTCTCCAGCGACAGACCTGTGCCCCAGGGCAGCCCACACCAGGTCTCGGCCCCCCGTGGGGGACACCATCCCCCTCCCCACTATCCCATCCCATCCCTGACACCCACGGGCTGCTGTTCATGGGCTTTGCAGCAGGGCTAATCCCTCCCAGCACAGCCTCAACGCTTCTTTTGATATGGAAGGAGTTGAGCTGCAGGGTTGGAAAACTTAACCAACATTTTATGAATTAAACCCATAGCCCACCCACCAAGCATTTGAGTTTGTTTGTTTGTTTGTTTGTGGTGGTCTGAAAGAGAAGCAGCTTAAACCCACGAGGCAAACTCCCCCCTCTCCACCCCCAGTACCCACCTCCAGCTTAGCCACAGGGTTTAAAAGACAAGCTCAAAGATAGGCAAGAACCAAAACTGAAAGCTTAGCAGATAAAACCCACGCTCAGCCCCATTTGGGACACCCAGTGCCCCTCTCCAGGCGTTTGCAGGGGCCATGGATGGACAGACACCCAAGGGCACTCACCGCCCGCCGGCACCGAGCTGCTCAGCAGCAGGAGCAGGGCCAGGGCCGGCAGCAGCCGCATCCTCACCACCAGCCCCGAGCTGCGCCAGGGCTGCTTTATAGCCAGCCCCTCGCCCCAGGGGGGATTTCACAACCCCCTCGGGGGCTGGGAAGAGCCAGAGGGAGGGAGAGGACAAAGGGGCAGCCCCACGCCTCAACTTCCCTGCCGGCGCTTCCCCCCCAGCGCTGCACGTGGCCCGTGCTGCCTCCCTGCCTCAAAAAAAGCGGAAAATACCGCGGCCACCTCCTCAATCCTGCCGTGGTTTTGGCCAAAGGCCGCTGCCCCCCGTGCCTCTCACCCCAAACCCCTGGCATGCCATATGAAAGGAGGTAAGGGACAGTGACAGAGGGGTGCCACCTTTATTGGGCCTGCTGGGTCGTGCCCAAAAGGGACACCCAGCGCATGGCTACGGGATGGGAGAGGCTGGAAGCAGGGATGGGCATTTTTAAGGGGTTAAAGGCATTAAAAGGGGCTCAGGCAGCAGCATGCTCCCCTCTGGACTGGACTGAGGCAACAGCAGGATGGGGAAGGGAGGCAGTTTTGGCCCAGCACATCTGGCCGTGCCTCTGGTGGCAGCTTCCTCAGCGGGGAGCGTTTTTCTTCCTCCTGCCAAAAGCAGAAGGGGGAGGAATGTGTGAAGACAGGTTCCCACGGGATGCCCGCGGGGAGCCCCTGGTGCTCAGGGGAAAAGGGGAGCTTACAGGTGAGGGAGGTCCTGCAAGAGTTTCTTCACCCAGGGAGTGTCAGGATCCACGCAGACCCTCTTCAGGCTCTTCAGCTTAATCCTAGAAAACACGAAGCCTTTCAGTCACTTCCCCTCCTGCAGACAGCCGAGCCTTCCACCCTTGTCACAAGGAAAAGGAGCACGAAACCGAAGCAGGTCGGGGAGCACGGGCGGAGCAGAGGGAGCCACTTACACCACCTCGGGGCGCCGGCAGCTGCTCCCCACGGGCCACACCTCGATGCTGCTGTACCTCTCCGGCGGGATGAAGGCTCGGGTGTTCTTGAGGCACCGGCAGCTCAGGTTGCCGTTGGCTTCCAGGATTGCTGGAGGGGCACACACGGCTCACGCATCACCCCAAAACCCGCTGCCATCCCAAAACCTTGCCCAGGCAATGCATCTCCTGCCACATCCCACCAGGCTCACCCATTCCAGACCTGGAAAGCCTCACAGCCCCCCCAAAGCCTAAGGGGGCAGGGGGGGGGGCTCACCTGTGTCCCCAGGGTGGTGGGACAGCAGCAGCACCCCCAGCAGCAGGGCTGCCTGCACAGCCATGCCGGCCCCAGCCCCGGCCCCTGCAGCATCCCTCTATTTGAGCTGGGAAATAGGAGAAGTGAGGCAGCGCGGGAGGCCCCGGGGTCGCGGTGGTTTTGCCCGACCCCTGTCACTGCTGACGGCGCTCGCTGAGTTTGCAGCGCTGCCGATAAAACGCGGCTTGGGGCTTGGCAGGGGGCCCGGCTTCCCGAAACCGGCTCTGCTTTCCCCTTCCTTTCTTGGTCGTTTCCTCCGACTTCGTTCTTAGCACACACAGCCCCATGAACCCAGAGGTTTTCTGGGGTGCTTTTCTGTCCTGCACCATCAGGTATTCATTTCTCCAACAACCACCTTGTCCCCCCGCAAGGCACAGCCCAGCAGCACCCTGGTGACATTTGCTTCTGATTTTTTTTACCCCAAAACTCTGCTAAACAACCTCACACCCATTCCTGACATATTTCCTTATTGGTCTGGACTGGTTTTACAGCCTTACAGCCACCCATAAATCCCAGCTCCACCATGTGGATGTGGAGCACTTTGGCTGGATTGTCCTATCTTCTTACCACCAATATTGTGCCCTCAAATCACAGCCAGGGGAGATAACAGGCTATGATGGGAAGGACCCCTGACAAGAGGGAATGGCTTCATAATGCCAGAGGGCAGGGTTAGATGGGATAGTGGGGGGAAAGTCTTCCCTGTAAGGATGGGGAGGCTCTGGCACAGGGTGCCCAGAGAAGCTGTGACTGCCCCTGGATCCCTGGAGGTGTCCAACACCAGGTTGGGCAGAGCTTGAAACAACCTGTGATAGTGGAAGGTATCCCTGCCCATGGCAGGGGCTGGGACTGGATGGGTTTTGAGGTCACTTCTAATCCAAGCTGTCCTATGATTCTAAGTCATACATGGCTTCAAAGATAGGAGATCCAGGGAAAATACAACAGAAAGAAAAATCCTGAATTTTATTGGACTTGAGCTCCCAGATCAGGACATGCCACGCTGTGCTACACAACCCTCAGACACATGCTCTGTTGCCGAGCACTTCGCATGGAAAAAGTCACAAAGTCATTCCTAAAGAAGCAGGAGCAGCCCCTGACAGGGAACAGTTTCACAGTCCACAAGCAACCAAATAAATGAAGGATTCATATTCACGCTGATCCAGGGACCAAGAGCAGGGGAGAATCCCTCCAGGAACCTGCCACAGGGCTGGGGCCAGCAGTGAGCCATTCTCCCCACAGCCACTGCCACCAGAGCCAGACATGGGGCTTTCGGGAAGGGAAGGAAGAGAAGGCAAAGTGAGGAGCAGTCGGGTCTGCACACCTGGGCATCATTCACCAGCCCACCTCGGGGCTCTGGTCACCAACTTCCTTCGGAGGAAACTTATTTTTTCTTCCTGCAAAAAGCAGAAGGAGGAGAAATGTGTGAACACAGAGAAAAGCGACTCTGGGAGAGGAAGCTCCTGCCCCAGCCGAGGGAAGTCGCTGCCGTTTCCCCGGGGCAGGCATCGCTCGCTGGGATGGCCACAAACCCAGCACAGGCACGACCAAGAAGGGCAGCTTTCCCAGCATCAACTCCCTACTGCACCTGCCACGAGCAAACCCTGCTCCTGCCACTGCTCCACTCATGTTTTTTCTCCCAAACTGTTTAGAAAGTGCTGCACTGTGCATAAGCCAGCGGGAGCATGACCCACAGATGGGTCATGTTGGGCTGAACACCGCTTTGCACAGCAAAGTGTTGCCCCTCACCGCTTTGGAAGTGGTCCTTTGGACAGCAGCAGCCCTCTGAGAGCTTATGGGCCCACGAGAGCTTCCCAGAGCCATGGATGTTCTGGGATGCTGCCCAGGGACACCTGAGCCAAGGAGTTTCCATCCAACAACTTACGTGCTGGCAATGCGCTTCAGCAGCTTCTTCACCCAGGGGGCTTCGGGATTCACACACACCTTCCCTGAGGTTCTTAATTTAATTCTGAAATGCAAGGAGAATTCCTGAGCATTCCTGTCCCCTCCACAGGCAGGGATTCAAGCAGCCAGAGCTGATGGGGAAGACTCAGCTTAGGCTCACAGCACCCAAGATTGTAGAAAGCTGCCAGAGACAGAGGAAGCCACAGCATGGCTGGAAACAAGCAAGATGCAACACATTCCTAGGTGGGGCAGACACTTGAAGCCCAAAACACTGCTCAAAGACAATTTTTTCTGGAGATTTACAAATGTACCAACACCAAGCAGCCAGAAAAATCTGGGAAAATTTGTTATGGCTCATGCTGCCTCAGTGTCTGAGGAAGTGCTTCCTCCAGACCACAAACACCCCCTGCTCCAGCTCGAGGAAACCACGCTTTCCCCTACTGGAGAGATTCCTTTAGGCCCTGGGGACCTGCATTTCTGCACCTGATGTTTTTCAGCAGGTAAGCTGGTGGCATTTTTGGAAAGGTTTCATTTCCAGCGAGGAGGGAGAAGCAGGATGGTGGCAGCAGCAGAGCCCACGGCACTTACATGATCTCCGTGCGCCTGCAGCTGCTGCCCACGGGCCTTATCTCAATGCTCTCGTATTTCTTGGGACTGATGTATTCCGAGGTTGTCTTGGCACACCTGCAGCTCAGGTTCCCGTTCACCTCCAGGATGGCTGAGAGAGAGAGAGAGAAGGTGGCAGCTTACAGGCACAGACAGTGCTGACAAGGATGCAGCAACTTCATGAGCAAAAGGAGGTTCCCCTTCCCGTGTTCTCATTGACAGCACTGCAGGGACCATGGGGAGACACTGCCACCTGTGCCTCTACCTCAGTTCCCTGCTCCCAAAATCCCAAAAGCTGAGCCAGAGCCTTGTGAAGGATGGTCGTGCTTTCTCCCTGGCAAACAAGGCAAGCCCTCAGCTAAACAGGCAGGAGGATCCCAAGCTCCTCAGCCGCTCTGGGCGCAGGATGATGCCAGCAAAGGCACCCGGAGTTCACCTGCATGGGCAGAGGGGGACATCACCAGCAGCAGCAGCAGCCACGGGAGCAGGGGGGCTCCCATCCTCAGGGAAGGCTCAGCCCCGCGGATGCTCTGCAGGACCCGGTGCACAAACAGCCCTATTTATGGGGGAGGGTCACACTCTGACACAGGCACAGAATTCACACCTCAGCAGGCACATCTGGCTGGCAGAGCACACACAGGAGGTGATGTCATTTCTCAGATGCTCCCCACAGCCAGTCCAGAAGCTCAATGGGCAATATTTTAACTAAAACCAGCCACTGGGACCGAGTGCAACGTTTGGATTCCCCACACATCTTCTGCACATCACCCTTCATTCCCTTGAGCATTTACCCCTCAGCCACAAAAAAAGCCCAGAATGAAAGCAGAGCCCAAGCCCCTGACTAAGCAGGGGGGTTTTTAGTGTACTCAGATATTTACATATTTCTTTCTTGGGGCTATATTTTCCCCAGGCTATTTTTGCTGCCTCTCTCATCAGCAAAAACGCCTCACACCATGCCATGGAGAAACAATCATGGTCTCCCTGCTTTATGCTTCCACTCAAATCTTTCAAACTTCATGTTTGGCTGGGCGAATAACTCACCCAGGATGGCCACAGGAGCACCCTGCTCCCTCAGGTGTTGGTGGGATGGGGGCTTTGCCCTAAATAAATTCGGTGAAGTCACCAGTCGGGAAGCAAAAGGGGAAAGGGATATGTGGCGAGGTGAGGAGGAAGGAAGAGGGCAGAAGAGATGTGGTTGTGTGATAATGTTGTAATTTGGAGCTTTCAAATCACATCAGCATTTTATATAGCTATTACCAAAAAAAGTAAATATAAAAAAAAAGTCTTCCACTCAAACTCAAGCTACGCATCTCTCTTTGAAAATCTCGCTTTTTTCCTTTGAGATAGGTCCAAAAGTCTTGTGAAGTGCTTGTCCAAGAGAGAATTGGGGAGTTTAACTCCCTGTACACCAGGGTCACAGAGAGGCCAGGGACAATTTCCATGAGCTGTTCCTGAAGTCCTACAGAAAGAATGGTGCCTTGCTGTCACAGCAGTGGAAGAGGAGATGGCTTTAAAACTGGGTTTAGTTTAACCCTTTCAGAGTTTTCAATTTCCTTGCAGAGACTTATTAGAAGCAACACAACCCAGTACTGGTTTTGCTGGGTTGTGGCAAGAGTCTCTTGGAAAAAAATGGTGGGAAAGGCAGCAACTTATCAGAGAGATAACTGGTCACCTATGCAAACTGCTATGGAGGCATAAAAGACATCTGAAAATCTTTCTGAAGTTCCTGACTACAAAATGATTCTGCTTTTTAGAACTGGGAAAAAACAAGAGAAGTGAAAGCAACTTTCCCCAGAAAAGATGGAGCTGGAGCATTCAGCTGCTGCTCTTCCAGGATTGGAGGAATCCAGCAGCATTCCTGGCAGTGCTTAATGAAATTGGTACAAGAAGAAAATTATCCCTGGACACATGCAGCAGACAGACCAAGATGAGCCAGATCCTGCCCCTGATTTGTGACCACAGGGCAGGTGTCCACCTCCTGCCTGCCCTGGAAAAAGCAGGAACTACAGAAGCATCAGCTGGATGGATTTTGAGAGGGTCTGTGGATGGGCTGGGCAGCAGGCACGGTGCTGTGATGGATAAGAAATGTGTAATTGATGAATACTGGCTGGTTTCTCAGAAGGAAAAGCCGCAGGCGTGGCGGTGGCCGATATTTCTGCACATCGAGGGGTAATTTTGCAAAGGGAGAAGCAGGGTGAGGATGTGAGCCGTGTCTGCTTTTAAGCTGACTGCTTCCTGGATGCCAGGAATTCAGAAGAGTCACCCTCACATAGGGATGTGTGGTGTCATCCAGGCCAGCCTCAACTGAAACACATCCAAAGCACCCTCACAGCTTCTCTGTTTTCTGCAGCAGCTGCCCCTGTGCAGGCAAGGCTTTGATTTTAGTAGTTTTTAATCTAGTTTTTACAGGATCTTCATAATAATTTTTACACCTGTAATACTTTTTAATCCTTCCTGTGGTATTTAAATCAGAGACCTCCAAAAATAGTGGTGCAAGCAGCACATAAAGGCCACACAGAAAACCTTTTCCATGTTTACCAGGATGGGCAGCAGAAACCCAACCCTGACATCAGTGCCGAGATGTGGCTCTCCAGCCCTTCAGGGAGGACTCACAAGAGGCTGCATCACAAACATCTGCAGCAAACAAACCTCTCAAAGAGAATCACTTGAGAGAAAGTGATTTTTCAGCTTACCTCTCCTTTGCCCACAACTCACTCAGGGCTCCTTGCAGGAGAGGAAAAAAAAAAAAACAACCTGTGTTTTTTTTTTTTTTAATTATCCCCCAAAAACCCCAACTGCAGTGAATCTTCACCGCTGTGGTTTGTGGTCCATCACCTGCTTCAAAGATAAAGATACTTCCTGCCAAAACCCGAGAAACCTGAAACCCACACGTATTTCAGTGTCAATGTGAGGGCACCAGAATTAGCCAAAACCTAACGAAATCACTCCAAAATTAGGTTGGGTGAACAACACATCGAGCTCACTCTTACTTGCCATCTTCTAGTGAAGATGCAAGGGGACACAATTGTGGGTTTGGCCCATTTTTGGAGACAGCAGAGTGGTGTCATGACACCTCTGCAAGCAGGGGAGAAACCCGCTCTGGCATCTTTACAAGTATTTGGTGTGCTGAGGGCTAAAGAAGGGAATGTGATAAGAGGGAGCTTCAAAAGGGATTGGATAAGGAAGATGGAGAAAGGCTGGGAGCAAGAGCAAGAGAAATGAAAGAACCCTTTGAAGAAACATAAATCCAACACTTCTGCCTCCCCAGTCCATCTTGAGCCCTAGGATCTCTGGAGAGCAGCTTTCTGCTGAAGGGACACCAATACAAAAACAGGGCTGTGCAGCCCCACAGTGGGGAGAGTTTCTGGGAAGTCCTGGCCACCCCAGAGATGCAAATGGCACCAAGCAAACACAGGAGAAAAGCCCCAGAGTGCTGTGCAAGCCTGTCCCTGCCACTAGAAAAGCACCGAGGAGAACACCCCGGCACCCCCTCGCCGCTCCAGAGCTC
The DNA here is from genome assembly GCA_013400575.1 of Peucedramus taeniatus. Classification (NCBI taxonomy): domain Eukaryota; kingdom Metazoa; phylum Chordata; class Aves; order Passeriformes; family Fringillidae; genus Peucedramus; species Peucedramus taeniatus. The sequence goes on from WBNO01010248.1 coordinate 148,069, forward strand.
TCCACTTGTTTCTGGAGTCACCCTGAAATGAACCCAACGCCGAGCAGAGCTGCTATTCCTCAGTGCCACTGCTGCCTGGCACAGAGGACATGAGGCAGGAATGGCAGGCAAGGACTTTCCCAGAAAGTGTCACCGGGGCCGTGTGTCCTCGCTCACTCCCCGCACATTTGCATTGGGACAGGAACCGGTCCAGACGCCGCAGGTGCCGCCGAGGCCGCAGGCGCCGTTGGCCATTTGCATCGGGGTGCCCTGGGACAGAGTGCTCAACCCTGACTGAGAGCAAGGGGATGAGGAGGGAAACCTTCATCCTGTGCCAGGAGGGAGCAAAGGAACAGCGGCTGGGGGTGTTCTGAGTGAACTGTGCCTGGCGACTCAGCCCTGCTGCCCTTGTGTCAACCTGGCGTTCTACGCGTCCCTATCGGCTGGAGGAAGGACTCTGGCTTTGAGCACTTCCTTCTGGGGCTAGTGAAGAAGCACTCCAGGTCTATTCACAAAACCAAAACTCCTCCAGCTACATCCAGCCCGTACTTCACGAGCTGGGAAGTTTCTGCTGAACTCAAAGACTGTCATTGCTGGAGCTGAGTTATTCCTATTTGGGCAGCACATTCAGGCGAGCACTTGGCAACAGCCCCGGAACCAAGCTCTCCAGCAGTGTTATGGCAAAGTCTCCTCCCCTTCCCCTTGAAGTTTGACATCTTGATAAATGCAGCTACAAGTTTGGTTAGAATCCAGTTAAGCATTTTATATTTTTCCAATTATTTGTGGTTTTCATTTTAGTTGAGTCCATAATTTAGTTGTCTCCACTTTACTTGCAGAATAACCCATAACTATTATTTCTGGTAGAGCTTAACACTGCCTTGACCCATTTCCTACTGGTTAAGTCAGAAGACAACAAGCTATCCACGGAAAACAGTGCTTCTCCTCAACCACACACAAGGGTAAAAACACACCAGGAATGGACCCAAACTCAATCATGCATCCTGGGCTTACACCCAGGATTGTTATTTTCATTAATGCCCACTTAATGTTTTGCGGCCCCTCCTCTTCTTGCCAAGTGCCTCTCCACTTTTTTCCCCACATTCCACCCACAAGCCACCATAGGAGTAGAGATTTTTATATTAGGAAAAAACCCAACCAAGCCAAGAGCTACTGTCCTCCAGCAGCAAGTATAATTGCATATGGCAAGTAGAAGGAGGGGAAATCCAGGTCTTCACTAAAAAGGAAGCTGCAATACCAATGAAATGAACAGCCCTCCCTTTGGAAAGCCCCTTGTCAACTTTTCTCTTGGAAACAGCACCCCTGAATCAGCACTCACACTCGGAGATGTTGCCAGAAGAGACAGAGAAACTCCAGCCCAACTTCTGCAAATTATGTAAATCTCAGCAGCTGAAAGAATCGATTCTGAAAGGAGTTGTTTTGGGCTAAAAGAATCCAGCATTGCCCAGATTTGAGGGGTGAAAGAAAGGTGGATCCAGCACACAAGCCGTGCCCCAGGATGGGAGGTGACCAAGCTCCGCCCTGCTAGGTGGAAACGAGGAGGGAGATGAAAGGGAGAGAAGAAAGGCTCCGGGAGACGAGTGAAAGTGAAACCAAGCAGCACAAAGCCATAAAAACCATGAAACCCGCTTTGATCTTTGCCCAGCTTTTATCTCGCCTGCCACTTACCACACACACCCTGAAAACCAGTAAGGCCTAAAGACTCAAAGCTGTCACAGGGCACAGTCTTGGGTTAGATACAGAACATTCCTGAAGCTGCTTGGCTATCTCCCCTCCCTTCCATACCCCACATTCCCGTGGTGTTTGGGGCAGCCAGGAGTGAGCATGTCTACCGCCAGTTCTGGCCATGTGGAGTACAAGGAAGGCACTTGGAAAGATGTTCCCCAACATAACCTAAGCACTACAAAATGAGGGACTTTACTCTTGCCTGCAGATTAGGGCTGGGGGAACGTGGGCAGCTTAAATGCTGGCATTGTGGAGGTACAAGGTTTAGACTTGCTGTGGCAGGAGGATGCTGTGTAAAAACAAATGTATATATATATTTTTATATTTATAAATATATAACAATAAATTATTTTATATATATAAGAGCACCATCTGGGCTCTCACTTTGCTGTGCATGCAGGCTCAGAGCTGGGACCACTAGAGAGCAGCAGACACCACTGGCACGGAGAGCAGACGATCAAGGAAAAACTGGATCTGCCCAGGCACCCAGATCGCGGCAAAGGATCACAATCCAAGTTAATTGACTGTAGAGAAAGAAGGGTTTCAAAAAAAACTTTTTTTTTTTTAAAAAAAAGGAACTAACAGCTTTGTAGGTGCTACACGTGCCTGGTCTCATCTCAGAGGGTTTTTTTTCCCCTGAAAGGCAGCTTTCAGAAGCATTTCTGAACCACCAGAACTCAGACCAGGGGAAGGACAGACAAGGCAAGAGCTGAAATCAAAGAAGGGCTTCCTCCTCTCCCAAAACACACAGGTCGGTGCTCTTTGCTCAATTCCCAGGCAAGTGTAGTAGCAGAACTGGCTTGTCTTGATGCTCTGCAGCAAGGCAGAGTTTAGGGGAGGTCTTTGGGTGGGGAGAGGCATGGAGGCATCCAGGAAATCCAGAAATGCAGGTTAGACCCCGCAGACCCTGCAGCAATGTAAAGGGACCCGGAGGAGGATTGCTGCACAGATCACCCTCAGAGCTGAGGAGCACAGAGAGCTGCCTGCTTCCTCCTGCATGGCTGGGGGACTGATGAAATCCACATCACTCCAGCTTTCCCAACACCAGGAATACATTGTTAGCATACCTAGAGTTTTGCCAGAGGCATGAGGATGCAGGCTGATGTGCCCTGCCTTTCCAGCATGTGTGCCCTGGCCCCATTCCCAGCTGGAAAGCTGGAGGTTAAACAATCCTAAACTGAGACAGGAGCCTGAGACTGTTCAGCTGCACACCTGGGAAGAGCTGGAAGCTGTTAAGTGCCATACAAATCCAGAAACAACGGCGGGGGCTTCCCACTGGGAGCAGCTGGACAAGCAGAGCACAGGCTGCCCAATTCTACCACTTGAGGGTGTGATCACACCCTGCTCGTGGTTAAACCCTGGCAGAGCACACAGCTGGGATCTCTGCACTGAATCCCAAAGAGAAGCAACAGTGGGAGCCAAATTTAGGGGAGCACAGGGCAAACATCTTTGCTGACTTCTCCTGGGGTTTTGTATCCCATAGACTCGCTTAGCTCAACACACTAAGAGCTAACAGGGGTGCCAGCCTGCAGTGTCAGAGCTCTAAAGAGGAAAGATGAAGCATGGAGAGCCTGTGCAAAGGGGTAGCATTTTCCCCAGGGTTCATGCAAGCTGCCTCCCAGGAAGCATGCAGCCCTGGAGAGTGGCATTTACAACCAGCCTGTCTGACACTTATGTCCCAGCCACCCTGAGCCTGGCTTTTCCTGTCTGGCTCAACTGGTTATCATTCCAGCTAGAGGGCAGTGATACTGGGAAAGCCACCCCATGGGACTGGAGGGCATTCAGCTGCTCCCCAGAGAGGGCAGAGCTTTGCAGGGAGCATGGATAAAATGCATTTCCAAGCCAAACATCTTCAAAAGCTGGGAATTTTAATATTTGGGAAACTACAGCCAACGTAAACCAATGCTTTAAGTCTATCCCACTGCTTCAACACTCATCCAGCCTTTGGAGGCAACAGCAACGGGCCCTCCCCAGCTGAATTCATCATGCTAAAGGAAATTATGTTTATCTGTCCCAAATTTACATGCCTGGGGGTGAGACCAACAGCAACACAAGAGTGTGATTCACAGCACATTTCCACCGAGCCCTGCCTCACCCAAAGTGTTGTCTCCGCTCTTGGGTCAGCCTGTGGAAGTGTTTAAAGGTCACGATGCTAAATGCCATGGAGATATTTTTGCTACTCCAGCCGTATCAGCCCCAGGACTGCCTGCACTGCTCCAGGCAGGCAGAGGAAGCTGCTGCCTCCTGCCTTGATGCCACCACACAGGTGATGACGTGCGGGAGGTCACAGTCCCCGCAGATCACCTGCCCATCACTGGCCCCGCACCATTTCCGTGCCAGGCTCCTCCTGACATGTCCTCTCAGCCCTGGCCAGCTCCCCTCCTCCAGACCGGGGCAATCCAGGGGAAGGTGCACATCCAATCGCACCTGTGTCAGCCCCCGAGCCAGCACAGTCCCGCCTCCTCGCTGCTATTCGCCCTGTCCGGCTGATCTCTCCTGGCGCTGTTTCCTCAGTTTCTTCTCTCTTTTCTCAAGTGCTCGAGCTATCAGGGTGTTTGCATAAACAGCAGCGCACTCACACCGTCCCTCCCCAGCCTCTCCTAAGGTTAGTCACCCTCCTGCCCAACCTCAAGCCCACGTTTCTGCCACACCTACAGAAAAAAACCCTTCTTTTGAGGTGCACGTAACCAGAGTAAATTCTTGCATTTCAGGGTCACAACAGAGGCCCACTGCAGCCATTTGCGCATAGAATCACAGGCTGGTTTGTGTGGGAAGGGACTTAAACATCATCCAGTTCCCCCCCCTGCCATGGGCAGGGACACCTTCCACTATCCCAGGTTGCTCCAGATCCCATCCAACCTGGCTTTGGACACTTCCACGGATGAGGTAGCTACAGCAAATTACAAGTATTTAAAGTGGAAGTAAAAACGCTGTCCTAACCCTAAACCTCTGTTCTGTAGACACTGTTTCACTGAGAAAGGCAGGCTGGTTCAAAAACACAATGGGAAAGTTCCCATGGAAAAAGCAGAATCCTGGCTCTGCTCCTTCCTCCACTCGTTCTCTCATTATCCTTCTATTTCCAGCATGACAAGACTGGTCAGGCACACAAAATCTTACACCTTTCCCCAGAAAGAACAAACCAGAAAAAAACAGGACACAAGAAAACCCAAAAGGCTGTTGCTACAAGTTCACAACAGCTCTCCACATTCCAGCTCCATTAGAGAAAACAAACCCTTCCCTTAAGACCACCTTTTCAACCAAATGGTTGAAAAAATGGTTTCTGCCAAAGCAGAAAACTGCTTGGCACAGAACTCTAACAAAGAGTAAATTTCAACTCAACTGCTTCCATGGCAAGTTGCACTGACACCAACCAGCCTGTGTTCTTCCAAGTACTGCCTGACCACACCTGGCCATGAGGAACACTGTGCAGACAGAGACTTCCCCTTGCCCCTGAAACAAGGTGAGGCCAAGGCACATATTTCTATGAATAAACAAGTTCCTGTTGCAACTCAGTAGGAGCCACCAGATAACCACAACAAAACAATTAGAAAAACTGTGTGTACTTACAGAGGGGAATGTGAGCATGTCAGCAGCTGTGAGAGGAGCAGTGGAGCAGCCCTGTCACCTCTGGAGCCAGACTGGGCTCCCCAAGCCTCTCTGCTGACAAAGGTGGCCGTGCTCCCTGGCTCTCCCAAAAGCAGCTGGAAGCTCGTTGCAAGGGCAGCCCGTGCACCTGGGCTCAGCTGGGAATGGCCATGCTGCCCAATTCTTTGGAGAGAATTCCCACCTGAAGGGAATCTCCTTTCCCTGCCCTCCTCATCTACCTGGTGATAGGAGGCAGGTGGAAATGATTTGAGCTAATAAGAAGAAGACAAGTTACTGACATTTTACCCTCAGAGTCCTTTCCTAGAGGTGTCTGCCATGCCTTCTGAAATGTTTTAGTAAAATCACTAAATCATTGCTGCTTTCAGAGGCACAGGAGTACCCTTTCATTTTTGCCTTGCTGCTCTCTCCCCTCTTTGTAGCAAAGCTTTTTAGCATGTGCCAATCCCTGAAGTCAGAAAGTAGTTTAACATTAAATTTGTGCCCAAGGAGCCAAAATCCCCAGGATTAACAGGCTTTGCTTTCCTTTCATTCTGCTTACACACTTTCAGTGACCCATTTTACACAGCCCTGAGGGCTGAAGGGGCTCTGCAGCCAGACTTTCCCGAGTTGTTCACAGTTCCACACAGATGCATCTCCGAGCTTCTTTTTCTCTAACCACGATGAAGAGGATGCACACTGAAAAAGAGGTGGTTTCTCACTATTCCAGCCACTTTGGGGCAGGTTCCCTGGGACATATACAGCCAGAAACAGAGTTCAGAAAGTCATTACAACCCTCAGTAGGCACTGAGAACTATTCCAACTGCCTTTATTTACACCTAAAGAAAGCTGTAGCAGGTTCTTGCTAGGAAAAGCCCTCTGACAGGATTAGCCCCATTCACAGTCCCCCTCTCTATCAGGGGGTTGTCAGGCCTGGGCCACGTCTCCTTCACCCACAGTGCCATAAATACCCCAGATAAACACAATGCCTTGGTTTAAAACAAACCCCCTGACAGGCTGCATGTAGAGGCTTGTCAAGCCTCCAGCACCCTGCAGGCTGCACTTGAAAATCTCTGTCCCAGATGATTTATCTGTCAGGGAGGTTCCTTTTCCCCAGGAGGGCATGGAAATGCTCTCACAAGGTTCAAATAAGCCATTGCACTCAGGTAGCTTTCCAAATGTGTTTGGAAGAGTTTATTTTCAGGCCTTTAATGATAGAATCTTATACCCAGAGAATCTGTCTTTCTCTGGCTTTGCTAAGGCATAGGAAATGGTTTCTCCTAAGCCCCTATTCCCTGGAAATCATGCTCCAGCCTAGATCCTCCTTCCTTGCACGTACAACCAGCACTGCCAGTCAGCTCTAAAAATGCTTGGGACTAGAGATAAAATGGTCAATCAGAGATCCTCCATCTTACACTTTGTGATCTTTCCTTCTATCTGTCTGCTCAAAACTTTCTGTTAAGACACAAGGTGGGGCCAATTACTCCTGGCTCAATCCACAGCAGGGTATTTCCACTTCTGAAATGGAAATTAAGACACAGGCCCAGGCTCCAAGTGCAGATTTGAATTTCAGACTTCTGAAGTTCAGGAGCATTCTGACTTGGTTTTCATTTAGCCCACAGGAAGGCAGGACAGCTTTGCTTGCTTGTTTCAAAAACCTGTTACTAAAGAGAACTTGCTCAAGCTAACATTTGCAAAAAACCCAGGTGTTGACTAGGTACTTTATATCCAAAGTCCTCCCTTTGGGATAACCCTAAGATGTACAAGACGTGAATTTTGGAGCCCACAGATCTGTTCAGAAAGTAGAGCTAGATGGAGTTATGCAGCGACTGCAGGAAAAATCACCCACTCTGCACATAGGAGGAAAAATGCTGCTCCTGTCTGGCAATCCAAACGGCCTACCTAAATTCCCTCTGCTGGGAACTTCATCAGTCTTACTTGAGCAGTACTTTTCAAGGAATTCCATACCTGTATGCATCTTGCTGAAAGAGCAATCCCTGCTCCAACAGCAAACTTTACAATTGGACTCCAGTCTGGGTTACTGGTGGAGAGGTGAACCTGCCAGCCTGGATGGCTGAAAAGCCTCAACTTTTCCAGAAAAAGTGAGTCCTGGTATCCCTGAGTGACACAACAACAGAAGGACTAATCCAGCCCTGTCCCTGTTCCGTAGCCAAGGTGACAGCACAAGACTGAGCCTGGCAAATGACCAGGCCCAACTTGGCACGCAGGTGGGAGGGGTTTTCCAAGTTGGTGGGAAAGCAGCTTTACTGAGCTGGGTAAATTTCCATGGCACAGACACACTTCTCCAAACACAGCCTCTTGAGGTTGGGTTTGAGGCAGGGACAAGAGGAAGGACACAAAAGTGAGTGCTGATGTCAGCCACTTGAAAAAGGACTTTGATCTCCAGGGCTGAGGACCCAACACCTCAGAGGAGCAAGACATTTCACAAAGCATTTTATTTGCCTTTTATGTAACAAGGCACACAGGGCATCAGTTGAGGGATGACAGAGCACTGTCACCTACTATTGCTTATTAAAATAAGTTATTCCCTGCTGCCAGCTCGAGAACTGCTGCCAAAAGATATAAACTGATCCCAGAGCAGCAATATTGAGCCATGGCCAGTGCAGACTGAAATGCCTCACACACTGCAGCATCTGAAAGATGGGCCTGGAAGGATCTGAAGGAAGAGTACTGTGAAAGCTTTGACCCCAGCCAAGTAGAAAATGATTTATGACCAGAGCCAGCAGGGCTTTCACCCTCTGAGGATGCAAGGCTTTATAGGAAGAGTGCAGCCCTGTGACACCAGGTGGACCTTTTGTTCAGGGATGAATCCCAAGGGCACACCAAAGGCAAGGCTTCCATGGCAACTGTGGGCAAACCCCTTTAAACAGAGTAGGACAGTCAGTGAAATCTCCACTGCACACAGTCTCTCTCCAACAAGTGTGGCAGTACTGCAGATTTCCAGATGAACACCATTAAAATGTACATCAATACAGTACAAATAGGACTTGATTTAACAGTCAAGCAAGCCTTCAGCTGCTTCCCACAGAAATCCAAAGCATCCCAATCTTTTACATTGAGAATTACACACTAGTTACAGCTGCAACATCTGTCCAGCACTCAGCTAACTACGGAAAAAGCACTGGACACGTTGTATGACTATGCCTTCCTCACTGCCTGGCACGGTAAAGTGCACAGGTTTTTCCCACTGGAGCAGAAATCCGTGTTTTCACAGGCACTAGGAGCAACAGGCACAGTGCTCCTGCACATGGATCAGAGGAGAACACATCATCACCTGCTTGGAGTTAAAGAAAACACCCTGGAAACTAAGAGGGAATCAGACAAGAGGGAATCAGACAGTGCAAGAGTGAATCCCAGCCTGGGCTTGTAAGAATACTCCAACAGCTATTCCAGCGGCAGTTGGAGGCTCTGGAGGTTCCCAATCCAAGCACGCATCCTGAGACCAGAATAAACCCAAATTCCTTCGAGGGGGCCCTGTTTTATTTCTCAGCTGACACACACAGCTCATGCTGCGTTGACAGCACTGAGTGTGGGCCTTTTCCCGATTGCCCAGGCAGGATAAAGGTGGCAGGATTACATTTAATGGAACAATAAAAGCTGAGGAAAGCACAAGGCACCACACAGATAACCTGTGGATGCAGTGTGCCAGTATCTTGGGCAAAGAGCTGACACAGACACCACACCCAGTTTCAGATCATCTGTGGCACAAACCCTCAACCACTAGCCTTGGCTTCTGTCATCCTGCCAGGAGAAAGCCAGGGATCACCTCCAGTGCTTTTGCTCCCTACCAGAGTTAATAATTGAGCTCTGGATGCCAAAGGCTTCCTAAATCCCTGACTCAGCCACTGCACATGGCAAGACCACTATTTAGACCACAGACACGTTTTCCGAAGTTCTTTGGAGACTCTGGATTACAAACTGCTCTCTGACCTTTGAAACATTTGACCCCCAGCCACACAACATCCTGGCAGAACAAGCCTACAGGCCCTTACAAAGCCAACAGCCTGCAAACCCTGCTTCCCCACGGGCCCTCACACATCCCACCTTTCCACAAGAGCTCCACCATTCCCCGTTTTGAGCTGATTTATCCTTGACAAACGAGCACTACACCAAGGAGCTATTCCTGGCTTGTTCTAGGAGGGGAACAAAGGAAGCAAGAGGCTCAGGAATACACAGAAAGTCAAGGAGGAAGTGTGCAACAGAGGAAGGATCTGCCTTTGCCTTCCTAGGACCAGGACAAAACTTCCCTAGACCACAGGCTACTCCTCTTCTTCTTGACTTCAATGGGTGGAAAAGCCAGTGCCGAGCGCTCCGGAAATCCCATCACAAACGTTTCCTCCATTTAGGTGTTTAACAGTGCTCACATCTCTGATGAAGAACCTACTTGCCATGGCCAAAATAACCCCACCAGCACTCTTTGAAGAAGAAATTAAATGCTTCATTAATTCAAAAATGTTTGAGATTGCAAATCAGAACCAGAACGTACAGGTCTAGAGGCAAGAACACTAATAATTCATGAGCAAAATGCTATGTTTATGCAACACTAAGGATGAGATTTTAATTGCTTATTACTCTAATTGATTTCATTCAGTTGTTATGGCAACTTTCTGCTTTCAGGAGCTGTACTACACCAGCCACAGGCTTACACCACAAAGCATAGCCATGTGACACTCCACAGCTGCAACATGTATTTTAAGATAAATAATACTATGTATGTGCCAAGTATTTACTGATTCCCATTTTCCTGAGCTCCAAACCCCTGACAGCCAAGTGGGATCACAAGAATAACTCACTCACCTGTTAGTCCAAGCAAAGAGATGGCCTGAGATCATTCAGTTCTACTCTCCTCTGCTATAAATTCACAGAGTGCTCTAAGCTCTGACAGACAGGAATAACCTTCTTATTCCATCAGAAAAAAAAGGGGAGCTGTTATAGACCAGGGTCTGAACACACTGATTTATTCTGAATACTTTATTGCTGCATGTCACTTGGCATATGTCATCAAGTGGTGGGGAAGTCAAGTTTCCTGTTTAAAAGGCCATCGTTATAGTTATTTAATTATGGAATGACAACTCACCAGGAACACAAGTGCTTCCACTAGAGATCCCTGGTGGCCCAGTCCAGCCAGAGGAGAGCAGTAGGATGACATTTCAAGACGCTCTCAGAAACCTGTGTGAACTTTCAGCATTATGCTTCCAATAGGTTCAGCAGCACAGGAAGTAAGATCCCAGAAACTGGACACAGCTAGGAGTTGATTCAGGGAATGGTTTCCCCACAAAAACATTGCCTTTCAGCCCCCTCAGCCCCCACCCAAACCAGTCTTACTGACAGAGCAGTTATGAAAATGAGCATGCACTTAAACCCCCGCGACCGCAAGCCTTCCAAGTTCCACCAGGTGGTACAGGCAAGCCCCAAACAGCATTTAAAACCCAGGCACACCTCAGCTATTACACACAAGCCAACCACCAAAACCCCCGTTCTTTGGGGGAAGCCCGGCAAACTACCTCGGGGGTATCCTCAGCCACCTGCCCTGGCAGAATCAAAGTTGAGTGTGCATCATTCCAACCACAGAAGTGAACCCTACAACCTTCTCCCAAGCCCATTTCTTTCCATGGAATGAACTTGAAAGGGGCTGAATGGCACACCTTGAGCTTCATTAAGCCTCCCAAGCTGTGTGAGCCCAGGACACGGCCCACGGCTTCCCACCTTGCCCTGAGCTCACCCACGCAGCGCATGCGCTCTGGCTGACTCCCAAGGCAGGAGGAATTCCTGCAGAATCCAGAGGAATCCAACTGGATTGACCTTTAACCCCTGGCAGGAGCTCTGGATGTGCAAACGCGCCAAGGACAACGCTCACTATGAGCACAGGTTACCTCACCCCAGCTTCTCACACTGGCAGGAGCAAAGCTGAGGTGAGATTTCCATCCACTACTGTGCAGTCTCCCCTTTTTCCTGCCACAACTTGTGGGAAAGCTGGAACCCAGCTGTGGGATCACACACCCTGCACAACACAAAAGAAAAAAAGGAAGCCAAAAGCTTCAAGGAACTGACTGCCACTCACAGCAGGTAACAAATACAGCACTTGGTTTATTTTTGTTCTCAACTGAAACAAGACTCAGTAGGTTCCTTACCCAAGCACTCCTGAAGTGAGCAGAGACTCGCAGCAAGAAGTCTTCAGAGGTACAGTATTTGTATCATACAGAGTACACAATAAATTACTATCTACATGCCACAGACCTACAAAAAGTTACATACAATGTAAAAAAATACAGTATTTTCTCTTTTTTTAAAATTTTTTTCTGTACATTTTTTTTTTAATTTACATTTTCATATACACTTTTTGTAAACTTTTGTGTTTTTAGAAAACTGAAACCACATAACAGTTATGGACTTACAGCATCACTCTTACCTTTCTAAAGCAATGCTAGCACCTATGAAACAGCTTTTAGCTTGTTTGCTCCTTCATTTCTACTTTGGCACCACCAAACCGCACACCGTTACTCTGAGCTACTTTAGTCTGCTTTAGCCATGTCCTCACCAAGGAGAAACACAATTAGACTGGAATTTGTGCTTTGATAACAAAGTTCAGAAGAAAAACCATTACATTAACTACTTCACCATCACGTTTACCTGATATTTTACTGCGTAATTTCAACTTCTCCTGCACTAACTGCTTTACATCAGCATGCAAACAAGTCTGATTATGACTCAATCAATAACATGAATATACTGAAAAACAACTACAAGGGTTAAATATTCAAAGGAATGTAGACTTAGCAAGGTTTACCATGTTAAGAAGTCTAAGCTAATAGCATGGATCGACACGTTAAGATTTGAAACACACTGAATTATACAATATGAATTTCAGTGTAAAAACATCTGTACTAAAGAAAACATGGAATTACTCCTGGCCACACAATTTATACTACCTCAAAGTGAAAACTATATTGACTAAAAACCTCCTGCTTACCACACACACTCCTGGTGTGAAATAGGGATCCCTGAAGTTTATAAAAGCCAAGCTTCAAAAATTGCTACTTGGAGTACACAACTCAAGACCCTGCTGAAAAGGAAAAGCAGTTTCAGTGTTGGGCCCATTGGAGAGTCAATCATTCCAGCCTAGGACTATGTACACACATACATGCTCCATGTAACCCACCCAGCCACTTGGATCTAATCCCAGAACACTAAGGAGTGGAGGTGTCCTCAAGAGGAACTGCAGTCCAATCTCCTGCTCCGAGCAGGGTCAACACTGAAATCAAGCCAAGCTTGGGATTCTGTTATGTAGAATCCTGAGAACATCCCAGGACAACAACTGCACAGCTCCTCTTGGGCACCTCCTTCGCTTGACTGAACCCATGGAGCAAATTTCTTCCATTAACCAAGCGCTTCCCCTTTAAATCTCAGGAAAGCTGCTCACTCTTGCTCCATGCTTTTCAGATAAGACCCTGAAATCAACTCAAGTGTTGAGCTGCTGAGGGTTTTGGATCACCAGATACAGAACTACATTCATGGCTGTTGACAACAGAACTGTACAACAACTTTTTTTTTTTTTTTTTTGCTGATCTGGGGACCTGAAAGATTTTTTTTTAATTCCTTAAAATTACAACAACAAAAAAACCAAGGCAGGCATTCAAAGCATTGATATACCACAGCAAGTTTTGCCTTAATACAGTTTACAGATTACCACCTCATTTATTATTGCCGAAAGACTCTATGGTGCATTCAAAACTTCAGCCTAATACAATCCAGACTCAGCGCTAAGACTGACAGCTCAGACTTTGCCACTTGGGTTTAGGTTTGAGTTCAAAGAAGAAGGTGCCTTCCAGATCACTCGGAGGAGAACTGCTAAGGCTTTCTTCCCCGCTGCTCATGTCTTCACAGGAGTCTTCACTAGAAGGAACAGTGGGAAAAGGTAATTTTAACAAAGCACAACCCCTTCAAAGTAGCAAAGTACTCCTCAGTCCTGGGGTTTCTTGCACACTTCTCTGTTGCTAGTAGCAACATCCTGCATCTAAATGCTCCTCAGCCTAAAGCTCCTTAAGGCTCCTAAAGCCGAAATCCTAACAAGGCACAATTCTCCTGATGCCAACAACATCCTACTGATCAAGAAGCCAGTTTTCCAGACAGCAAGCATGAATTCCCTCAGGAGACTGAAAACCTTTGCAAGCCTTCCTCTCCCCACCCGGCCAAGTACCTCTGAACACCACAATGACAGTTCCCCCTTCTTTCCATGTGCTGAAGACATATTCCAAGCCCAGCAACATTCTCAGAGTTAGCATTTTTTTTTCCCCAAGTAGTAGCAATTAAGCCATAGCTACACAGAGTTGCCATGACCACTAAAGGAAAAGGAGAATTCCCAACAAATGAAGCAGCCAAGTGTTACCCACCTCTTACTTCCATTGAAACATCCACCCTCCGGGATCGTTGGCAGCTCAGGAACACTGTAGTAACTGTTTTGTAGGTTTTGGGCTGTACGCCTTGAAACAATCCAAACTAGTTTTTTGTGATCAGGCTTGCAGCATTCAGGAGAAGAATAATCTGCCAGGCATTTAGAGACCAGTTCCCTCCAGTAAAGTAGGTCACTATCACTTATCTGGGGGAAAAAAAAAAAAAAAACCAAAAAAACAAACCACCAACCCAGAAGTTAGTTAGTCTGTAACACACAGGCTCTAAGGATAACTCCTCCCTCCATTTTACCTTCTTGGAAAAGACATGGAAAAAACATCAGTCAAGACACAAGTGAGTCATAACTGTGATACCTTTGTCAAAGTTGTTTTTGAAGGTGAACTACCAACTCCTACACACCTTCCAGACAAGTCCCTGTTCAAGGTAGAGTTAGGTTGACAGTTTGCCTGTCAGTCCTTGCTACCATTTTCTTTATCGCTTCCAAAGGAGAAATGAAACAAAGGTTATTCTATTTTAAAATGGAATAAAATTTTAAAATTCCGTTTTCAAATGGAAGCAAATTTTTTAAGCTGTTTTAAAATGGAAGGAAAAAACTTTAAACCACCATTTTAAAATAGAGTATTATTGTACTTTAAGGAACTACTTCCATCCCTTAAGAAACTGGGGTTGTTCAATCTGACTGTAAGAGTGAAAAACTGCTTCTAGGCCATCAACGGAGGCAGCAGGCAGCTAAAGGCCATGAATCCCATTTTAGGATAGGCTGGTTAGTCAGGATAGGATACCCTGAACTGGTAGGGATCCACAAGCATCCAAGCATCATGGAGTTCAACTCCTGGCCCTGCACAGGACAATCCCACCAATTCTACCCTGTATCCAAGGGCATGGTCTCAATGCTCCTTGAGCTGTGCCAGGTTCATGCTGTGCCCATTCCCTGGGGAGCCTGTTCAATGCCTGACCTCCATCTGGGGGAAGACCCTTCCCCTGATATCCAGCCTAACCCTCCCCTGACACAGCTCCAGCCATTCCCTCAGGTCCAATTATTCAGGCTAAAGGAATAACCAGACCAGCAGTCACAGAACAGACCAGAAGTTTCTTCAGAACACATGGCCAGAGCTGTACAAGTTCCATCAGCTGCCTGTTAAAGCGTGCATTGTACACACACTGGGTCAGCAGTTCTTCTGATTTTATACATCTAAGCTTATTTTTAACTGCTTCTTTCAGACAAACAGAACCTGTAGGGACCCATTTAAGGGACCCCCAAATGTGCCATCACCCATCATTAACAGGGTCAATCCAAACCACTGAAAATACTCACCTTCGAATGCTTTTGAACACGCAGAAGGATCTCCAATAGCTCGAGAGATTTCAGCGTCTGAACTTCCAGAGTGAGAAGGCACAAGGCCAGGACAGATGGCTAAGAGGACCAGAAAACAGCACTCAGCACCACAGCCACCACAAAGCTACTCAGCAGCTACAAACAACTGCTTCTACTCACTTTTGCTTTAGAGAAGACTAGACGGCAGTTGCAAGCTTTTAGCTGAGCTTCCAACTTGTCCAGATTCAATACTTCTTTCCTGTGAGACATCCAAGAGAAGAAGGGTCTGCATGAACAAGCATTCCCTCACCAGGAAGCAAAAACTGAGGCACTGCATCCTCTACATTTCTGAGGGGATTAAAAGGGCTCAGCAAACACCACCAACTCACCTTTCTGAGGTATGACAGAGTACAATAGTATGGTACAAGTGCAAGAAGGTTAAGGCAGTAGTAGCTTTAAATTCAAAGTGCAACTTTTCTGAAATTATCTTTTCCATCCGTTTCAGGTCGGACACAGTGCATTTACATTGGCTGATCCGGATGATCTCATGAGCAGATGGGATATTGCATTCCTTCTCCACCACACGGGCGGCCAGCTGGATGCAGCAAACTCCAATGCAAGACAAATGCTTCGGTTTCACCTACAGACCACAGCAAGCAACATGAATGCATTATCTCCCATCGACACAGTGCTTAAACACTAACTGTGTTTGGAATACCCACAGCTGTAACACTTGCTGATCGCCTCTCCTCAGGTCGTTCCTCACCAGTACACAAATAAATCGAGGTGGGAACTGCAATTCCCTGCTCCTCCGAGCGGCAGTGCTCGCCCAGCCTCACTCGCAGCCCACACAAATCCAGTCTGAGCCTGTTCCGGGCAGTCCCATCCCTCCACAGCTTGTTCCTGCCCCTGCTCCTCTCTCCCCTCTCCCATTCTGTGCCACTTCAAGGCCAGTCAGACCAGAGAACTGATGGAACGTGTTTTTTTCAGCTGATCTAATAATGAGGAACTGGTTTCGGTCTAAACTTCCTGCCTTAAAGCAGCACAAACATGATAAAAACAACCAGGAAAGGATCACTTGGTGTCGGTCCCAAGGCTAAGCTAAGCTTTAGCAGAGGACCCAGAGTCAGCCTCTAACACTCATTGGTTTGTTTCCTTTAATCCCTCCCTGCTCAGACATCTACATGATGATGGTTACAGATTTATTAGAAGAAGTAAATCAAGCTGCTACTTGTCTTTAGAGGTGAAAGGAACTGCACTCAGGTCCAGGTTCACAAAGGAAACCTCGGAGCTGCTGCTGAATGCACAGAATGAATCAACAGCCACACATTTACCTTCATAAGAGCCAAGAATCTGTCCAGAATGTTAACAGCCAATACAAACGTTTCAGTTGCAAATCCAAAGAAGTTGGTCAGACTCCAAAGATCTTCCACCTTGGCATTCCTTTGTCTTGGACACAGAGTGTTCTCATTCTATGGCAAGAGAGGCAAAGTCAGAATTATTCTGTGGCAGCAGCAATCGCCGTGCCTCACTCCCTGAATTGTCTTTTATTTAGATCAAACAGAAGCAATTTTTTCCTTAAATACTTTATTTCACTTAACTTGAAAAGGAAATAAATTTAGACACTTAGGACTCAAATCACACGCACGGTTCAGAGATTACAGCCAGGTCCTGAGTCTCACTGGTGAGACAGCCATGGATTACAGCCAGCACAACCACATTTCCTACTCTCCACTTGCTTCTTTTAAGACACATAGAATACTTATTTAAGTTACCAACTGCAGGCATACACAATGACTCCTGCCCTTAGAAATGACCACACAGCTCTTTGCATGTCAATATTTAAGCAACAGCTCTGCTTTCACAACAAACAAGCAGACTTATCTCAGGAATTTATTTTTTTTTGTTAAATATTAAGGCTCCTCCCAAAGAGCTCACAAGCACCCGAAGGCACCTAATAAACCTGCCCAGAACTCAGAAAGGAACTTTGGTCGTTAACGTGGACTTGTTTATGGTCTATTTACATTTAGCTGCTCAGCACTGAGCGGTTTTGGGTTCATTTCCCAAGACAGCGCCAATGAAAAGCCAGTGGTTCCCCTGTTTGTTACATCCCACCTCCCCTGCAGCGGCAGGGAAGCTCCCCTGACGGAAACAATACACAACCTCTCGCTCCCGTCCTCACTCTAAGTTTAAACAATAAATACTAAATGCCTATATACTTTGCTTGCCCTGCAGGTCGCAGCACTTGGACAATGTTAATACCTGCAGACGAAGACAGAATTAAAACAAAAGGCAAGCGGCGCATACAGAGAAAAGAATTAACTTTCCGCAGTTAACGCACTTTAAATTCCATTAGCCGGATTTTTTTTCCCTGAGATTTTCTTTGTGCCCTGAGGAGCCCCCCGACGCCCTCACCCACCTCGGCGGCGCCCTCGATGAGGCTGAGTCCCTTCTCACGGGGCTGGAACCGCCCCTCCAGCTCCAGATGGAGGTTCAGCTGCTTGAAAAGCCACAGCGCCTCGCTGCTCATCTTCCCTTCCCTTCGCCTCCTTCCCCTCCGCAGCAGGAAAACAAAGGGGCCCCGCAGGCCGGGGGCGAGGGGACACCGGGCCCCCCTCCGCGGCCCTCACCGCTCGGGGAGGGGGAGGCGAGCCCGGCTCCCGTCACCGCGCGGACGGGGGTAGGCTCGGCCGCTGACCCCGCATCCAGGCAGGGCGGCCTGGACCCCCGCGGGGAGTCACGGCACTACCACGGTACCATCCCCAGCCGCTCCCCCTCCGCCCCGGCCCCGCTTCAAGATGGCGGCGCCGCGTCCCCGCCCACGGCTTCTGTTGTCCCGCGCGGAGCGATCCCCGCCGGTGAGGCGGCACACGGAAGTCAAATAGTCCACCCCCAACCCGCGCGACCCGACGGTGCCCCGACCTGTCCCCGAGATCGGGGCAAGGCGAGGCCGGCCCGCGGAGCTCCAGCTCAGCGGAGAGCAGAGCGGCGCCGCCCTGCAGCGGCGGGGCGGCGAGGCCGTGCGGAGGGACACGGTAAGGAACACATAGCGCCTTTAAAAGGACGCCAGCAGCGTCTCAGCCGTTTTGAAAAGACCGCCCAAACCCTCCCGCGCTCGGATTGGCCCGCGCTTCTCAGTAGCTGATTGACCGGCGGCGCCGCTCGCCCCGCCCCCTTCCCCGCCTCGCGGGGGGCGTGTTGTTTACCGGCGGCGATTGGACGCCCACCGCGGCCAGGTCTGTCCTGATTGGCCAGGCGAGTTCTGCCTCCGCCCCGCACAGTGCGACGAGCCCTGGCAACCGCGACGAGCCCGCGCGCGCGCGCCCTGAGGCGATTGGGCGGGGGGGAGGGGGGGATGGCGGCGCCCTCAGTCCCATAGCGCTCCCGTGTCCCCACACCGCCTGTCGCACAGCGCTCCCGTGTCCCGATACAGGACAAAGATGAACGCTGACCTGACTGGAGCAGCCTGAGGATGCTCAGCCCCCGCGGGTCAAGCTCTCTGTGTATCTCTGTGGGACTCTCCTCATGCTGCTCCTTGAGGGTTCCAAACACCCGTCTGGATTTAAAACCCCTCCGTGTCCTACTTCAGACCAAGAGATTTCTGTGCAGCCTGGTGCTGCAGTGGTTTGGGGATGTGCACTTCCAAACTTCCCTTCCTGTGGAATGAATCGAAGGCCCAAGGGGTCAGGAAGGACGTGGTGGATCAATCCCCTAAGTCAAAGACTGCATCAAAGGGCATCTCAGCTTTATAGAGGCCTCAGGACCAGATGAAACAAAATAAATCATCGTCTGGAGGATTTGTGGGGCTGCTCCAACGTGCTTGTGGACAAACACAAAGGGATAAATGTCCCAGGACAAACCCAAACTACAGTGATCAGATGTGTGTACACACTGGAGACAAAAGTCTGGGCAGGTGACTCTGGCAGATTACTGCTGGGGTTGACCTGGTGAGGTTCCACAGCTCCAACAAACAGAAAATGTTTATGAAATGTCACAGGCTGGAAAAGTAAATCCGCCCTTTCCACCGAGCCATCATCAGTGCTGAGCTCTGCCAAGCTCTATTTCGAGGCACAGTCCCTGTCAGCAATGCCAGTGATGACGGCCTCAAGTTTATTTTGATGCCAAGGACTCCGAGATTGCTGTAAACACACATAACTTCTCCTCAGGGTATTCCTGATGTGGGCTGGAGATCCTGTAGGTGCCAGCAGATACACCTGATTGTCCCTCCCATCACACAGTGAATGAACCAACATGCTGACTGATTTCTGGGGAGGATAAAAGCTGGTTTAGACACATACCTGCTCGGGTTTGAACAATTGCTGTTAATGGAACCTACTTCCAACCAGCTGCATGCCATGACATCATTCGGGTAATGTTTACAGGATGAGTCTCTCAGCTCCAGTCTCTGCTATTCAAATCCCCTTAGCAGTTGCTCCCTTCTTTTCTTCCCCACATTCCGAAGTGTATCTTGCTATCACAGAGAGGAGTATGGATGTTCTTCCTTGTTATAGGTAAATTAGTGATTTAGCCAATTTAATAATAATAAAAAAATTAAGATTTTATTTCTTGATCAAGATACAATTTGGATAGCTGCAATTAATAGAGACAGCGCCGAGCCCAGGATCGGCGCTGGGTGAGCTCTGGTCTGACCTCTATCACATCAGAACCCCTCTGTTCACCAATGCCGCCTCCATCGGGTTGGTTTTTATACAGGTTTTTTTGCCTGAGGCAGAGGTTCTCCTATTCCTTTGTTGCTCCACGTATTCATGAGGTTTCCTTTTTTCCATGCTGGACTGCACAAAGACGTTTCTGGGCAGTGATGAGATCAGATGCTGAGTTAAGGGAACCTGGCATTCAGATGCGAAGGTCTAAGACCCTGGTTATCTCAACCGTGGGCACTTGTCGGCCGATCATCACCCGGGTGCTCCCCAGTCAGTCCCAGGAAGGGGTTCATCTCCGCTGGATCCATGTCTTTT